>JAQMYK010000018.1:13570312-13594725 GCA_030014345.1 Clarias buthupogon | reverse complement strand
TATATATATATGCCATTTTTTAATTATCCAGTCTAATCTGTGAATAGGTTTTGAACAGAACTTGTTCACAGTGAAGGTCTTTCGATAAATGTTTTATCCTGCTCCAGAATCAATGACCTACACCATTACCCCACATTCTTATGCTTTATTTTACCACCATTTTCACCAAGGTCAACTTACACTAACCTTCTGCTGCTTCCTCTGGGAATACTGCTTAAAGAGCAGTATCGCCGTGGACATCAGCCAGGATTGGAGTCATGACCCCTTGATTCATCACACAACAGGAATTATTGCATTTCCAGTAAACTTTACAGCTAGCCAGAGTTTAACAACGTTCTAAGGGTTCGTCCTCTTGAAGATAGAGCATGAGCACCATGAACCAAGCAAACAAACAGTAATTGGACATTGACACCAGAGGTATGGCAGCTTGAGGCCGTTTCTACGTTTGTTCCAATGTTTTCTATATGAAGCAGCATTCGCAAACAGGCTACTACTCAATATATACTAGAAAAATGTAATGCGGACTAAAGTGAAACCATTCTTACACACACACACACACACACATCTTGGCATATGAGATTAGAAGAAATTAATTAAAATGCTCTCAAACACACAGAAAAAAAGATAAACCAAATAGACACCTGTCATCTCTGATCTGCATATGTATGCTAATGTTTCAAAGCTGGAAAAAAAGATGCTGTCATATTCTTCACTTGTTTATTAACATTGATTTTACAACAGGACCAGTGACTCAAAACAAGGAAGTACAAGAAACTTGCGTACAATGGCCCTGATAATAAAAGGTAATTATAACTAGACATATAAGCCTTAGATAACAATATACTTATTATAAGAATTAGAATAATAGCAAAACACACAGAGGTAACTAGGACGGTGAAAAAGAAGAAACAAGACCAGGAAAAGTATCATTCAAGGGGCACATCAAACGAAGAGCCCAAGTGGACCAACCCAGATTTCCAATTTCTCCAGCATCCATCAGATGCTCTGGACAAACAAGTCTGACCCACACATGGCTCACCCCGCTACCCACCAGATCCGCTGCCAACTGTCTGATGCCAGACACCACAGCACAACCCCAGAGGCCCTGCGGAACCACGCAACCCCAGAGGCCAGTGCAACCCCGGTGGTTTGGAACCCAAAACCCAGGTGGTTGTAATGTTAATGGTTTTAATCTAAACAAGACCCCTGGGACATACGGTGTATATAGCCATCTACGGTATGTGTACGTCTGGACCAATCTTCTGGGAAACCTTCTCACTACATTTTGGAGTATGGCTCAGGGAGATACCCTGATCCACAGGAGCATTAGTGGTCCCAAAGGTGTTGAGTGGGGTTGTCAACTGAAGTTCCTCCAATCCAACCATGGCAAATGAGATCCTACCATGAAAACCTTACAGAAAACGTTGTGCTATAAATTTAACATAATGGAAACAGTTTATGGAATAACACGTATGGGTGTAATGTTCTGGTGTCCACATAGTTTTGGCCATATAACAGGAGACAGGGGGAGAAAACGAAGCCAAAGAAAGCAAATCTATGTGAAAAACTATCAACAAAAAGGAGGGAATTTGTGACACTAATGTAAATAATGTCAATGCAAATGTACTTTTATTAAGTGTAGGTAGTGTATAAGTATTTTTCATAGTGTTGCCTTTTTAGGAACTGTAAACTGTGACACAGACAAATAAAAAAAGGAAGAAGAAGAAAAAGAATGAGTTCAATTTCTTAAATGAAAATATATGTTAAAATTGATCTTTTCATCAAACTAAATCAAGATTAAATTGAACAATTAAATGACTAAACATGACTCGCCATAATGTGAGTTTATTGGCTTTGATAGCAAATACATTAAAAAAACAAAACTGATGCAAACATAGAAAAAACCTCAGCAACAGCTAGCTTATTAATTGATGACCCTTGTGCCAACACCATTTCATCACCCCTGTGTATTGTGCATGTCACGTTCTCTTGAACGAGCCGTGTGTGTAGATGTCAAATGGTGTGACAGCTTTCTTTCCCAAGCAGTTAAGCAGAGAAAGCGCTTTCTGATTGTTACGGAGACAGCCATCACCTTGATGGCTGATGTGCAATAGCTTAATGGTTTCAGAAATAAAAAAAAATTTTCAGTTGTGGTTTATGCTTTTTTTCCAACACTTGTCCGCCGGTATTTTCTTTTATCTATTAATGTAAAACCAACTGTCACCTCTCCTGTTTTTCATAAATATAGCGATGTTAGCTGTATCGAGAAGGGGGATATCTCCTCTCCTACTGATGATATCACTCGGTTCCATTCTGCAGCACATCATCATTCTGCCCAGTCGCCGGCAGCCACACGCCGCGTGTTTGCAAATCGATAAGAGGAAGGTGAACGCGAGGCAAGCAGTGATGTTCAGTTTCCAGCGTAATATAATAGGGTCACAGTGCCCTCTCCAACAGCCACCATATTTTGTGGATGCTTTTAACACTTAACAAGCAGATGAAAAAAAAAATCAGGCGGTTACAGAAAAATTAATTACATTGCGTAAGCAATAGTAATACAAGCAAAAAAAAAAAAATGTCGTGGAGAACATTTTAGTGGTCATATATTGACCAGTAATTGGAGCTGCAACAAACAGCGGTTAACATAATGAATCAAGATGCAGTTCATTTAATCAATTAAGAAATGATTACCGTGTAGCTGGATCTGATCAAATTAGTCAGATGAAGGTTATATCTCCCAGCCTACTGTAACAAGGTTTAATAACATTGGAAGCAAATCACAGATAACAGCCATAACATTGCCACTATCGTCAGGTGAACTGAATAACATTGATTACCAACTAGACACCATCAAATACCTGGTGAGAGGATCATGGGCACCCAGTGAGGAGACCAAAGCCAAAGCAGGACAAATGCCTGGCATGATAGAAATGCACCAGAACTCATTTCCCAGATACCATTCTGATGGTGAACAATGGGTGGACAAGCAAGTCCCATCCATGAAGGTCTTACCCCCCAAACCACAGCACACAGTATATCCGAACTAAAATTTAGAAAATTTTCAAATTGTATTTTTTTAGGACAGATTTTCATTACAGTGGAACGAGCATAATTCGTTCCTCTTTGCTTCACACACACACACACACACACATTAAAGGCGCGAGAGAGAGTGAACCAGCACGGTGTCAAATTATGCGCGCGCACACACATAACACACACACTCAAACACTGACACACACTAAAGATGAGAGAAAGTGTGTGTGTGTGGGAGAACCAGCACGATGTCAAATTACGCGCACACACACATAACACACACATTCTGCAGCGCGAGAGAAAGAAACACACACACACACACACACACACACACACGGATGTTGATTATACCAGTAAGGGATGAGCACTAAGACCCATCAGGGGAGATAATGACCCGCAAAAACCGTTGGCTCAGTTTTGATCACATGACGCTCGGCGTCAAATCAAGAAGCGCATGCGTGATACATGATACTCGGTGCTTGTAAACTAAGACAATGCTCGTTTTCCAAGTCAAAATTTATTAAAAATCTTTGCTCGTCTTGCGGAACACTCGCAAACCGCGTTACTCGTAATCCGAGGTTCCACTGTATATTGATTTTCATTATACTGCACTTTATTCTAACAGCTACTGCATTGCAATGTAAATGATTTTATTAATAAGATCAGAAAGAGTAAATGATATCTATTAAAACTCTTTCAAAGTGTTTAAATGTCCTTTTCTGATCTCTGTAGCTCGATAAACTTCGATAAACTTCGGACAGATTTTTTCTTCTTTTTTTTTTTTTTAACACTCCAATCTGTTCTGCTAGCATATTTCTTTCAAATGATCATTTCAGTCCAGTGAAATATTTTCCTGGAATGCTGTGTGTGTTGATGACCGCTGATATGGAGAAAAAACCGACAAGCGAAGAGAGAAACTGAGGACACAAGGTATTGACATAGTATTAAGAGTGACACAATCTACCCCAGGAGGAGGACAAATTTATGATGTTGTCACAATGAGGGATGGCCTGATCTGGAGTGCAATGGCATCCCCGAGGGCAAGAAGCAAACATCTACAGGGCAACGTCTGAGAGAGATAGAATTAGCTTCTTTCTGTCTATCTATTCACTCCACATATACACCCACACGTGCAGACAGTTTGTCCCAGGGTGGTCAACTTCACTGTGGTGTTCTGTCTGATTTGGTAGCTACGATCTTAAATGTCAGTGTGTTTCCCTGAAGCTTGTTTGAGTTTTCTTACATGTTATTGCGTGATTCATCTATGGTACGCCATGTGTAAAATCAGTTTAGATTTTAGATGTTGTAGCTGTTGGACCAAGAAGTCATACAGTTGGCCCATTTTCAGCCCAAAAAAAATTCTTGCAGCCACTGATATTCTTTCCAGCCCATGGTTAGCCTGAATTCCTCGGAGACTGAGTTATGTACAGATGTCTGAATATGATAGGCACTCTAAAAGGATTTATCATGCTTTCTTTGGAACAGTTCTTGCTTTCTTCTTGGAATCTTTTCTAAAAGAGGAAAATGATACAAAACCTTTAAGGGATCCACCAGAAAAACAAACTAAAGAACACTTTACCAGTATCAGTACCTCATTTGTAGACTGAGCGATGTTGGTATTTTTGCACGTTCGTATGTTTAAAGAAATATGTTTTAAACATTAACTTTTTATATCTATCTATATAAATCAAAGAAATGTTGTTTTTTTCCTGTACATTGGTCAGAACTCGCTCTTTCAATTATATACATTGTAGAACCCAAAACCGGTTTCAGACGAATTTGTGTATATATGTCTGTCTGTATGTCTGTATATATGTATATCTGTCCAGCCGATTTTGTCACAGCATCACGCAAAACAGGCTCAATAGAATTTCATGAAATTTTGCCAGTCCTTCGGTATTTGCCTGAAGTTAAATCTGCGCCATAAATTTCATCACAATGTTGAGCAGAAAGCAGGGAAGGTATGAGCAGTTTTGTGCCAGATTACCTTTACAGCAGCCATCACTTTTTGGGGCTAAAGTGGGCGTGGCTATATGCTTCACTCAACAGAGCCAATCAACGTGATAAATTACCGTAAATACACAGAGTATGCAGAAGACACATACAGTGCCACCATAATGCCCCTACAAAGCACACAAATCCTCACCAAACACAAACCAATGCACGACAAAACATGGCTTACTCCAAAAAGATGCATGCAACTTTTGAAAACTGAATCGTCAAAGATAGACAGATCATGTTTATTCCTCCTCCGGGAAATTTAAAACCAGTTTGTCTCATATGTTCTAAAACCATGGTACTATTTAAAGCAGTAATGTGAAGGGCCACTATGAGATTAAACGGCGGTTCGAGGCGAGGGGGTGTAAAATATCCGAACTGGCATTTTTATGCGCTTAAATTAAATATGTTGAATAAAAGTGATGCTATAAACAGTCGGATGTAATAATCTACTTTAAACAGGTAGTATATTTGGCTGACGACAAAAGAGGTACGTCTGTGTAAAACAAGGAGTAAGATACTCAACCTTACATAATTTTATTTCTTTTTATTAATTAGATCTAGAGGGAATTCGGACGTACAGAAAAACAGTCAGACATGTACATGGGCTTCAAGCTGAAATAATAATATCACTGATTACATTAAAGCTGATCAGCTTATTAACCTTTTAACTATTTCTAAAAACGTTACTTTTTAGACTTTTTATATATTACTTTTATATATTAAGTTACTTTTTATATATATTAAGGGTTAACCGCATTTTTAATTATTTCCACTAAACCACATTTTCATTGTTCATGATCAGTGAATCGAATAAAAGAAATAAACTCAATCGATGATTCGTATCGCGTCCAGGTCCAACCAGAACTGTTATCTAAAAGTCACAGGACTTCAGCTGGGGGAAGAAATATGACCTTTTACCAAAAAATAAAATAATAATAATGATATCCCAGGAAGATATGCTTCTGAAAATGGGAAAGGGGAAACCAACAGCTTCCAGCTCCTACAAATAAATAAATGAATGCGGATCAGAAGGATGTGAGACATGACCAGCACACAGCCTACGGGTCTCCCTTTAAAAGTACCGCCTTGGCAAACATATGAATTTAGAAATGTAACACAAAGATTTTGCCATTCTGTCATTTGTCTAATCTACACTTACAATCTTCTTTAGCCTTGAGCTGTGAGACTGAATAGTAAACAGTGGATTGTCGAGAGGTTTTATTTACAGGTGAGACTGCAGTGCAGTAGATCTTCTTGGACGAGGTGAAAGCTGTGTGGCACTGATAACTCTGTGTTGTGTAAAGCACATGGTATAAGGATTGCTCGATAAAAACGGGACTGAAAAATATTAATTCTTTTTGGCACTGTCATAAAAAATGTCTTATCTCAGAAATGTTAATTAGATATATAAAAAGCTTTGATTCCTTTTTAAAAGAACTGTTCTGATGTTGACGGATGTATATGGCCCTGCTTTATATTAAGTGTACTTAAGTAGTTTGTGCTAAAATATCTAAGAATGAAACTTCATTAGACTTTTTTTTACTGTCTTTATCTCATTACTGAGAAATAATGAGTTTGTAATTGTATCACCGAAAAGCTGCATATTGGATAATTGAGGGGGTACAAAGCAGATGTGTAGCTACATTTAGATTACAGTGCCTAAATTTGGATTTTATTACCAACAAGGAGAATCAAGCTATGCAATGTGAGTGTATGTCTTCCAGCATGAATACTTAGTGTGAAGCTACTATCAGATTATGCAGTACACTACATGCGGAACAGAGTGGTATCCATCAACCTAATGCAGTTGATTATGGTACATCATATAGATATATACTGTATAAACATACACTCTATATATACTGTGAGTGTGTGTGTGTATACAGTGCTGTGCAAAACTCTTGATCCACAATTAATGTCTTCATATTAAATTAAAGAAGCGGCCTCATTTCCCCTCTCGTCTGTTCCAAACACTCAGCATTCAGCATAAGTAGTATACGAATCACCAGGTTCATGCCTCATGTTAGATGTTTTTTGCTTGAATGATTCATAGGTCACTGTGAGGCTTAACAAACTAAAAGCATTCCTCTGAAACTAATCTGAACTGAAAATGAGAGCTACAAAGTTCTTCAAGAAACATGGAGAACTATTTCTCAAGACAAATATGAAAAAATTAGGGCTGGCTCAAGACTTTTGCACAGTACTGTATGAGTAGAGCTGGACTGGACAATTGGACATGCTGGTAAAACATCATGAGCATACCCTCATGTCCTCTAAAAGGGTTGAATTACCTTAGACATCAACTCACCGATCCCATTACTGATACTGATACTGAAACTGATACTGAAGCTACTGACACCAAAAACATTGATTGATAAAGATCACCATCAGAAACTATAAATAACTAACTACATTGATTGGATAGTGGTTGGGACTACACTGGATATCACAGGCATTGCATTACTATTTAATGGATGTGTATCTAGTGGATGAAGTGTATGTCGAATGAAATCTTTTTATGAAGGATCCAATGAAGGATACATTTTTACCGTACCTTCTGGGAGGTCTATTTACTATATCTACTTCCCGAAAATAGCTTAAATATGTTGAATGCTACCATCCATATAACAACCTCTGTAGTCCATTGGTGATTACCATTGTATTTATTCCTATACTTACGACCATAGTAGAGCCTCTGGACAACGATAGATAGATAGATAGATAGATAGATAGATAGATCGATAGATAGATAGATAGATAGACAGATCGATAGATAGATCGATAGATAGATCGATAGATAGATAGATCTGGGTGAAAACATAAGTGAGAAGGCAAAACAAATGTATTTTATTCCTTATAGGACACAAGTTCATATGTACAGTAAGGCTTAACAGAATGGCATAATCATCAAACAAAACATGATAAAGATGATAAAGAAAATGAGGAAATAATCCCTGTTCAAAAGTTTGTATACCTTTAAATTCTTAATATCATGTATTTAGCATTCATGATGGCATCCAGTCTTTCGTAATAATTGTGAATGAGCTCCTTAATTCTTCCAAGTGGTAACACTGCCCATTCTTCTTGGCAAAATACCTCCAGTTCCTGTATTTTTTTTCTATCTTGCATGAACTGCAGGTTTGAGATATCCCCAAAGTGGCTCAATGATACTGAGGTCAGGAGACTGTGATGGCCACTCCAGAACCTTCACCTTTTTCTGCTGTAGCCATTGGAGGATCAACTTGGCCTTGTGCTTTGGATCACTGTCATGCTACAACATCAAGGAGCGTCCCATGTTTAGCTTTATTAGTGCTGTTGAATGTAAATTTCCTGCCTGTATTTTCTGATAACATGCTGTACTCATCTTGCTATTAACTTTAACTTTCCTGTGCCACTGGAGCTCACACAGCCCCAAAACACAAGAGATCCACCATCATGCTTTACAGTGGGGATGGTGTACTTTTCACCGTAGTCTTTGGTGAATCCTCTCCAAACATAAAGGTAAATTTTGGTCTCATCACTCCAAATGACTCTGAGCTGTGAAGCTTGAGCTATGGCACCTCGACCATGCAGGTCATTTGTGTTCAAGTACCTTGTTAATGTACAACACCACCATTTACACAATAACCACAATACTTCTGGCAGTAGTGAGGGAAATCCTTTTTTGGTCTACCTGACCATGGTTTAGTCTGAACAGAACCTCTTATTTTCCACCTCTTTATCAGAGTTTGAAAAGTACTGACTGGCATTTTCAAATGTTGAATTTTTTTTTTTTTTATCCTTTTCCTACTTTATAAAGTTCAACGACCTTATTAGTCAGTTCTTTTGTCTTCCCAGTGGTGCAATATCCAGCCAAGTCAGTGCGTCACCTCATGAGCTAAGAAACTCACTGACTATTTATGCACTGACACTAATTACAATTATAATGAGTCACAGGTGTGGAAAACTCCCTTTAATGGCCATTTAAACCTGTGCGTCTATAATATGGCCAAACATTTCAGGATATGTAAACTTTTGATCAGGTTTTCAGTTTTCAGTTATCATTAGGTTTTAAAAAGGAATCAAACAACTATGTGATAGCGAATAACGATAATGACTTCAAGTGAACACTATCCTTTAATTAGAAAAAAATATTTTTCCATCATCAGTCATATTTTCCCAATAAATAGCAATGTTTAACAATTTCTTTCAGAGTATGCACACTTTTGAGCACAACTGTATATAATTTGCATTTATGTCACGGTTATGATTGTGTTGCAAGCCTTAGATTTCCAGGAACACTAGTTAGGTGCTAAGCTGCTATCAGCTTGGAGTTTCTCTTCATGTTCTTCAACGTGTGCATGTGGGTGTCTGCAAAGGTCTTCGGTTTCCTCCCACCTCCCATAATAAGCCAGTAGATAGACTGGCTACAATAAATTGCCTCTAGGTATGAATGAGTGTGTGAATGTGTTTCTGCATGGTGCTTTGTGAAGGACTAGCATCCCATTCAGGGTTCCCAGGATAGACTCTGGGTCCACCAACCAAGATAAAGCATAAAACCATAAACTACAGGATAAAAACTGAAACTGATCCTGGCTGAGTTGGCTCAAAGCCCGCTGCAGTCGTTCCCAGGAACATTCAGGTAGTGGAACACGTGATACTTGAAAATCGATGGATAATGTGCAGATGGGTCGCATTGGACTGTGGGAACTGTGGGAACTAGGAGTTATTACAACAACCACTGTATAGTCGTGACCCCTCTCCAAGCTATTCCTATATGCTTTGGTCATTATTGGAGTTCCTGGGAGTCCAGCGTTTAAGCAGTACCACAAAGAGTAATTAAGAGTAACGGCTATAACCAGTGATCGTATAAAGATTAAAAAATAAAACCAGTTATCTAGTCGGGCTTAAAAAGTAGGACTGGGTGGTATTGACTATTTAAGGCATATCAACATACTTTGAAAGAGATTTAGGATGTAACAATACTCTTTATATCGATATAGTTTGATGTTTCTTTACATGAGCCATTTCTTTTGTGAATCCATGACAGTGTTTGCATCTGTCCTCTCTCACACTCTCTACACAGCCCTGCCCCTACTCTTCCTCTCCCAGCGTTCCAATGACTTTTTATGCTATTTTGCTAGCATAAACCCACAGCGCTACATTTAAAAGTCAAAAAGTCTCAGTGAAAATATGAAGTGTAAAATATGCACACAACACGGCATTATCTGCGCTGTAAACTGCAGTACGAAGAGTGTGTTAACCTTAGTGATTCTGCTGCTGCAACCCTGGCCACAAAGCTTTTTACAGCATGAAAAGTCTCCTGCCCCAAAAGAAAGCGCGTTTCAAGCTTCATTCACCCTGCAGCACCTCGGAGTGCTCACAGAAAGAAGAATATTAAATACTGAGCCCACGTCCTAATACATCAAAGTGTTAGAAATGTTACACCTCCAATGTTAGTGAATTCGTAAGCACAAGATGCAGAGAGAATGTCTGCGTTATGGTGTCTTGACTAGCATGGGTTAAACTGTATGTCTCCATATTGCAAAGAACTTTATTAGTGAATGCATATACATAATAACATGAAAAAAAAACTAATAGATGATATTATCTCTATTATCTCTATGACTACTTTGTCAAAGCATGTATTTTGTTTTTGTTCTGTTTGCATTTTTATTGTTGCATTTAACTCTATTTCAAATAAATTGGTTATTGTTGAGAACAACTAAAGTAAAATTCTCCGACATAGAAAAAAATATATATGCAGTATATCGTGGGTTGTCAATCAACCTAAAAATACCATTATATAATTCTTGGTCCAAATTTCCCACCCCTAATAAAGAGTCAGAGCTCTAACCAGTGTAGGGCTGAAACGATTCCTCGAGTAACTCGAGTAATTACAAAAAATGATCGAGGCAAAATCTTCTGCCTCGAAGCTTCTTTTACTTAATTTTAAAAGCTTGCGTTATGTTTTTGCGCAATTATTTGTTTTTGGCGTGACACAGCGCTCTTCCGGATGCAAGTCTCCAGTAAACACAGGCAAAGAAGAAGCGCTTACGTCACCCAAAAAACAAAAGGAGACGCAAACAGTTCGCGGTGTATTGATTTGAGGGAGCGTTCTGTTGCGGGCTGCAAACTGGAACAGAGCGATAAAATTATCAGCGAGCCAAGAGATGAAGAAACCAGCAAGAGAAAACGACAGAAATTGTCAGTAAAGGCTTATGTTATGCTGAACTGTAGATTTTGAAACTTTTAGTTCTGAAAGTTAAGTATAATTATAATTTTTTTAAAAGTATAAGTACAATTATTTATTTTAATGTGTGCCTTAGTTTTTTTTATACTTAAAGTCATTTGAAATACCTTTTTTTGTTTTGTTTTTGCATCTGAGAAAAGGCTTTAAAATAAGACTGTATAGCACTGTAATGCACTTAATTCATCTCAGTCAACCTTTAAGCTATTCCTTGTAAATAATTGCTTGTGAATAATGACAATGTTTTTTTTTTTGATAAAACGTTGTATGCATTTAAAAAATAAAAGTAGATTTTTCTAAAAAGAAAGCCAATTAATCTTTGTTTCTCTTATATATTTTACATTGCTGTTTAATTAAGCAAAAGTACATTTTATCCGATTACTCGATTAATCGATTACATTTTTGGTAGAATACTAGATTACTAAAATATTCGATAGCTACAGCCCTGTTTGGGCTGAGTTGACCGTACACTCCATTCGCAAGTAATGGTAGCATGCAGGCGTCAGGGTAGAAAAGCATCACGCTATGCTTGCAGAGTAACCTCTAGTAAAAAAAAAACAAGTAACCACAACCAGTGACACTATTACTGACTCTAGCAGCGCAAATCCATGGCATAACCAGTTAAGAAGACAAACAGCCATTCCAATGACATACCAGTGACCTGACCAATTATAAATAATATCAGCAATAACCAGTGGCATAACTATTTTATTAAGAGAACCATAACCTTTGAAAAATTCATATGAAAAGAGATCCAACTATAACCAACAACGTAATCAGCTATAGCAATGTAAATCGTCCAACACCCACTATCCTGCTCTATTCAACACACAGTATATGAATAAACCTGAATTACACACTGTCAGCTGCAACTCAGTAACACTCACTCACATGCTTCATATTACTGAATGTGAAATCCTCACAGTCCTCACACTGCGGACAAAAGCAGGGGGCAATCCCTCATTCGACCGCCCGTGAAAACAACAAGAAGCGCCGCCGCACACACCAAACGGCACACAACGACCGAGACGTCACACATGGTCGCCAGAGCCTGGGGAGGAGGTAGAGGGTGGAGAGTGACTGCTGAAGGAGAAGTGTGTGAGTGTGTATGTATGTATGTGAGTGTATTATCCCAGTGAGACACCTGCTATTTTTGTGCAGTGGAGGCAGCACCTGCATGAGCGGCCTGTTGTGCTGATGCCCGCGTGCAGAGCGGCGATAACAGGGAGGCCATTCATGAGCAGCGCCTCTGAGCCAGCCCTGCTCTTTCTCCCTCTCTAACTAACACACACATACACACACATTACACTCTATCTCTCAAACACATTCCAAACAGTGTCTTCCCAACCTCACACATATACACACAGTACTTCCTCACCCTCGAAACACACATTACTCACACTCTTTCGAACTCTCGGGTTAAGACAGACAATCATACATTTGTACGCACAGTTTTAGTCTCGCTCAATCTCAGGCAATCTGTGGAATACACACCACATTTCCATAACTTTCCATATTCACCTGTCTCTTCTAACATGCATACACAGGTTCATTGTAAAATATTCTGCTTAATCACTGAACCTGAATGAAAAGATGTTCCCGAACTAAAAAAGGATTTTTATTTAAATGGCTAATTAAGATTACATAGACTGCTGTTTGGTTCATATTTCTTAATACTGCGATAAATTCATATTTTATGGCTAAAATGAAGCTTGTTTTAACACTTTTATGAAAAAAAAATTCCTGTGTTCCTAATATATCCTCATTAGAGGAGCTGTTACCTAGAAAAATTATCCTCTCAGTCTGTGTGCTAGGTTAGCCAGCTAACTAAACTAAGGCTAATAATGAGCAAAGCTGTGCTTGTTATTGAGTATTTTGACAGATTTGGCTACCATTAAACAAATTACTGAAGACATATAAACACAAGCAAAGACAATGATACTGAAATATTACTTGTGTCTGCAATTAACAAATACAATACCAGCTATTTTAATAGCAGGTTAGCTAGCTAATTGACATGGCAGTATGACATGTAGTGTTTACATTTAGCATTAGCTAGATATTATATCACAGGTTCTGGTGATACTAATCACTTCTACAAATAAATGCTATGTTCCTTGGTTATTTTAGTATGTTGCTCTGCAAACATAATATACTATACACTTTGTTACACAGTTTGTTTTTAATGGTTTCAAATGAAAAGCTCAGGGGAACGGTAACTGTTAAAGTGGGGCTTCTCGAAATTATTTTAAGCTAGAGACTCCTTTAACTGGGAAATAAATTCCTTGTTTTCCAAATTTATTTTATAACTCCATACAAATATTAGACAATATTAGACACAAAAATATTTATTTTTTTATTGTCGCCATAGGGCTTTCTACTCCAGAACATTCACTAGATATCATTTGAACTTGATATTGTTTGTCAACAAAACAAGTTCTGTTTTTGCAATTTTGAGAAAAAAATGTTTTTTCAAATGAAGCAAGAAGTATTGCAAACAGATAAAAAATCTGAGTCACAAAGTTTGATAAATGCACAAATCGTGATATATTTGATAAATGCACAAATCATTATATAACTGCTTTAGTTATACGAGTGTGAATTTTGTTAGATGTAGGAAAAAGCTATAACTCTATCTCCCACAGTTTTGTCACAATTCATAAATCTGTTCTGTAGTCATGTTTGAGGTTATTTAAGTATGTGATTTAATATCAATAATATGTTAGTTAAGTTTTAATAAAAACTTAGCAAGCTGTCTTATTTCACAGACCGTATCGCAGACGTTTGACACATACTTGTCATTTATTACTGCTGGATTGACTTCAATGGCAGTCACAGAGTGTAAACCTCCTTTTTCTTGGCTTCAACAATCTCCACAAATCCATTGAACCATTTAATTCACTCTTGGCAGCCCCTGTTTTGCAGAGCTAGTAGTTCTACTATACTGATCATGTGACAGAAAGAAGCGGTACAGTTGGCCGGTCACAATATGTTGGCCTTTGTAGGAACATAGGAATTTTAGAAGTTAAATAAAGACAAAATAAAGTTCTCTGCATTTTAAATCACTTAGTCCCAATATTCAAAGTAAGCTACACAGCTCATCCACTGCACTCCTCTTTAAAGTTAATAGCACTTCCTTTCAGAGGCTAAATGACAAAGTATGTTATTTCCATACGAAGTGATTTTCTTTTTAAAATAACCTTTAAGTGTACAGCGTTTCTCTCTTATCTATTATTAAACATTTTCACCTGCTATACCTGACAACACTACAAATGTCTTTCAATCACTGAAGAACAGGGAGCAGGTCTTCAACTCCCTTCCCTTTTTTTCTAACAGTACAGTAATGATTCAAAACAGTGTTAAAAAAAAAAGAAAGAAAGAAAGAAAGAAGAATAAATATCAGTTTTTCAAAGTCTGAAACTTTATGCAACAGACAGTAAACTGCCGGACTAATTGGTAAATACAGACTGTTGCAAGCAGAATGTGAAGGGTTTAAAAGTCAGATGGCTACTCCGGTGTAAGGTGTCAGTGTTAATGCTTAAATTCAGCTCCAAACTAATGAGCCTGATGGACAGCATCAATAAGTGTGAATGTGTGTTTCCCCCCCCCCTCTACCCTGCTCTACATTAGATCAGTGGCTTCCTATTGAGGAAAAGGATTTCTATCCTCACTTATTTCTCTCATCCCATCCGTGGCTATTTAACGAAACACTGTGCACTCTTTTTCAATTTTGCTGACTTACAGTTTCATGCCCATGAATTCTACAAGCCAGAAGAAGGAACGACAGAGTGGCAAAGAGAGAATGACAGAAAGAGTGAGAGAAAGAGAACAAAGAGACAGAGTGCTGATGAAAAGAGAGCTGAAGGCAGGGCGTCCGTGTAAAACGCAACGGTACAGGCCTGCTCGAGTTGACACTACACCTTAGGTAAGGTTGAAGCAGCTATGGTCTCAAACGTGAAAGCCCGCAACACAAGCGAAGTACTCACTGCTGCTGGTTGCACAACCTGGTGTAAACATGAAGACATGATTATGCTTTAGGTAAGACTGATTAGGTGTTTCGGTACTGTATTGCTTTCTGGAGGAGAAAAAAATGATTGCTTTTGATTTCTGTTTAATCTCAAAGGGTGAATCAGATAGAGGGGATCTATTATTTAACAGTGCTCATGAAATGTAATCTGCTAGCTCAGATCAACACAGGGATGATTTCACCTTTCTATATTAAACACCCCTGTGCTTTGAATAACTGAGGATTTTAAAAGTGGACACACACACACACACACACACACACATTATATATATATATATATATATATATAAGAGAAATCAACTGAGAAACAGTGTTTTCATTGTGCACTTGCTCCACACCACTGCAGGACAGAGTGTACTGAAGATCTTAAACATTAGTCATGCATACACTCAAAAAAATGCGCACATCATTACACGTCCATGTTGCGGATTTTTATAAACAAACATGCATTTTTTTTTCTTTCTCTCCCTCTCTCTCTCTCTCTGCTCTTTTTTTTTTTTTTTGGTACCATGTGCACAAATTAGGTCCGCAAATGTTTACTCACCTGGTAACTTCACCGTCGCTGATCAAATCTCTCCGGTACGGGATGCGGCGGGAAGAGGAATAAAAAAAAAAAACACCCGAGGAGGGTCTAGCGCGCGCGCGGTGCGACCCCCGGGCTGAATGCGATTAGTCCGCCTTTTGACACCTGCGTCGTTTTCAGATCACACAACCCGATGTGGCGACATCGTTCTCGTTCTCCTCGTCCCTTTACGCTCCTTGTGCACAACAGTTAAGCGAGCGCGTTGCCGTTTCTTGGCCCCCGCGCTGCACGTGCTGTACGGACACCGAGAGAGAGAGAGAGAGAGAGAGAGGCAGAGGGGTAGGTGTGGCGGAGAACCGGAGCAGTCAGAAATACTGCGTTGTGGAGCCGCGGCGTAATTGCGCAAAATCGTTTAAAACGCGCGGCGTTGTCATTGTGCACGGAAACAAAAATAAAACACACACACGCGCACATACACACACAATGTTGTCTTTGTGTTTACAGAGAGCCGTTATGCAGGCTCGCGCGCCGGGCGTCACAGACAGCGGATCGATGCGGCGTGTGCTTTGGCTCCTCTCCAGATCAGCGCGTCAGTCCGCACGCTGCCTTCAGCGCATTTCCGAATGCGTGCAGCCTTAAAACACATCACCGTGCATGCAAGAGCTCGTGCCATGCATGCACACCCACCCACACACACACATGAAGATGGTATGGTGCTGCCAGAACAAGAACGAAGCTTTCTTTCTTTCACACACACACACACACGTATTCAAGCACAAACCCAAACCATCTCCAAAATAACTGCAGCTCTATCCTCATGAGCTCATGCACATGTTCAAACTCCTCGTCCAATAACTACCAAGAAATGATCAGACTAATGAAGTTGTGGAACATGATCCTGAAAGTTAAGTAGAATCAGATGTCCCTGTTCATGATCACTATCAATTATCCAACACAATGCTCAGTGCAATGAACTCCCTGCTGGGATGGATGAACTCCCAACTCAGTGCATACACAAACATCACAGGTGTACACTACACTACACTAGTGAAATTCACCACTGGAGGTTGGGTGGTGCTGTGTGTACCTGATCTCCAGAGAATACAATTCCTTTGAGATTGTGGTGAAGTGAATAACGCTGAATATCTCATTACAGTGGCGCATTTGAAGTGGGTGGAATATATTAGGCAGGAAGCAAATATTTTGTCCCTGAAGTTGATGCGTTGGAAGCAGAAAAAATGGGCAAGTGTCAAGATTTGAGTGACTTTTACAAGAACTGAATTGTGATGGCTAGGCGACTGGGGCAGAGCAAACCCAAAACTCCAGCTCTTGTGGGATGTTTCCAGGATGCAGAGATCAGGACGTACCAAAAGTGATCCAAGGAAGAAAAACCTTTGAAACAGTTACAGGGTCGTGGCCGGGTCAGAGCAAACCCAAAACTCCAGCTCTTGTGGGATGTTTCCAGGATGCAGTGATCAGGACCTACCAAAAGTGATCCAAGAAAGAAAAACCTGTGAAGCAGTTACAGGGTCGTGGCTGGCCAAGTCTCATTGATGCATGTGGGCAGGGAAGGCTGGCCAAT
Source organism: Clarias buthupogon (assembly GCA_030014345.1). NCBI lineage: Eukaryota > Metazoa > Chordata > Actinopteri > Siluriformes > Clariidae > Clarias > Clarias buthupogon. The sequence goes on along the minus strand of JAQMYK010000018.1, from coordinate 13,577,330 downwards.
AGAAGAGCTACCATAGTTCAAAATAATTGAAAAAGTCAATGCTGGTTTGGATAAAATGGTATCAGAACATACAAACCATTACAGTTCGTTGCGTTTGGGGTGTATTGATGCAGACGTGCCTGCTGCCAAAAGTGCATACACTGTGCACATGATTATTAGAAAAGGACCAGAGAGCAGTGTAAGAAGATGGCCTGAATCATATTTTCTTTTACAACATGTGGCTTGGTGCATGTGCTTCGCTTACCTTGGAGAGACATGGCACCAGGATGCATCATGGGAAGAAGCATTGTGATGCTTTTGGATTTTCTGTTGGTTCAATGTTCAATGGGAGGAATTCAGGCAGATGTTATTTTAACACATACCACCTACTTAAACATTGTTGCTAAACATTGTTACACCCCTTCATGGAAACTGGATTCCTTTTCAGCATGATACTGCATCCTACCACACTCCAACAACGGTTCATTAATGATTTGAGGACCACAATAATGAGTTTGAGGCATTGACTCGGGTCTCCAAATTCTCCGGATCACAATCCAATCCAGCATCTGTGGGATGTTCTGGAAAAACAAGCCCGATCCATAGATCCACGGACAACTTAAAGGATCTGCTGCTGATAGCTTGGTGCTAGATACCGCAGCATACCTTCAGAGGGTCTAGTAGAGACCATGCCTTAAAGAGTCAGGGCTGTTTTGGTATCAAAAGCAGACCTACTCAATATTAGGAGGTGGTAATAATGTTATTGCTAATCAGTGTAAATGTAGTCATGAAAAAAAAAAAATTTTTTAATGGAAGCTCAGCCGATGAATCCAACCTTATTCATCATAAATCATAAAAATCTGACTTGTTACTCAACCTCTAAAGAAGATTTGAGCCTTCTTACTGTAACTACTACAAAGAAATGATAGATGGCTCCATTTTTCCATGCCATTTTTCCATGCCAATACATAAAAAATATTATACCACAGTGCTGTTGAATTATCGAATGTGATTAGCCAGAAGGGAATGATTGATTTTCTACAAGCGTGAGGCCATGTCAGAAACCAAGGCCAAGACCAGGTTTATACTGTATTAACACACTTGATCTGGCATGGTATCATTTCTACAGTAGCAGCTCATTCACTGGGACTTGTGCAGTGCACTGTTCACATGAATCTTCTCATGTAGTGATGAGGAGGCGTTTTATTTAGTTTTTATGGAAGGAGTCTCCAGTGGGTTAGGGTTAGGGTTAGGGTTAGCACAACCGCACACCTTATGATGCTACAAGCCTGTTCACAGTGTTTTGCTGCATCTGACAAACATTCCCTAATCAGCGGCATAAATAGGAAACATCTATCTGCAAAGGACGAAACATTACCGGTGTCAAATTATGTAAAGATAAGCGCAAGCCTCACTTTAGAAGAAGTCCTTGGAAATGTAGTCCCTGGAACCGTCTGTTCTCGAACACTAAAAAACTAACACCTTCGGCACCGTACTGGGGATACTGGCCTCTCAATGGGAGGCAGTCCTTTTATTATTTTATATTGCAAGCAACTACAACTTAAGCAAATAAAATGAGGTAGATATATGGTGACAATAGTAAATACTAAGCAAAGGGTTCAAAGGAAAATAAAAGAACACAAAATTCTGTGAACCTAAATTAACAATGCATGCTAACACTGCCTGAGAACATTTCCGTTTTACAACAGAACTCTCTTATACCCTGGTCCTGTGACTCATGTTCTAACAGCCTTATGCTACTAACCAATTAGCAGGCCTTAACCTTATAAGGTAAATACTAAGGAACAAAGTTTAGCTTAGGTGTTTAGGTGTTAGGTTTAGCTAGAAGCTTATCTGCTTCTAGCTAAACCTAACACCTGTAGCAGATTGCATATTTTTATCTTGGGGCCTGCTGACTGCCAAACGCTATAACGAAGTACATCTAATCAGGTATGAGGTGTGAGGTGTGAACATTTCTGGTAACCACAAGCTTGCAGATATCGATCTCTTCTTTCTTGGTACGTGCCGCATCAATGTTCAGAAGAGGGGTCTTTGCAGCATTTCCCCTCGATGGGCCTCCGAGCCTCTTCTTAAGTCTTCGTTGAGCTTTTCTCTCTGAAACATATTCAGCTTCATGCAATACATCTCCTATAGTAAGCTGGGACATATGACAACTTCACAACAACAGTCATCCATGAAATTGGTCAGGTTAGAATTTCAATAAAGAGACCATCAGATAAGATGTGAAGGAAATATGTTTTCCTAGCAGCTTCTTCATATCCTGAGTTTTTTTTATGAACCTGGCTGCAGGTCCTGCTGTAAGAGGTGGTCTATTAAAAGCACAAAGCAGCAACTGCTTTCCTCTAGCCATATAGGTATTGTGAAAAATCATTGTTTTAGTGGTGTATGATAAACAATTGCACAGGCCATTACGTCCTCCGTTCAAATCATTTTATGCTAAATATTGGTTCTGATTATTATTTTTTTTCTTCACTCAAACTACACCTCAGGTGTATGATTTATGATCAAGCTTTTTCTGATTAACCTCGCTGCCTGTCTTTCCTTCTTTCCCTCTATCTCTTTCTCTCCCTCTCACACACACACACACACACACACACACACCATACTGAATTCAGAGTTAATTCAACACAGATCTTACAGATGGATCGCCTTGTGATTCGGTTTCAAGCTGCGTAGCGTGAAATGTTCCGTCAAAACTGATACACAATCTCGTAAAATGTAGCCCGCATATGGTCCAAGTCAAACTCACCCCAAGGGAAACTTGGAGCAAATGAATGGGCACGACTGTGAGATAGATTTAAAAAGGCATTATATTAATATATAATGTGATTTCCCGAATCAAATTCCACACAGGCATATCAGAGATACTGCAGAAATTTGAGTAGCTTCTTGTAAGGATATGGAATTTAAAAGAAGAGAGAGCACATCAGATCAGATAAAATGTGAAAGAAAGATGTTTTCCTAGCTGCCTACCACTGCAGACTTTTGAGTATCGTCTTGTACGGATATGGAATTTAAAACAAAAAAATAAAAAAAAATGTCTGGCAGAATCTAAAATTTTGCCAGATGAAACACTAGAAAGGAAGCATGATCAGAGGTTACAGAAGGAAAAAGCATAATATTTTCCTTGAAAATACTTAAATGTTCCTGTCTACGACGTGGTTTGTGTGTTCAGCTTAAAGGTTTAGGAACAGCGCTCTGATCTGTGGCTGAGAAAAAGCGGCACATTCAAGTGACATCTATGAATGTGACCAAGGACAGGATCAAATTATAAAATCACCCAAGGCTAATGTGAGCACAAAGTGTATAATTCAGGTGACAGCCAACAATAGCTGCAGTTTCATGAAGACGTTCAGTTCACTTGACATTGTGTCCCATGTTGTTGTTGTTGTTGTTGTTTTTTAATAATTGAAATGATATATGGAAATTCATCCATTTCTTTTCTTAAGCAAATATGAAGTCTTTAACAGGCTGAAACAATAACATGTAAAGTGTATGGGATCCCAGGACCGGACTTCATAACCAATGTATAGGCCAATCATCCACAACGTTATGACAACCCACCTGATTTAGTGTAGGTACCCCATTTTCGCCACCAAAATAGTGATGCACTGAGTGTTCTCACACCTTTCTATTGGAACCAGCATTAACCTTAGTCTACACGGACCTGCCTTAACTCCCCAGCCCCATCAGGGAGCCTGGGCCGCCAATGGCCCTGTCGCCGGTTCACTGGTGTTCCTTTCTTGGCCACTTTTGGTAGGTCCTGCCCAATGCAGACCAGGAACATCCCCCAAGAACTGCAATTTTGGAGTTGCTCTGACCCATCACATCACCCATCAAAATTTGGCCCTTGTCACAGTAGATTTCTTACAAAGGGCACTGGTGGCTCAGTGGTAGGTGTCTTGCCTGCCATGCGAAAGACCTGAGTTTGATTCCCAGCCAATGCTCAAACCCCAGCTGGTCTCAAGCCTGGGAGGACTTGCATCAGGAAGGGCATCCGATGTAAAAAAAACTTGTGTCAAGCTTTTATGTGTGGACCAGATAGTCCGCTGTGGTGACCCCTTGCTGGGAGCAGCTAAACCACAAAACAATTCTTACAAAATGTATTTCTGTCAAATGTATAATAAAAACAAGGTTGATTTTATTCAAAAATTGAGTCCGTCAGCATCAGAAATACAAAATTCTGACGACGTTAACATTGATGTAGAGTTAACGATTGGGCCTAATTGGACGTCCAGCAAGTACAGCTGCAGCCAAACTTCACTGAATAGTCTGATGACTTATAATGTGTAACCCTGGAATACAGCAGCAGTAGTGGCAGCAGTTTCTTACAATTTCTCAAATTATGCCATTGAATTAGTCTGTCTTGTCTTGTCTTGGCATTGTCACTACTGTATTGGCCTTCCAGACCTAGGGTGTCAGCTGTGGAAACAGTTGTTTGGAATCTGTTCCATAGACTGGAAATGGAATTCCTGGCAACCCCAAACTATCTTGGCTTGCGTTGCACCAAGTTGAAGCATTCTGATGTCTCTCCCTCTCTCTCTCTCTCTCTCTCTCTCTCTGTTAGCATTGTCTAGTTATAGTTTTCTTTACTTCCGATACCAAGACATGTCAGCTGGACATAATCACATGGTAAATTCTGTACATAATGGTGTTGTGTTGTTTCTAATGTACAGTAACAACTTATTGACATTGGCTAATTATAATTAAGATATAACACAACGAGGACTGTAGTTCTACTGTACATATCCATCATTTAAGCCCCGGCAGCAGTATGAACTGTTACTATGGGAACAAAATGAAATGTTAAAAGGCATGCTGTGAAGTTTTCGCTAAGGAGTCTCCAGTTTCAGCACTTTACAAGTCTTTAATTGCTTCATCACACATCCGATATATTTCATGTACAAATTATGGTTAAAAGCATGACTTAAGGCATGCATACTATATAAGAAAATAATCAATGCATAGTACTGTAGGTGTGATGCAAATGTCATGTAGGTTTTTACTACCCTACATTTATGCGTTTATTTACCAGATTCTTTCATCTACAATGTCTTAAACTTAGACCAAATACATTCTGAGTGAACATTTGTTATAGAGCTGACTGTGAAAAATATAATTTAGCACACACACACACACACACATACACACAGTAAGTGCAAACACAGCTGAGGAATGCTACGAATACGGGTCACAAAACAAAACAAAACAACAAAAAAAGATCTGTTAAAAATTCGTTAAAAGGCTGACTGTGATAAATGCAGCTTATACACACCCCAAAAAAATAAACACAGTAAGTGCTAATATTGAGGAGTAACAAAACAAATAGTGATAATTAGTCATGGTGCACCAAGCCATGGATTTTATTATTTTTTTTAAGAACAATTATTCAATAGCATTACATTTTGATGCACAGATTCGCACCTCCAGGGTCGGGGTTCGATTCTCGTCTCGGGTCTGTGTGCATGGAGTTTGCGTGTTTTCCGTGTGATTATTGAGTTTCCTCCATGTACTCCGGTTCCCTCACACAGTCCAAAGACATGCAGATTACAGGTACCCTGTCGAGGTTATACCCCAAGCCCCTGTACACGACCCTGTACCCAGGATAAACGGTATGGGAGATGAAGACTACTGCATATGGTAGACAAATGGACCAAATTACTGTGCTTTCAGCTGAAGTCTGGAGTGGGAAATTGTAGCCGAAATGATGGTGTCTTTCATGCGATAAAAGAGAAACACTGTGAAAGAGAACACATTTAGATAGACACATACACTCCGAAAGAGAGCTTGGGGTGTTTCTGCATGGACGTCCTGGAAGAGCTGGGTCTTCAGGCATTTCTTGGAGGTTGTAAGGGGGAAAAAATCTACGCCGATTGCCGTGCAATTCATTCTGCCATTAGAAAGCCAAAAATGAAAAGAGTTTGCAATACTGAGATTGATTAAATGGGATTCTGGCTCCCATGGGTGAGAACCACATCCATAGCACATTATTGTCTTTCCCCTGCTTCTAACACACTCGATACAATTCACTAAGCAATTATCATATCTTTCATAAAATGGGTTGAGTGTGTTCGAGCGGTGAGAAATGTAGGGCATGACGTTAAACATTACCGTAACTGAGAGCAACTGCTTTTTGCAGAGGTTGAGAAGCCCACTTTAGAATGAGCTCGATACAATAAGATGGTTAATAAAATGTGAACCACAATCGTAATCAAGTGAAGAAATGTGGTCAGGAGAAAGTAATGAATGAGTGTGAGCGGAGATCATTTAAAAGCTTAGTGAAATTGCATCGCAAAAACGTCACAATAGAATAGTGAAAGGAAGAGAACTTCCATAGAAACTCATAGGATCATAGGAGCACTTGTTGGTGAGACTAGGGAGCGTAAAGATTGGACTTTGGAACAAAGGTTATGTGGTCTTATGAGTCCAGATTGACCCTATTCCCTACTCATGAAGCGATGCATCCATCATGCTTAGTGGACACTGTACAACCCTCTGGAAGCAGTGTTATGATCTGGGGTTGCTTCAGGTTGTCAGATCTAGGCTCAGTAATGTTATGTGGCAAAAAATCAAGTCAGCTGACGACCTGAATGTACCGACTGGCCAGGTTTTCACATCAATGTGTGTGGGTTTTTTTCCATAATATTTCAGGCATCACATTGTGAAAAAATGGTTCTGTATAAGCATAATCAAAGCAACTTTTTTAAGCCAGTATATCTTTTTCTCACCTTTGATATTCCGAAAAAATTTTTTTAAAGGTTTTGCTTTTCATGTTAGCAAGAACCTGAAAACCTTTTTTATTGTTCATTTATGTTGTTGCATGTACAGTATGTAGCACCTCGGTCCTGGAGGAACGTTGTTTCGTTTCACTGTGTATTCAAATTCAAATTTTATTTGTCACGTACACAGTCATACATAGTACGATATGCAGTGAAATGCTGAGACAACTGCTCGTGACCTTAAAATAAAAGACTATGAATAGGAAATAAATATGAAGAAGAAAATAGAAGGTAAATTT
>JAQMYK010000018.1:13556452-13568548 GCA_030014345.1 Clarias buthupogon | reverse complement strand
TCTTATGGTGTTGACTCTTTTAGTGTTCATACAAATATTTACACATTACGTTTACTGAAAGTAAAAACAGTTGAAAGTCAGAGGACGTTTCTTTTTTTGCTGAGTATATGTGGTGATGCACTGAATGTTCTAGTGACTTCTAGTCAGCTTCATTGGCATTTCTGTGGGATCGGACCATAAATGCTAGTGTATGAAATGCTAGCCTATGAGGGTAGATCCTTGGATAGGCCATGATTCTGTCAATAGTTTACTGATATATAAATGCATAAATAATCAATTGACCTGATTTATTTATTTTTTTATCACTATAGAAGAAGTGTGGTGTGACTCAATGAAAAGAGGAGTTAATGTTACCACTGTAAACTGAGCTGAGAATTAAACAATACCTTCTAAAGAACCCGATCTAAAAAATAATTAAGAATACCCTTAAGGTAGTCATCATTACTTTTATTAATCAGTTACATTACAGCACATACATTCTTCAGCTAAGAAAAGGATACACAAAGAAAAAAAATTTATGCTTCTTTCACCAATGGAAATGACTACACACATACATGGCTGCAGCTGGAAAAGAATAATAATAATTATACAGTAATCATTTTATATATATTATATGAGGGTTTCTAAAATGTTTTTTTTTTCCCCAAACATATGCATGATAAAGTTTAGGTTTATTGCCATTTGGTGGTGAGTATCCACACTGAGAGACTGTAGGTTACACATAAATTGTTTTAATTTAATATTATTGCGCTTTTAGAAAAAAAAAAAAAAAAAAAAAAAAAGGTCTTTTGTGGGATTCTTGTTTTTTCTTTTAGTTCGATGATCTCAGAAAAAAATGGCTTTACACTGAGGACTAATGCAAATCTAATTAGGGATAGGGTTGAATTATCCTCTTCCCACTTCAACCAAATAGCAATAAAACTACTGTCCAAGTCCCTTAAGAATGGCTTTGCTTTAGACAAAACTAGAGCGCTAGAGCAAAAACTTACTCTTAGAAAAATAGATTTGTAAGTTCTTTATAATGTTCTTAAAATGCATTAAGTATAGCTAAACTGCGAGAAATGTTAATGTCATAAATAGATTACAAAAAAAACGGTCTGCAATAAGAAATACCAAAAAGAGGAAGGATATCTTAAAAACTAGCAAAGTGTTTTTCTTTTGTGTGTTTATATTCAAAACCTCTTAAGCTTTACCAACACTGCCACTATGAGAAAGTGGAAAGAGGAAAGAGTTGAAGAATGTCAAAGTTCGGAAAAGAGAACAGAACTTCCCTTTTCTTATTTCTGAAGAAAACTTGTGAATTAGAAGGTGAGGCACTGACACGATGTGTGAATAGATTGTATAGTGTGGAAGTTAATAAGTGTCACAGTGAGACAGAGTGAGAATGTGCAAGACAGAACATTTAGGGAAATATATATACAAGATTTATAGTGTTCAGGAAAGCCAGAAATGGAAGTCAGAGGAAAACACCATGACGAATAAGCTCAGGTAGAAAGAGAGCACAGAAAGCGCTAGTTACTCATAAGTTGAAGCGTTATCGTGGAGAATGAAAGATGAAAGCTACATTCATGTGAACGTGAAAGAAAAATGGACACCTTTTATTAATATTGTTTTTTTTTTTTTTTTAAGTAAAGTGGTGTGTGGTGGCGGGGCGAGTTTTATTTTATATATCTCAAGGTTGCCTTATTGTTGTATTCACAGTAACCCAAGTTATATTGCTTGCTGCCTAAATTTATCGCTCAGCTCATGTCCTGCTAAACACACACCCAGACACAAGATGCTGCTGGCTGACAATCCGAATGCATTACGAAAGGGACAAATAAAACTGAAAAAGGGGCCACAAGAGATGCTTGAGATCAAAAAGCATTTTAAAGAGTCTGTAATAAATCAGTACACACACACTTAATCCATATAACGGTCTCCACAAGGTCAGACAAAACACCCAATCTGTCCAGCAGAGAGCACACACACACATACAGGAAAGAGCAAAAAATTAAATCCTCTAGCCCAAAACAATAAACTAAACAAGAACCAATCGAAGAAATTGCACTTATGGCAGTCTCCTTGTAGATGCCTCGAGCAAAAAAAGAAATAATAACATCATAATACAATAATACGAAGAATTAACGACAATAGAGTTTGTGGTGATTTTTTTTTTTTTTTTGCCCTGCTTTACTGGACCCACAAGGTCCTGCTTCAAGATGTTGAACCATCCAGGTTTACATGTTAACATTTACCAGCCTACAGAGTGGACGTTGTTGTTGAAGCAGGCCCTTCAGTTGACACTGGAGTGTTCGTTTGACTTGAACTGAGCTTTGAAACTGCTGGCATTTTCAGGCATACTGGGCGGTCAGTTCCTGACTGATGAAGCGGCGCAGGCGCTCCAGGTACTGGCTGTAGAGCTCGATGTCATTGTGGCCGGCTCCCTCCACCCACAGCGGCTCTACGGCCTTGGGGCAGCGCTCAAACAGGGCAAGGCCGTGCGAGAAATCGATCACCTCGTCCTCGGTGCCGTGGATGATCAGCACAGGAGACGTGATCTTTGACACCTTCTCGATGCTGAAAGAAGAGGGGGGGGCGGGGTTGTCGGTTAATACACGACAGAGAAAGTGAAGAATGTCACAGAGATCTTCACAAAGTGATGTTTGCAGGGGGTGTAAAACTGACAATTCTGCAAACCCGCCCCCCTGCTGTTTATTTTTTGTGGTTGAGTACTGTAAACTTTGTTGCTAACAAATAGTTTATGCATAGAAGTCTTGCTCAGTGAATACCGAAGACTTGCACATAAACACCAACTCTCTTATATATGTGCTGTACAGTATATTCATTTAATACAGGCTTTCTTTAATGTAAAGCGTTATAGAACAGTAATGATCCCTAATCCCACTGTCTTTTGTGACTATACGTAGAAATTGTACATGGGCATGTAAAAACCCAGCAGCCTTCATTATGTTTTTTTTTTTCTTTTTTTTTCCCTAGCTGGAATATTTTACAATGTCTATTTATTAGGAATGGGAATCACCAGGGATCACCCGATAGGATATTATCATGATGCCTAGTTGCCGATATGTTTCGTTCCGCGATTGTGTATACACACACAAACACACATTAGATGTGGAATATAATTGCACAATCATAAGCGCGTATAAAAAAAAAAGTACAAACTGTTGAATTCAGATGAACTAAAGATTTTTTTCAAGGTCGATTTTTTTATGATACGAGGGCTTTTTCCCATTAAATTTCATACACCTGTGAAATACACCTGTGAAAACCCCAGTAAAATTCATTTCAGTAGTTTTTAAATGATGCATGTGCAATTGTTTAAAGCGCATAGCCTTTCTTTGCACTATTATTACTATTTGCACTCTCGTCATTCTGTCAAAAATACAATTAAACATCAAGGTTGCACTGCATTTCACTTATCAGTATTATTAAATTTAAGCCTTTATTATAGCCAATCTACAGACATTTCACCATCTTACATGCAAACATCTACAGTATAAATTAAAGAATAATAATAATACTTTAAAAATCGGTATGGTGATGCATGAATTGCCAAAATAAAAAAAACAATCACAATACATCACTGAATCGATTTTTTTCCCCACATCTCTACTATTTATTGATGCTCCTTGCGCTCGCATACACATAGTTCTCTGCAACAGTGGTCAGTTACATAACATGTTTTTCTTACTGACAATGTATTACATAATTCTATATATATATAAATATATATACTATTTACAGTAAACAAATAGCATGCCTTAGACTGTATAGAGCGGTGTTCATATGATCACACTACAGTACCATTATTAATACAATATCAATAAATATTTCTGCACAAGAGAGTAAAGTGCTTTGGATCACAGACAGACTGCTGACTTTATTCAATTTGATTCTTAGGCAGTGCGATTTCGATTCATTAGCACTAATGTTTATTGTCTGATTTGTCCTCAGCAACTACATTTCTAACAGGTTTGAAATGATATTTTAAATGATTAAAAGTAACCTGTAACCTGTGTTGTTGTTTTGTATTTTTTTTAATGTCATATGCAAAGTTAGTCTTTTTTTCCACCCTGCCAATCTTCTGCAGGCGGACTCCAGTCCAGTAGATTGTGGTATAGCACCAACTGCTCATAAACTTAAAATAAGAAGATGTGGAGAGCAGTTTGCATTTTCTGCATAGACTGTGGTGTATCAGTAAGGACTTCATCAAATTTAGAGAATTTAACATTTGAAGGTTCACCTAAATTATTGAAAATGTTTGAATCGATTTAGAACCATACCTTATTATTAGTGAAAAATTACACTATTGATTTAATCACACTGCACAAAAGTTCAATTTAAGGCAAATCATGTCTCAAGAAAATTCTATAGACGTTCCATAACTGGCACTGTTGTGACTTTTGACTCCATGATGGTGCAAAACCAATACGCATGCAGTAGAAACCATACTCAGAATCCTGAAATCGTATCTTTTTATTTTAGGTTAGTGATTTTGCAGGGCGACACTTGTTCAGTGACAGCAACAAGCAACACTGTTCAGTGAGCCACTCACAGTTTTCACTCACTCACACACACAACCTAAGGAGTGTGAACTTAAACCTATAATTACAGTATGATTATTTTAATCTCTGTAGCTGATTGCATAGTGGAAGCACCTACTTGGGAAAGGCATCAAAGCAGTAGGTTTTCTTGGTGTCGGGGAAGGCCACTCTCATGCCCGAGGTGAGGGGGGAGTGGAGGACCACGGCAGCGCACTCATAACGTGAAGCCAAATCCACCGTAGGCACCGTGCCAATGCTCTGGCCATAAAGGATGATGTTTTCTGGACTTATCCCATATCTGGGGGTAAATTTAAAAAAACGTTAGGACATACGGTAATAGTAATAGTAGCAGCAGGAGTACTAATAACAACAACAACAAGGGACGTTCAAGTCAAACCAGAATTTATGATGAAATTACTTGTAAATGAGGGATTAAAACTGACTGACATTTACAGAAGATTTCAAGTACAGTACGGTGATGAGAGTCTAGGCTACAGTAAAACATATGAATGGTGCAAATATTTAAAATAACTGTTCTCTGTTATTCTGCACAATCAAAAAAATATGTATATTAATATCAAAACCCAACTGGTGGATAATCATTTCCCAGTTTCACTGCTTAACTTCTGTAAAAAAAAAAATCTTCTGTTTTACAACTTTTCAAAGATTTTCTAAAAAAAAAAAAAAACTGATAAAAGGCAGTATATGACATCTGGTAGAGTTACGAACATCTGGTATAATTTAATTTAAAAGTGAATCAGGATAAAGAATTTAAAGTCACTAGACCATATTCAGAGGTGGGTAGTAACGAGTTACATTTACTCCATTACATTTACTTAAGTAACTTTTTGGAAAAAATTTTACTTCTCTGAGTAGTTCTACTGCACCATACTTTTTACTTTTACTTGAGTAGATTTGTGAAGAAGAAAGGCTACTCTTACTCTGCTACATTCGGCTACACTCGACTCATTACTTTTCTAACCATTTATTCTACACATGCAGCTGGTGGATCTACCGCATGACTGTTTCACCAATCAGACGCAGCAACAATAATCACATGACAAATTTTTTGATCAATCAGGTCAGGCGGCATAGTGGGGGGAAAAAAACCTTCAGCTGGTGTTCTATGAATTCATCCTACCTGTGAAGGACATACGCTCACTGGATCATGTGCAAACAAAAGTTTCTGCATCTTTCACTAATTTTGCGGAACGCCTATAAATCCATGCTGCTGCTACTAGTGGGATCTTGCGGTTAGTGTACAATCTTGCAGTGAGTATAGAATGCCTTTTCTCATGTTTGTGTGATTATATGTTAACTTTAATTGTACATATAATGTTACTTTAACAGTCTATGAATATCTAAGTATATTTCGGTACAGAATTAATCGCCAACACACGTGTTGTACATTTTTATGCTTCCCAAAAAATACGATGCATCCCTGGCATCATATACAAAGCATGTTTCACTTGCAAAAGAACAGCTTCATACTGCGGTGTCTTCTCTATCTGCCAAAACAGACACACACTTCAGCATATACTACATACTCTTATATTTAATTATTATAATTTCTAAAACAAAATAAATCGGACATTACGATTGAAACAGTTACTCAGCACTTGAGTAATTTTTTCACCAAATACTTTTTTTTTACTCTTACTTGAGTAATATTTTGAAAGACTACTTTTTACTTCTACTTGAGTAATATCATTTTGAAGGACAACTACTCTTACTTGAGTAAATTTTTTGCCTACTCTACCCATCTCTGGCCATATTTATCTCCTTCACAACAAGTGATGCAAACTTTTAACCTCATATAAATTTGATTCATTCAATAATAACACTTCAGCATCAACTATTTAGGCTTGTGACGAATTTGAGTCAAACTTCACTGAAGTATTGAATTTAATTAGTCTGTTCCAAGTACTATTTACATTTACATGTATTCGACGTAAACCAGAACAAAATATAGTAGTCAAGTACAACAGTTACACAGGACTGTGCTCTAATCACACACATATTTTATATTAGTGCTGTGAATCGATTCAAAATTTTAATCTAGTTAATCACAGTCATAGTCTCAATTTTAAAATACTCAGATTCACTTGTATTATAAATGAGTAAAGTTGAAAAAAAGAAAATCATGACTAACTGGTTATAGGAAACAGATATATAACAGTTTTTTTTTAAATCTCAATCATAATTATAAAGCTGATTGGTGTAGATAATGTCACATAACGTAATACAATACATCAATTGGCCATAACGTTATGACTACCCACTTTATATTAAGTATTGTTACTTACGTTTTTTGACTCTTTTCTACACAGTTCCCACTATTAAGGTTTATCTATCAGTGTGATTTGGAGGTCTGATGGTCAAAAGCAGTAAAACTGTACGTTTAACTTTAATTCCTAAATAACCAAATCTTCCCTCACTGAATGACTTCAGCTCACCTGGTGCGCAGTGCGTGCCACGCAGCGTCTATGTCAGCATAGAGGTTCTTCTCAGACGGCTTCCCTGTGCTGGCTCCATAACCCGAGTAGTCGTAAGAGAAGATGTTGCAGTTGATGCGTGTGCCAAGGCCGATGTAGAAGCTACTCATCTGACCCAGATCCACAGCATTACCATGGGAGAACAGCACCGTGTACCTGCAACGATGAACATGAGCAATCCTTAAAAGGAACAGAAACGCTTCAGCACGGATATGAATATGAAGATTAAAAGAAATTCACATTCTTTTTATTTTTATAGAGCGCTCTTTAATAATTATGATGTTTTTTTTCAACATGTGCAAGTTTATAAGATTTATCCATGCTATAAAATGGAGGTTTCTAAAACAAACCCATGACCTTGTTTTTGTGCAATTATAATGATTAATAAGGAGGAGATCACACATTTTAAAAAGTCTTAAACGATTATAATAATGACTGCAACCATTATTATGTAGTACTATAATTAAACAAACAGCAGCATATTTATTCAGGAACATAAATAAAATGCTCTAAAAAAAAATTTTAATAAAAAAAAACATTACTCTTGTTTATGTAAAAAAAAAAAAAAAAGCACCCTGGGAAAGCCTATATAAATAAAGAAGAGAATTTCCCACAGTGTGGGAAGGAATACATAATGATGAGTCATAAATTATCTGCACTCTGGGTGTAGAATTTATTTTAATAATAAAAAAAATAATACAAATATATAATTTTTCTCCTTGCTTTTCAATACACGTCGTGCATGTGTCAAATCTTTCGTATTCACTCACTGAAAATGTTTTTGGCTGAGCTGCGAGCCATGAATGCACCGATGTCTTCACTTTTTCAACAAAAAGGATATCAGTTCTCTGCATTTAATCCAAAGATTAGTCTTCATTACTCTGAGCGTCTCACTGTAATGAGCGCTGTAGATTGTTGAACCTTTTTCATGATAATGTTTCAATTATGGCCCTTAAGAATCCCAGAAAATTTTTACTTTTTCTTGGTCAGCGATTGAGATGTTTCCGTTCCATACATGATCTTTACTCTCAGGCACGTGGTGATTCCATGTCTCATCACGTAATGATCCTCTTTAAGAAACTTTCACCTTTATTAGAGTATCGCCCATATTTTGTTTGTGGATATTCAAACGCTTCTGTTTTTGTTCTTCCACGAGTTGTTTCGGCACCAGATACACCCTCAGACCACACACACACAAAAAATAAAATACAAAATCACTGCACGATGAACAACTTTCATGCAAGTAACAAGTGGGGCATCCCTTTCTGCTCGCACTGTGGTTGCAAATGAACTGATGTAACACGTTCACACCTGCACAGCAGTGGCTGAGGAGACAGTAGCCTTGAACAGAAAATGCTGAGAAGACCAACAGAATTTTTAATCTAACTGGAGTGCGGATAATGTTTGGTATATTAAAATTAATGCCTGGGAAATTTATACCTGGCTGTCGGGGCACAGCGGATGTACATGCATCCTACTTTGTTCCCACGACTGGAGCGAGTCAGGAAGACTTCAGTCCTGTCAAGCTCTCTTTGGGAATACTGGAACTCGGCTCGCTCTGACAGATGGAGTTTCCACCTGCCCTCTCCACCTCTGTCTCCTCCGCCTCCTCCTCCCCGACTCAGGCGAGACCGCAGGCCCGACGCGCTCTGGTTTGATGTTATGGTCGTGGGCGAGTCAAGTTCAGGCAGTAAAGTGTAAGTGGGCTCCGGGGGAAGGAAGGCCAGTTTCGCTGCGATCCGACTCGGGCAAGGGGGGCAACAGAAAAGGCCGCACAACTCGCTCACCGACAATCCGTTCATCGTTCCAGCACCAAGTAAGAGAAAAGCCGGGAAGAACCTGGGAACAAGACAGACAGATGAAGATCAGCCAACATGATTAATTTAAAACTGAAACATAAAATATGACCACCACACAATTTGTCCCATATTAAAATTAAACTAATTGAGATATGCTCTGTAGTACTCACATAAATAGCTAACAAGTTTAAAAATCTTCCATGTAATAATTACAGAACAATCAGCTGAGGTTTTTGAGTACTTGCAACCTCCATATAAAAAAAATAATAAGGTTAAAAATCTTAATTTAGGGGCATAACAAAAGTCTTTACAGCACAGTCCATAGATGTTGGAAGTGGGGGCACCTGTCTCTCGCACCTGCACCCTTACTGTCTTTCCTGATTTTGATTTCTTTCTCCAATGCTGAAGGCGTCCCAACATGTGCAATCTCCTTTCGACAGTCAATATTGAGATGTGTCTGCTTCTTATGCTCTGTAAATCCTTCATAATGGCTCTTATATGAGGTGCTGTTTGTTAATTGGTGGTTTTTAAGGCTGGTAACTCCAAATGAACTTCTCCTCGGGTAAGTTTTGCTCTTGCTTTCCTGAGATGGTTTACATGAGAGCCAGTTTCATCGTGGTGCTTGATGGCTTTTGTAAACGCACTTGACAATACTGTTCTTGCAAGAGCTATTCCAGACCAGCTGACCTTCATATCTTAAACTAACAACTGAGTGCTTACATAATGCCATATGTGTTATTTCATACTTTTAAAATCTGTGTTCAGACTTTTGACTGGTGGTGTAGACCTGTAGTTGCAAAATAAACAACATATTCCTAATATTACTAGGTATGTAGTGCGGGGACATCCTTTACCAACCCCACAAAAAC
Source organism: Clarias buthupogon (assembly GCA_030014345.1). Classification (NCBI taxonomy): domain Eukaryota; kingdom Metazoa; phylum Chordata; class Actinopteri; order Siluriformes; family Clariidae; genus Clarias; species Clarias buthupogon. The sequence continues at coordinate 13,558,838 of JAQMYK010000018.1, read as the reverse complement.
AAGTGTCCTATTGCTTTCATACAACAGCTCTACTACTGAAAAAAAAACCTGTGCTTTTATTTGTGTATTCACAATTTGCTTCTTTAATCTCACCTCAAAAAACTATTCGTACAGGGATTAGGGTCAAACATTGATAAGCAGTGAACACTCCCTAGTCAAGCTGATTGAGAAGCTTCTTAATTTGCAGACTCAAGTGAAGGGAATGTTTCATCTTAAATCGTAAATTCTTTCTAATCAAAAATTGTCAAATGTAACATGTGAAAGTCGCTGCCTGTAGTCCAGCTAACTCGCACTGAATGACTAGAATGTTGATGTTCTGTGATCCAATGGTTGAAATTGATCCAACACGATGTGAGTCGTAGTGGGATTGTGCCAAAATATTCGTACACTCATAGAACACCCCTGCCTAGTCCAGTCAGGAAAATATATATATAAAAAAAAAAAAAAAAAAAAAAGCGTGGCGCAGCAGTAATGAGCTTTTTTTTTTATCATTCTGAGATAACAAGTTCAGGGTTGCACTTTAGCGCTCTCATCCTTCAACGCTAGTCAGTCATGGGTGTCCGGGGAAGGCAAAATAAATAGTTTTTTCAATTCAATATTGATTGCTTGATGGGCGGGGAGAACAAACGCGCTAAACAGATAGATACCGGTGATGCAGACTTAGCTGAAGGCTGAGTAACAGCCACTACTCTGTTGTATTCCACATTATGCATGTATGTATGTTGCCCTTTTAAGAGGTGCCGCCCCTCCCCCAGTGTGTGCGCTGTGGAGGTGTGTGCATCAGAAGGAGAGAACGGAGTAGGAGCTCAAGTGTGCAGCTCACCTACGAAACGCTATATTGTTTTATCCTTTTCTTTACTTTTACTTTATGTTTTGTATTATATAATTTCGTGACGCTGAAAGAGGCCGATAAAGGTTTTGTGCTGAATGTTATTCTTGGCTCTGAGCTCTTTTTTCCCCTCGGTTATCCGGCGCAAAAAGCGTCACACCATATTTAAGCGACCACTTTGATTTCAAGCACAAGAAAGGCAACAGCTTTATTATTCAAGGGTGTTCCTTCAATTAAAAACAACTAGTTTAAGATTTATATCTGCTTGTCTTTTTGAACTACACTAGATCCACCATCCCACCCCCGCTGTTAAAAAAAAAAAAAAAAAAAGTAACTTTGTAACTTTTACTCAGAGTAAATTTTTATCGAGCTACTTTATACTTTTACTTGAGTAGATTTTTACAATGGTAACTTTATTTGTTCAGTAAAATTTCACTGAAGTAACAGCACTCTTTCCACCTCTGTCTAATAACAACAAGAACTGCTTAGGACTAAATTCTGTGAAAAAAATGTTTTTAAAATTAATTGTTTGAACAGACCTAACTAGACCTGGAAAAAAAACTATTTTTGGCTAGCAGGTGCTTTCAGTATTCCAAAAAAAAAAAAAAAAAAAAAGTTCCAATATCCTTCATACAGTCTTAATCTCCTGTTGGTACATCGGCTAGCCACAAGCCAGAACCAAATTACCAAATACATCCATGCATTACAATTCGGATCTTACAGAACCCAAAGTCACAGACGTCACCATCACTACTGCTGTCTTGTCCCTGGAAGCACACAGTCAACTAAGAAGCTTGTAGGACAAAGAAAGATTATGTTACTTTATATAAGGGAGTACAGGATGCTGAGGAGATGCTACATGCTGATTTTCTTCATTCAGATGCATCAACTGTTTTATGATGTGTACAATTTGAGAAACAAACTCAATATGTCAGAAAATCACTTACGGATCCTGAGTAATAGTGACTCACCAGAGTTTCTGTGTATCAGGCGCTTTTTTCATATGCAGTGCTCTTCATTCCAATTATAGTTCCAATGATGCAAGATGAAATTCAGGCTCTACATTTTGTAGGTTTCTCTCTGAAAGAAATTCTAACTTACTGTTATGAACAAAACTTCTAAACAGAGGTTATCTCTGATTTGAGAATTGTTTCTGGGTCCTGAGAGAAATTTAACAAAAAAATCCTGGGATGATCCCCGTTTGATTTTTTTGTTGTCATTGTAAAGGTGTAAATTAGGGATGCACCGATACCGGTATCGGGTATCGGCCTCGATACCACATTATCTAAAGTACTCGTACTCGGACCGATACCACGGTCTGAAAAATATCTATTTTTGAGCGGCGTGTAAGGGGTTAATCACAGGCGCCGAGAGCCCGCTTCCCAACTCAGAGCGGGAAGAAGGCAAGCAAGACATGTCCGCCGTGTGGAACTATTTCAAAGTGCATGAAAGACGGCAAAACAAAGGCGGACTGCAAATCGTGCTCAGCGAAATTGTCCAGAGGAGGCTCAAAAGGTAGCGCATTTAACACAAGTAATTTAATCAAGCACGAGAGTT
>JAQMYK010000018.1:13527043-13537573 GCA_030014345.1 Clarias buthupogon | reverse complement strand
CGTTCCTCAACTCCAACAAACAATAGGCGTTTTTGTGTGGCGAGCTACCACACAAAGCCAGCTAGCACAGCCTGCTAGCTTATAGCTTAGCTTACTTTAGCTTAGCTTAGTTTGACTTAGCCGGAGAGAAGACTAACACTACCCAGGCGTTGTCTTGTATTCGTCGATTTCGTGACTTTTTTTTGTGTTCTTTAGAAATGGCTCAGAACAGCAGTTCTCACGTAGCGAGTTCACAGAAAGCGTTAATGCTCGAAATGAAAAGCCTTCAGGAGGAACCAGTGGAGGGCTTTAAAATCACCCTGGTGGACGAGGCAGACCTCTATAACTGGGAAGTGGCCATTTTTGGACCTCCGAATACACTATATGAAGGGGGCTACTTTAAGGTAAGATTAGTTTCTTTGCTATATTCACACTTTCCTGTTCATACGTTTCAGTCGTCGCTGGCTATTTATAGCAATACCCGAGCTCTATATTTATCCTCATGAAGCCAGCGTCGCTAGTTAGTTACCTAAGCTAAGCTAGCTTTGTGCTTCTTTAGCGACGGCGTTCTTACACTTTGTACACCGGAATTGACATTTATGAAGAACAGTTCCCGGTTTATTTACGCCAAACTTTTCAATACAAGGTTTATTCTCCTGGTTAGATAATGTTTATGAAGCTTATAATACGTCTTAGTCAGAAAGAGAGTAGAATAGCTTGTTTTCTTTGTTCCTCTTTTGTCACTCTCACAGTTTTAGACTGGCACATTGTGTTGTGTGTTAGGAAAATATTTTTTGTTGAAGATATTCTCAGTTCCTGGTCATGTTTATAACAATGAAGAGAAACAGTGTTTGTTTTTGTATTTTTATTTTTTTTATTTCTATCACAGCAGTTAGCTAGCTTTGTGTCCTGGCAGAAAGGTATAACAAGTCTTTAGACAAAATGTCTGATCGTGTTATGCTTTTTCTTTTTTTCTTTTGTGATAACCGAGAAATGTCTGCTTTATCAAATCAATTCTCCATAAAGAATAATGTATTTTACTGCACAAGTATTGAACACAGTTGTTTAAAGCTTTGTTTTCACGCAGTTTATAAGAAGTAATGCTTTCAATAAACTTTGCTCGGATAGGAAATGATCTAAGTTTCAGTTCCTGATCTCTCTCGCTCTCACACACAGTCCTAATGAGGGCATTTTATTGTCTAGCTAACGGATATCAGAACGGAAGTGGGTATGATGGGTTAATATAAAGAGAAGTGAGTGAAATGTGTTTCTGAAGGAGTTCTGAAACTGGGTCAAACTGACACGAGTCCTTCCACCGTCTCTGTTTACACACTGGTGAAGCTCTCTGGGTTTGGCCGATACTCTGTCGTCATTACCTTCTGAGGCTCTGTTCAGACTTGAGCAGTGCCAAACCTGGGAGTATGAGCTTCTCCTCTCTCTTTCTCTTTCTGTGTGTGTGTGTGAGTGAGAGAGAGAGAGAGAGCGCGCGCGCGCGAGAGAGAACCTGCAGGGCTCCCAGTGAACAGTGCCAGAACCAGTAGTGCTGCTTTGCAGCTGTTCACAACAGGCTGCACTTTAACTAACCAGCAGTGGAACGAGGAATCAAACCGACGGGAAAATTAATTTATCAGTTTGAGAGAGGGAGTTCTTTGTTCTCAAATAATTTTAGCATTTTGTTTTGTGTTAATTTGAGTTTTTCAGATTAGCTGATGTTTACATATTGTAATTATGAATTACATTGAGGGTGTTTTCATGTTAGGGACCCAGGATCATTTCCTGATCGTTTACACTTGACCAAAAGGCTGGTTCTTTTTGATCAGTGTGAACACAAGTGGTTTTTAAGCTCAGGAACCGTCTGCTTGTAAAGGTTGTCTTGATCATGAATGGTGGGGAGAGGGGAGCAATTGTTTCTGGTCACGGGACCAATCATTCACACCTAGTGTGAAAAAGCTCTGTCATAGTTGTGGCGACCTAAACAAATCATGGACAAGGCCAAATTCATGTAACCAGTCATAATTAAAAAGGCAGGCTATCTACATCTTGCTGCATAATATTTTAAATACGATCCAGATATAAAAGCCTGCACTGGTTGTTCAGTCTCAATCTCCTCCGATATTTCAGTTCATTGTTCTTTATGCGCAGCAGCTTTGACGCTATTTTACTGTGGTGTAAACGCCTGATTCACTTTATGTAAGAAATCAGTATGTTATCTGTTAATTATTTACTGTTGTTTATACCCCCTAACGTTGTGTCAGACTCATTATGTCCTCAAAACATCAGACCTACAAAACAAATCTACAGAATATCTTTGCACAAATGTTATGCTTTCTTTTCACTGTAACTAGCTTTCCAGCATGATATTCACATGTTCCAGCATGGCAGTGCGTATGTGCATAGAACACAGTTTGCCAAGGTTAAAGTGGAAAAACTTGCGTGCTGTGTACTGAGTCTTGACCTTATCCTCACTGGACACCTTTAGGATGAACTGGAATGTCAGCTGCATGCTCTGGTGGCTGAATGAACCCTAATCCCAAAAGCTGGGCTTCAAAATCTAGTGGAAAGTGAAGGAGGTCTGAATCTGGACCACGATGTTGAGAAAGCACGTGGTGTAATCGTCAGATGTCTGTATACTTTTGGCCATTATACAGTGTTACACATCAGGTGTAACAGCATTTTCAATACTTAGATAAATGTTTATATAATATTTTGTTAAAAGGTGTTACTGTCCCCAACATATAAAGACTTTTAAGACACACTGTAGTGTACATAACTTGATTTTTGTTTTTATCATGATGAATCACTTACTGTAAGAGTCTTTTCAAGTACAGCAATGACAGGAAAAAAGCTAATGAGAGTCCCAGAGGAAAACAAACTCTTCTCTTGCACGCAGCAGAGCCCTCAGTTCAGATCGGTCAACCAAGTATATATACACTTTAATAAAATACACTGCCTGGTCAAAAAAAGAAAATTTTAGCTTTGATTACAGCACACAGTGTGGTGACCAGTTAATGTGTGAAAATGATTCCTCGTGTTCTCACCCACTTTTATTTTAGTCTGGGATCTGGCTGTGCCGTCAAGGAAGAAAAAACTCCACAGATATGATAACCCGGTCACTCGGTGCATTCAGGTCATCACCTGATTTCATTTTGTTGCCAGATACTGTGGCTGAGCCTAGACTTGACCAACTGAAGCAACCTCAGATCATAACACTGCCTCCAGAGGCTTGTACAGTGACCACTATGCATGATGGGGAACATCGCTTCTTGCGCTTCCCTTCTTACCTTGATGCACCCATAACTCTGGGCTAGGTTTAATTTTGACTCATTAGAACAGCTGATCTTTTTTTCCTATTGCTTCAAAGTCCAGTCTTTATGCTACCTACCAAATTCAAGCCTTTATTTTTCTGGTCAGTCTTATCAATCAAGGGGTTGCCACAGCAGACCATCCGATCCACACACCACTTTGGCACGGGGCATCCGATGTAAAACTTGTGCCAAAGTAGTGTGCAGGTCAGATGGTCCACTTTTGCGACCCCCTCGACAGGAGCAGTCGAAACAAGTGTTTTTGTAATAAATTTTTTTAAATTATTATAATTTTTTTTTAATGCCCACACAACCATAAGTTTAGTCCCAGTCCTGAGAGTTCTCATCACGCTGTGTGTGTATATGGCAATGCTCTTACTTTCACTATTAAACATAGCTGTGGTTTCTATTGCTGGATTTTGTTTTTACTATGCACCTTCAAGTGTTTAAGTGATACCCATTCATGATTTATTATTTTTTTTCCCTCCCCACCCACGTTTCAGCACTCTCGTCCCAGGTTTTGATAATGTGTTAAAGGGTTCTTAACCCTGATCCAGTAATTTCATTCTCCTTAGTCGATTTCTTTAGACTTTGAGTTTGATGCAGCCCAATAATTTGACTCTTCTGTGATGGCTTTTTTTTTTTTTTTTTGCGCCAGTCAGTGCATTTAATACTTAATTGTTGGGTTAAAGTGCAATATAAGGGATGTTGATTTTTATTTCATGTAGACTTTGTTCTACACCGGTCCACTGTTCCTTCCCTATTGTGTAAAATAAAAATGTTTTTATTTGTTATTGTAAATAAAACATAAGTCTACTTTGTTTTTTTTATGCATAAATGTGTGTGGAGTGGGTCATAAACAATTGGGCAAGTTTAGTCAAAATATGTATATATAAACGTGTTGCAGTATGGGTTCTGGTACTGATCTTGCATGGTGTTTTTATCTGAGTGGGTGTGGCTTTAGGGTATTTTATCAGTGATCTGGTAACCCTTGCGGGCACAGAGTAAAAAAATGTTTTTGTGCTTTGGAGATTTTTTTTTTTTTTTTGCGCCCAGCACTGAACTGAAATGAGTGGAGGTAAAAGAGTTTTTCGCAGTAAGATTGGCAGATGAGCAGTGGAGAGAGATCGGATAACCAATCAGCTACAGTCTTGAAACCGAAGTGTTTCCAAACAGCTGAATTGATTTTACTTTACTTCTTGACCAGAGGCTCTCTTTCTGTCATCTTTCATTATGAGCAACAAGATTGCTCACAACTTTAGTTAAAAGAATTACAGACATAATTTTTCTTAGTTAGCTTTTTTTGTCTCTTCTGACGTGATGAAAGTGTGCAAATGTGCGACAGGATGCTGATACTTTGTTCGTACAATTCACCACAACCTGGCTTTAGGCTTTTAGTGAGGGGCAAAAGTGTACGATCCAGTAAGTGCGCCCAACCAATGTTTCCTCAAGTGCTTTTTATGTTTTGTAGAATGTTTTCATGTCTATTTTGGTAAAAAATGTGGGATTTGGAGATTCCATTTGATCTCCAGGTGAAAGCTGATATAGTGTGTGAGCAGCACTGTCTAAATAATCTATCCATCAAACAATTTATGGCAAGTGTTTATAGCTGTGTATCCTATAAAGTTCAGAGATTCTGGGGTTAAAAATGTTAAGTTGTCTTCTGGGAAGGCTTTACACCAGATTTTGATGTATGGCTGAGATTTTTCATGTTGTCAGTAAATGCTGAAAGTGCTAAAAAAAAAAAAAAAAAAAAAAAAAAATTCCAGTCATGTAGCTCAGCTTTTGCAACTGCTATTTTTCTTTAATAGGTTTTAATTAGGATTTTCCCATAATCGAATGGTGAATTTTATATGGTCACAATGTGTAGAATTATTTACTAGTCTTGTTTAAAGACCCAAGTTTTACATTTCCATATAGTTTTAAATGTAATTTGAAATAAATATATATATATATATTTTTTTACTTTTCAGTAAAGTCTAAATAAAAAATGGAAGTAAGTATAACTTTGGTGTGGTTCACATCAGTCTCAAGTGTTTCCCACAGGTCTGAAATAGTGTATATTTGCAGTGGTAGGTATGCGGTATGGTCTGGCATTACTTCCCAGCACAAAAGTGGTCTACTGCATACAGCAAACAAATGGTTATGACTCTTAACATAGTTTGAGTTATATTTCTATTAATTTCATATTTCATTGACCCAGTCTACTAATTCTCCCCTCCATCTACCCATATGTGATTAAGATGAAGTAAAAAAAAATTAAGAACTAAACATGCATGACTACCTTTTTTATATTTATATATATTTTTTATTATATGTATAGTATATGTATAGAGAGAGAGTTGTGCATATTCTTTTTTTTTTTTTTTTTTTTTTTTACCCCATATTTTGTGAGATCTCCATTTTTGTGACATCATTCCCATATTCTGGTGGCAGTAAAATTCATGGCCTTTTTGGGGTAATGATGACTCTTTCTATATGACACATCAGAAAACCCAAATGCACAGTTTGATGTCTGTCGACACACCGACAGGACTTCCTTATAAGCAACTGAATTTTATGTTTTTCTAAATCAATCACTTTTACAGGCACGGATTCATGCTGTATAAGTTTTAAGGGTTAATCCGGGTTTTTTAATTAAAATCTTTTTTAAAAAAAAGAGTCCATTCAGTGTGAAACTGGATTGCTCTGTAGTCCATGCACGATTGTCAGTGTGCCCTGATTATTCTTTTTTTTACGATAGGAGTAAGAAACAGGAAAAACATAATCTGAGCGACTTGGACAAGGGCCAAATTGTGATGGCCAGGTGACTGGATCAGAGCAACTCCAAAACTGCAGCTCTTGTGGGATGTTCCCAGTATGCAGTGGTTGTTACTTAACAAACGTGGTCCAAGGAAGGACAACCGCTCATGGCACTGGTATTGCGTAATGGCAGTGGCCTTTTGCGGCGGGATAACCTTTCCTTTGATGATGCTTAAAATGTTCATCAATGTCTGAGGAACATGAGAAAAGGTTCAAGGTGTTGTCTTGGCCTTGATCTTGTGGAGTCAGTGCCTCAAAGGGTCAGAGCTGTTTTGTCCGCTTGAGGGAAACCTACACAGTATTAGGTTTAAATGTTATGGCTGGTCCGTGTAGTAGGGATACAAATTAACTGGATTTTAACAAACACACTTTTCACATAAATGCCATTGTGAATTATTTCACAAATGGTCTCATTAGTATCCTGTTTGATAAATAAAACAAATTGTTTTTATTGCAGTTGAGCAAAGCATTACTTGTGAAGGCTTGCTAACGAACAGAGGTGTCCTGTGTTATTCCAAAAGGGGAAGCCTGACTGCCAGTGTTCATTCCAATCAAGCATGAGCTACACCTGATAGACCATTGAAAGCCAAGATCAACTGATTAAATAGATGCAATCGGGCGTGCCTTCTCTCAGGTGGAATGAAAACTAGGTGTAGGGCTTCAGCAGCAACACGTTTGTGTGAAGTTACTAATTGTTGCTTATGAATGGCTTTAAAATTTATGAAGAAGCAAGAGAGTCTCAATAGCAGAAGGGTTAAGAAATATATAATTAACCAGCATAACAGTAACTGGCCTTCGTAACAACTATCTATCCGCTCTTGTTATGAAAATAAGGCATGGCTGTTAAATGAATTATGGGCACCGTAAGTGGGCTGACAAATCAGCTCCTTAGCTAGCTCATGAGTAGCATATTGTCGTCTGTGCTTCCATGTTTGCACTGAAAGCCAGATCATAAATAGTCACTCGGTGTTGATGCTAATATTTGCTGATGTCTAATGCCGCCACATAAGCAATCATTAGTATTTTTATAACTATATTGTAAACAGTGTGGTTAGGAAAGATGCTCATGTTTATTCAGAAGAAAGGAAAATGTGGCATTGAATCTGCCGGCCTATATCGTTTATCTTTATGTATTTATTAATACATAGTTATTGAAGAAATGTCCAAACACTGATAGATTAAATATGGTCATTTTTAATCAGATCATATTCTGCGGAAGAATATTAACGATATGAGGACTTCTATTTGAAACAAAACAGACAAAAATATAAATCTTTTTAATACTTTAAGATGTATAAAAGATTTAATTTATTTAGTTCACAATCCGTGCACATAGTTCACTAAACCGAATGCGGTTTGTGACTAGCACAGTTTAGTAGACCGTACTCGCAGTTTAGTAATTTGTGTGCATGGTTTCTCCCATGAATTAAAAAAAGTATATATATATTTTTTAACCGCCTGACCCCAGGGATTTCCATAGTTTTTTTTTTTTTTTATCTAATCAGCCGTGATGCTTCTCCTGCAGACTTGACGTTTCTACACACGCTGTGCACTTGGTTAAATGACAATAACATAATTGGAATGTCAACTTTGTGAAAAATGTCCGAAAATAAGTTACATTTCTTGATTGTTAAGATCATTAGAAAAATACAGCGCACGCAGTTGTCAAGCTCCAGGGAATCGAACTCACTGATTGCTTTTTAAGTAGGTTAATGTCAGTCCTGTGGGTACATGATATGCAGCACAAAGTATGAATAATTGGTGACTACCTAATGTCTATCAGTCACTGATCGCACGGCTAATGTGTCTCATTAGAGTGCTAATCGAGCCGATCAGCAAATTCTGCATCGTTCCGTCTCATTCAAATTTTAATTCCAGCTGGACGTTTTATGTAATGCAGACCTTTTGGCACCACGTGAACATTTTCAATATTTTACACACTGTTCTCTGATCCCTGACTACTCGTGTATCTCTGGCGGAGAAACGACACACGGGTTGTGTTTCAGTTGCAGCTACTTGATCTTGGCAGCATGTTTGTGAAGTGCCTTGTGTGATCAGTATACCAGATTTTATTATATTTTTTTGGGGGTGATTAGAATGAGCAATGCCTGGGATTTGCTTGAGTTTTGTTTTTGTTTAGTATGTTCCCCTGTGGCATTTCTGTTCGGTTATCCTTGATTCGTAATGCATGCCTGATCCAATTATCAGCGGCCGTCCCAGCGTCTCCTTTCTATCCTGCTTAGCGAGGGAGGCTGTGTCTATTTGTAGGCCACAGTAGTTACTGTAGGACTTTAATGGATACAAAATCGTCCTATACAATCAAGCCAAGCTCTTTGTTAGGGTTAAGCATGAAATCAGACTTAATGAGGTCTAAAGCTGAGAACCTACACAGCGAATACGAGCCCGTTTACTTGCATTACTTCACATTATGATTGGTAAACTCAGTTTTGTTTTTCTTTTTTCCCCTAGGCACGTATCAAGTTCCCGATTGACTACCCCTACTCCCCTCCAGCTTTCAGATTCCTCACCAAAATGTGGCACCCTAACATTTATGAGGTAAGAGTATGCCATTGTTTTTTATTTGTATCCCCCCCATCCCCCCCCTCAGTCATGTGATCAGTGTTGGAATTTTTTTCCTAGACTCTTAAACCTCTCTCACTTTTTTCTTATGCTGTTAACAGTCAGTTTGGATAATGTACAGACATTATAGAGTTTAAGTAACACCAGGTTGATTAATCCAAAATGAGCGCTCGTTTGAGTCTTAGCCTACATTTGTTTATTTGGATTTACATGACTGTTCCCTTCCTGTTGTAAATGATGAGGTAAGGCATTTTCGTCGCTACTTCTCAGTAGCATAGTGAGTGTATGAATCAGACAAATGGCCCTAAGCTATCTTGGTAGCATTTCTAATCTCTAAAATATGTGCATCTGCCTTCCACAGGGGTGGAAAAACATGTTTGCACATTTCTGCTGAAGCCATCCTTCACTCCTGAGAATAGGTTTAACCAAAGCAAAACTCTGAACAAAGAGAGCACAAGTCTGGTACACACGGTCTTTCAAAACCCTTAGTAATACCTTCCTGGAAATTCTCAAGTGAGCAAGATTGACAGCAATTGCAGAAGACGACTGTACACATGATATGATAATGCATTAAGGCAAGATTGTTCACAAAAGCCTGGCTCTCAGGGAACACCGCACCAAGATGATTTGGTTCACTAATGATGTATTTTAGTTTATATTGTACCTCGAATTCTGATTGTATAATAATTTTATTCACTGAAAGTTTAAAGAATTTTAAACACTACGGTAAAACATTTTATATAATAATCGGAGCAAGAAAAGTGGATTCCCCCCCCCCCCCTCCTACGTGCTAAACTTTTTTGAAGTTTCTAAAAACTGTAGTCACATGATTAGGGACCCTTATAGTATTTGAAGTAGTTAAAGAGGGGAGAAAAAAAAGTAAATAGTTTGAGTTTCTGCACAGAAGAGATATAAAGTGACAGTTGATTTCATATAGTACAACAGTTTAAAAAATGATCGTTTAATGAATTTCTTGCTTAAATTTGTATGAATGAATCTTAAGCAATACTTTTCTTCAAGTGCTGCAAGTCATGAACATTACAAAATAAAAATATGTAACTTTTTTATATTTGGCCATCATATCCATTCCAAACTTTTACACTTCCAGAAAGCATTTTTATTTTTTATACACGCAAATGTTTATTTATTTATTAATTTTTAATTATTTGTTGTTATTACTAAAATATATATTATTTACTAGTGTAGAAAGCACCTTGTTTAGGCTTCTTGTTAAGGAAGATGTAAGGGAAAGCATGCCTGGTGAGCTATGGTGTACATCTCAAAGTGGTAATTCCAGTGATTTCAGAACAGTTACTTTTTTATTCATTAAATGACAAGATGTCAAGCTTTATTCATTTATATTTGCATTTTAGTGTTGCAGAACAAGTTAATGCCATCACTTACATTTTAAATTGGTGCATTTTCATGGATCACAGTATTCCACTAAAAATCAGAATAACTGCCTGATCTGCATACATTTAAATTCCTCTACTGGAGTATTCTGATAAGAATGAGAGGGGATGTAAAACCATGTAAAAACTTGAACCCCTTTTAGATTAAATATATTTCTGCATGTCAGGGCGGATTTCATCTACTGACTCTGTGTGCGGAAGAAAAACTGATTGACTTACCAGATTATATGAAGTAAAACATCTAAACAATCATAGATGAAACTTAATTTTTGTTACAAAGTTTTAATATAATTAGTAGATCTTTAAAAACAAACATTCATTTTATTTGGGGTTGTTTAAGTGTAAAATTTCATGGTATGATAGCTGAGTCCAAAAGATGACAGTGCCAAAAGTTTTGCACAGAGGCAACAGTTAAATTAAAGTATTTGTACAAAACATTGTGTTGCACATTAGTG
>JAQMYK010000018.1:13512941-13526852 GCA_030014345.1 Clarias buthupogon | reverse complement strand
TTTTTTTGTTAAGTACATAACTCCACATGTGTTCATTCATAGTTTTGATGACTTCAGTGAGAATCTACCAATGTAAATGGTCATGAAAATAAAGAAAAACGCAATGGCAGATAGATGAGAAGGTGTGTCCAAACTTTTGGCATGTACTGTAGATATATAGATATTATTTATTTTTAATTTTTTAAAGTCTTTTCATTGATGCTCTTCCCCATAAAATCTTGTTTTATTTGTAGTGTTTGTGTTATTTTGAAAATGTGGCACACATGTCCATCCAACTAAATATCATCTCTCCCTTGAGTATGCTGTATTTATGAACAATCTAGGTGGAAAATCCCAGCAGATGTAGCAGTGTATTGTGTTAAGAAAATATCGCGTGGCCCTGGTGCACAGGCTTTTGGCCCCCATTGTAAAGGACACGATGCTAAACGTTGTAAATGACCATTGTGTTTTCAGAATGGAGACGTGTGTATCTCTATCCTTCACCCTCCAGTAGATGACCCACAGAGTGGAGAACTTCCCTCAGAGAGGTGGAATCCAACACAGAACGTCAGGTGAACACGCAACAAACACCACACACACGTATCTCATCACGCCTTACTTGTGTCTTTGGATGTATGTCATGAGAGATTTTATTTTGTAATGCTATGCATGTTTTGATTCAAAAGCTTAATATTTCTTTATGCTTCCGTTTCTTTGTTCCCTTGCAAACTCGCTGTTTTGATGTAGCTGCAGAATGGTAGTCTTGTGCGTTTTAGTCATGTGGTAGGAAGTGACTAACAGTCCCTTCCTGTTCTAGATTTGTTTTTGTCATGTCTGTAGACTTGTTGGAAAGCCTTGTGTCTTCCTGGAAGTTAATGGTCTGTGTGTGTGAGCTGTGCATGCATGTGTTTGAAGAGCAGCTGTCACTGCACAAAATATATTTTTTTATGTGTGAAAAATCAACAGTCTGTCCTGGACAAAGCTCATGTTACAGAATGAACCTCGACACGCCGTCAAGTCATGATTGTCACACTATTTTCCTTAGAGGTTTTAGGTCAGATTTTTTTTGTGTGTTTCTTTTTCCCCCTAAAAACCTTAATATTCTGTCAACTCTCACTGACATCTTTACAAGCTCATGTGCTGAGCCAGCAGTAGGATTGTGAAATCTTGTCATGTGCAGATCTTTTGTAAAGCCACGTGTTAACCTTGGTGTGTTGTTTCTGGGTGTTTCAGAACCATCCTGCTGAGCGTCATATCGTTGTTGAACGAGCCCAACACTTTCTCTCCCGCTAACGTCGACGCCTCCGTGATGTACCGCAAGTGGAGGGATAGTAAAGGAAAGGACAGAGAGTATGCAGAGATCATTCGGTAAGATTCTCGTCTCAGGATTATCTTGAAGTATAAAAGGATTAAGTTTTCCCAAATCTTATTTAATTTACCACCTATAAATGAACAGTGAACAATGAACAGAAATGAACTGAAATGGTGGAGAATGGTGTCGGTCTAAAATCTTTCTTTTTTTTTTTTTTTTATCACACCGTTCGGGGAGGTCTCATTCTTAATTCTGGAAGAGGCCACACCCATCAGTTTATAAAGGTTCAGCCTACATGATTAGTCAGATGAACTTTGTGCCAATTTGCAGCGACACCACCCTGCTGTCCTAAGGGGACATGTGGGCATGAACCATGCCAGCAAAATGCCTTCCACAGCATAAAAGGGCCTCAGTGTAGGGGTCAAGCATGCAGCACTGTAGTGATCTCTTGGCACAAGTTTCACTCACTCACTCACTCACTCACTCACTCACTCACTCACTCACTCACTCACTTGTTGGCATTATATTGAAGAAAAGATGTTTTTTATGATGAGTCATTGTACTAGCTTTTTGAGGTGGGTGTATGCCATCTTTTTAAGCGTCACACATCTGCCAGAACGGTTTTGAACAAGGTGTGCCCTCTTGTGGTTAGATAGCATACTGAGAAACTTGCTGGCAGTTGGTTCAGGGTGGTCTTGGCAGCATAGTTTCGTTCACCCCCACCCCTTCCTCTCCAGTGCGCCTATTAAAACTGGTAATTACTAGAGAAGTCAAACTGTGTTCCACTAAAACCCACCAGAGCTGGATTTGAGAGAACCTGAATTATGTTTATATAAAAACTTCAGCTTATGTATTCTTATATAAATTTTAGAATCAAGCTTTATCTGATTTCATACTTTTTCAACCATAATATAGCTTTTAATGGGATAAAAAATTTGGTTGGTAGAAATATTTATGAAAAAAGTGTCATGCAGTATCAGCAAATGCACTAAACATGGATAAAAGGGCTCATACTCTTTTTCCATAAGATACAGGGTGTGTCCTACATTAACATTAATGGCATTTGACAAACACCTTTATTCAGAGAAACTTGCATTTATCTCATTATACATTTGAATAGTTGAGGGTTAAGGACCCTGCTCAACAGTGTTAGATTGGTGGTGTTTGGGGTTAAACCCATGACTTTCTGAGCTATTCAGGCTAAAATGATGATGGGAATAGACAGACACACATCTGTGTCTGTTTAAACACACCAAGAGCAAATAAAAACACCAATGTATCACTCAGTTCCTGGTCAGTTTAACCAGGCATGCAATGTAAAAATACACATTAACACACAGATGCACACACGCACTCTCACTCACTCATGCTCTTTTGGCTCCTCATCAGATTACAACACGAATAAATCGTGTATCTCGTTAGCAAGAAACGGTTTTGTTCTCTCTTTCCTGGGGAATTTAAAAAAATGGACAATGAATAAAAAATAAATCCAGAATACTTTTTTCTAAAGGGCAGTAAGTTACCCATGTTTCCTTTAAAGGTTTTTAAATCTTTTGCATACGTCTGTTTCACAGGAAGCAAGTCCTGGCCACTAAAGCAGAAGCAGAGCGAGATGGCGTTAAAGTTCCCACTACGCTGGCTGAGTACTGTGTGCGCACACGCGCCCCCCCTACAGATGAGGGCTCTGACTTGTTTTACGATGATTACTATGATGACGAGGACTTGGAGGACAATAACGACGAGGACTGTTGCTACGACGAAGACGACTCAGGAAACGAGGAATCATGACCCCGCTCTCACCATCATTGTCCTCCACCATCATCTTTACCCCGAACCGATGAAAAAGCTGTCGCATGCACCTTGTATTTACTTTTCTTTTGAAAATGCTATAAAAGATGTTTTAGGTTTTTTTCTAGTCAGAAAACGAAAGCATTCTGTTTTTTTTTTTTTTTTAGTTTTCCTTTTGTTACCTCTTTTCGTTTATCTTGACCTGTTTTTTTTCCCCTCTCCTTCCCTCCGTTTTCTTGCGCTATATAAATCCGAACATTTCTGCTTCTAAACAGCTAAATAATAGAGCAACTATGAATGGGTGAAAAGGGGTATTTTTGTTTTATTTGCTGTACTGTGCATGTTGGCATTGTGGCTTTTTTTTTTTTTTTTTTTTTTTTTTTTTTTTTTTTTTTTTTTTATATAAACACAGTGCTGCTCCCTTCATCCACCATTTTTTTTTTCTCTAATTAAGGATCATCTACAAGTCCAACCAGCTCAGCAATAAAATGCATTTTGCATACTTACATGCTCCAGAGGCAAGACTTAGGAACTGAATACAGCAAAGTCTTTTGTGTTGTTTTCCTGCTCTGACTCATTTGATTTTCTGCTCTGATGTGGTCGAACAGGAAAAACCATTGAAGTGTCTATTGCTGTGGATTGATAATCTCCATCTGGTTTGAAAGCATGTAGAAGGATTTCAATTATCGATATTAAGGGAATGATTAATTGTTTGGTTTGAGGGAGAAACACTCGAAGTGTGCCCTACAGAAGCCTAAATCCCTTCTACTATGTGAGTTCCATTTATTATTTTAAGATGTTTTAACCTCAAATCATGATCATGTAATTCCTTATGTCCTGTGATAGTGTGCATCCCATCAACAAGGATGTGAATCATGACGTTAAAATGGGAGGAGGGTCTTTTTGTTTGTTTTTTGGTCTGTCTGGGTGAAATATTTGTTTTTGTGATACCAATATTGCATTGCTCCCTCACCAATTTCATTTAGTCTACAGCTAGGTTTTTATTCATAGAGAATGTATTTTTTTCATGACAGCAATGTAAATTCCTTCATGTGGGGCTATTGGGGTGATTATTATTATTATTATTTTTTCCCTGGACTTAAGAATGGTCATGTGTTTGATTGATTTTTTTTTGAATTTTTGTTCAGTAAAATGAAAGCCCTGTCAACATTAATTTAATTTAACGCCTTTGAGCATTCTCAGACTGGAGAGGGCTTTTAACTACATCAGCATTGACCAGTTGAATTAATTCAATCTGAGCTCATTTTAATTGACCCTCAGGATAAAGCAAACAGGAAAAAAAAATCCCACAGTACCATCAACCTTCTTGTGAGCAGCAATTTAACCAGTCTATAAATTCTGTTTTTGAAGGCGGTTTACAATCTTAAACCTTGATGCTGATGTGCACATGTGAGTATGTGGCTGATCATTTTACTGACCTGTATGTATTTTTATGGTTTGTTGGCCTATTTAAAACTGAAAAATAAAAATCTTTATTAGGATAAGACGACTTGTTAGTCTTTGCTATGGCATTTTGAAGAAACTCAGCAAATTCGGGTTTATTCAGTATCAAGTCGTCAGCTCATGGGGGAGTCGCAACTACTTGATGGAACAAACGTTTTAAATTGCTGCTTAAAAAGCTGACTTTAACCTAGCTACTAACCTAGGTCTATAGTCCGTTTGCATGGTCTCTCACTAGAGACACAAAACAATTGTCAGTGCACGATGAAAAATTACAATATCACGAAAAGGTTACTTTTCTTTCCTAATTAAATGTAAAAAGAAGCAACTCCTATCTTGATTCATTACATGTAAAGTGAAATGTTTCTTTTACCATTTGGCTTACAGCGGTTAATATCTTGGACTATTAGAATATTACACTTTTATTGTAACATTAGACATTGAGTAAAAAGTGTGGTTGAAAAAAGGTGCACAAGCTACAGGAATTACCTCGGCCTTAATAACATTGTCAAGCAAAGCTGATTCAACAACTTGGGAGAGTTTTACAAGGAGTGGAGTGAGGCTGAAGTCAGCGCATCAAGAGCCACAACGCACAGATGCACACTTCAGGAAATCGGCCACAACTGTTGTATTCGTAGTATCTAACCTCTCCTGAACCAGAGACAACGTCAGACGTGTCTTAAGTAGGTTAAGGAGAAAAAGAACAGGACTGTTTGTTGCACAGTGGTTCAAAGTCCTATGTTAAGATGAAAATCATTTTGCGTTTCATTTGGAAATCAAGGTCGCAGCATCTGGAGAGAGAGTGGAAATAATTTACAGAAAATTCAGAACTTCTTAATTTTACACATTGAAACAGACCATTGTATATATATTTTTTGTTCGTTTTTGCATAATACAGCCATTTCGTTGTATTACAGACCTTAATTTCTTGTATAATGAAAATCAGTGTTATGAACATATGATGAGAATCACTTCTGAGAGTATTCATGCGTATCGAGTCGTTCAAAGTCACAATGTTATGATTTTACGGTGCATCATATATCACTTCTTGACTTTCACAAACTGACTAAAGAGATCAGGACAGCCTTTTCCGTCAGGACCGCTGGTCTCAGAGATATCAGTGTCTATAGTTCAGCTGGAGGTTACAATGTAATGATCATGATTTCAATACTCTTTGGGTTGATCTTTAATATTTGTTCAACAAAAATGGCTTTGTATGATTCCTTATCCACTTACATATGATGAGTCAAGAATTATCCACACTTTGGTTATATTAAAACTTCTGTTGGCCGCACTGAAAAAAAATTGATGCTTACAGTTTCCTGGGATTCTCAAGGGCCAGTATTGGAACACTATCAGGAAAAAGGTTCAACAATCAACAGTGCTTGTTACAGCGGGATGTTCTATTGAAGAGCTGAAGCCTAAACTTCGGATTAAACACAGAGGATCGCTGTCCAAGGACGTTGTGATCTCGCGTGACGATGCAACCCTGTACACTTCGGCCCACACTGTTGCCTCTGGTTTGAGGTGTTAAAGAATCCTCCCTATAGTCCTTGACTCCTTCCATTAGACTTCCCCTGAAAAGCAGCCATATAAGAACGAAGATTCACTTCTGATGAAGAAGTGAAGACAGCGGTGCATTTGAGGCTCATAGCTCAGTCTAAAACATTTTATACGGAGGGGATCCGAAAGCTTGTGGAGTGTATTGGAAATCAAGATTATGCAGAAAAATTACGTAATTGAATTTTTCTAGAAGTCAATTCAAATTAATTCTAGAGCCAGATGACTTTGGACTCACCATTTTGTTTAATATTTAGAGGTATTAAATCTTACCTCACCAAGATGACTCTTAAATCTTGGAAGGTTAGAGCCTGAAGTGAGACCCAGAAATCCTCTATATACATTACAAGGTTATGACTCACAAAGGTTATATCTCACAAATCAAGCAAATCTTCATATTTAATGATTTAAAAATGACCACAATGTGGTCGGACTGTTAAAACAGTAAAGTGCTATACAGCAGGCTCACATCGCCACCTTCCTTCATCACGCTGTCCTTCATGTTTTGTGGTTTGCCTGGCAACAGTATAATACAGTAAAGCGCTGCTTATTGGAGCACGGCATAACTGGCTGCAATAGTGCTGAGCTTGGCTGAATCATAATCCTTATATTACAACGCTCAAGCTGTGATATATGCAATATACAATATTTATATATACAAGTCTGATTATGTTTATACATATACATATACATTTATGTTTAAATGATACACTGGAACAAGATTATGAATATACATGATTCTGTATCAGTTTCTGTTCAAAATACAGCTTTGCCATCATTATTATGGGGCCTGAAGGAAATATGTGTCCTTTCAAGGACTATTATGCTGTGTGAGCAAAAATGACATCACAGAAATAAGGAATATAAAATGATTTATTAAAAATAAATAAATAAATAAATAAATATATAGGGGGAGGTGGGTACAAAACAACAAAGCATTTTGTTCTAGAATCTTTGTTCAAGACAAGAAGTGCTGACAAAAACAAACTTGTCTTGTCGACATCACAAGCTTTTAGGAGGTCCAAAGGCCAGTCATGGTTGCCCAGTTACCATGACAACACTGGCACAATCCCAAGAGTACTGCACTCTACATAATAAGAAATAGTGTCTTCCAGACATTATTAAGTGTACTACAGTATATGTCCATGCACGGAGACTTTTACTCTAAAACCGCAGACTCTTAATACAAGATGAATTAGCATGCTCTTTATTTAAGCATTAGAATCCAAGCATAAATAGTTACTTTTAACAGTCTAACATTGTGCATTAAGATTTACCGTCAGCCTCGGTCATTATCCACAACATGATATAGGCTAAAGTGTTAGCATGCCGTTTACTTAGCATCTTGGTACGAATGCAAATGTTAAGATAAGTCTTGAGGTTAGACTTATGGTGTAAGGCTAACAGCTAAAGTCGTCTCAAGTCACATGCTTCAATACGGTTCTAGATTATTTTGGAGTTCAGTACATCCAGATACTAGACAATTCATTCATAAATCAATAGTAGGAGCATTTATACAAGAAAGTTGGTAGTTATTAAAATCAGCTAGTTTGGAAAATCAAATCTTACGAAAGCTCCTGAATTTGCAAAACATTAATACTTATGTCTACTGATTGCTGAAAGATCATAAAACAAGGCCCAGTATCTAGACATTACATCACTAAGAAATAAAAACAAATGTAGTATGGTGGGAAAAAAAAAAACTGCCTTGACTTTCTGACCTTGGTCTCAAAGCTTGATCATGAACCGTATATTAAAATGACAAACAGTACAGCGGATAAGTGTAGATGATGCAGTATTGTTTTTATCAGGTGCATTTTTCCAATCATTCTCCTTATACACAAAAGATTGTAGAAAAAATGTTGGGGTTAAAAAAAGGTCATGGCTATATGGGCCATGCAGGACATATTTGGACCACCTTGCCTTTCTTTTGGCTTGCCATCTCGCTCCTCATTTCTGAATCATAGGTGATTTTTTTTTTTTTTTACAAGGGGTGTTCAAATCAAACCGGGACTTTTGATTGTAAAGAATAATAAACAGAGTTACGAGAGTAGAAACTACCTTTATTTCTCTATATAATCCCCTGCTACACTAATGCACTTATCATTTCACTAGTGCTTGTATATCATCAAGGTAGAAAGTTTTCTGAGTACACCAGAGCCATGATCAGACTGCCTGCGTCGTGTCTGAAACTCTGGCCTCCTTCCTTTTGGAACAGATGTTTTATTATTTACTAATGTGGAAGTTAAACTAAACATTTGAATACATCAGTATCTTCAGATGTGCACTGGTGTTAAGTTATCTGGTGGTATTTCGGACTCTAAAATATATAAGCATAAAATAAACGTTAAAAATATAAAATGTTATATAGCAGAAATAAAGCGACCATTCACGGAGATCAGATTTTTACATGCATAGACACAATAAAGAGGTCGTAGCATGTCATAAGCAAGTGCAGTGACCAGGCCTTTCTATTACTACAACTTTAAATAAACAAATAATTAACACATACAGAATAAAATATAATATATAATTATTATACAATTATAATTAAATAATGTAGCTGAATTACAGTATACATGAGTCCATCCCAGTTCTTCGTCCTTATAAATAAGACACTACTGATGCAATTCAAAAGTCTAATTCTGTACTTTTTACGATAACGTTTGTTGTAAAACAAGCCTGGATTCGTGAAGCTTTTTATGACAGGAATGCTGATCTGGGATCAGACTATGGCTGATCCATGTGATTAAATCATTCTTCCTGTGCGTAAGAAGATAAACAGATCCTGGACTGTAGCTCTTCTATGCTGTGATTTGGGAACATGGTCCAGTGACATTTATTTTGAGATACCCAGGGATGATTTTGTGTATTCGTACACTACGTAGCTGATGCTGACAGCTGGAATGACCTTCATAAAGTTGGGTAGGATCCCCCGATAGAGCCCGAAAAAGCCTTCTTTCGCCACGATGCTCTTAACGAGTGACCTCATAGAGGGCTGCTCCGAGTTACTGAGTGATGCTGAAACCACAACACAGATTGACACCAGTTATTAATGCATCAAAAAACGTTTAAAACAATTTATATATATAATTGGTTCTCTAAATGAATATGACATGAGCACAACACTTTATAAAGATTAATTATCAAAAAGACTTCTGTGCTTTTTTGCTTATTGCCAAAGTACCAGCTTTCTAAATGCCTTCTAAAATGCCAGCCATTTCTGTAGTCTTTTCAGCTCTCCCTCATGCACAAACAGCATGGAGACACATCTGGTGTCCATCAGGCATTCAAGAGTGGCTCTCAGAGCTCTTTGGGGCTTTTATATGGACACAGTACCTACCTTGTGCCTGCATACGAGTCCGTATCAGAGCCAGAGGGTAGCTGGCCAGCTGCCCACACGTGCTGGAGACAGTACCGCAGCCAAGCAGGACCAGAACACCAGGGTTGGCTGTGTCTTTGGCATAGTTTGCGAGCCAGGCATTCTTTAGGCTCTAGAAGTAGCAAAAACATATGAATACAGTATATGCACATATATGTAAAGTACAAAAAAGACTTAAAGCTATAGGATGTATTCATATGGAATTTTTTTAACCACAATATATGTAGTAACCAGTAGTGGTACGACATACAGTTTACTAAGAATTGACCTAAGAATGTGAACTATACTGTATAATATGAATGAGAGGTGTTCAAGTCAAACCGGGAAATTTCTTGTTAATGAATCTGCAAAACCAATCGATATTTAAAGAATACTTTAAAGCACTCTAAGCCACTCCCACATATTTGCATATTTGGGCCATTAATGGAGTTCCTGAGAGGCTAGTATGTCTGATGTGATACAGCAAGTCGTATCATGGCTCATGAGCAAACTTTCTCCATTGATGGTATGCAAGCACTAATGAAAAGCTGGAATAAGTGCATTAGTGTAGCAGAAAGAAAGCTATTTTTTACACTCATAACGTAAAAGTCCCAGTTTGACTTGAACACCCCTTGTATTATGTGAAAGCATGGTGTTTGCAGCTCTATTAAATACATTACGGGGTATAAAACGATAACCTCTTGGTTGATTCTGATGTGTGTATTTTTATTATATAATATGTGTTTTCTTTGTATTTTATTATGCAATTTGTATTTTTTTGTTTCTTCAGACTGTCTAAAATATTAGTCATGTTTTACAAACCCTATGCATGACAATAAGGTTTTGTATGTCCATTTAGTATATAATAGTAATGGTATGTTTATCATCATGAAGTACACATTATCACTGTGGTGCTGTAGAGATGGGTTTGGTCAATGGGACATACTGCACATACTAAGCAGTGAATATATAACACCCTTAACATTACACTTCCAGGCCAGCAGAGGTCTCCCTCTCCTAAATATTAAAGACACTTCAGCACTCAATTTCCAATTTCTCAATTTTCCAATTTCTGTAGCCATAGATACAGTATCTTATACACATTAGACTTATTATCCAATAATCTAAAATGTGAACATTTTGATTACCACAAACTACTGTGGGACGTACAATACTTAGCCACACCTCATTGCTTCATATTTTGCCTTCAAAGAGCCGAAATGTCTTCTATTTCTTAATGTTGTCTAAAGGGAATAGTTCTCCAAGCTTCTGTAAGGACCTTTTTTGACCCTCATTTTTGCCAAGTTTTTGCTTTCTTTCTTAATTCTAGTCCCTGTACCTGAGCAGTTTCAGAGGAATGTTTTTTTTGTATGTGTGGCGACGGGCTTGCAGCCAGTGCACGTAATAATAAAAATTGTGCACCTGCCTCCTCTCTACGCCATGCCACCGCCCTGCCCCCCGCTGCTTGCCGAAGCAACTCGCCTGGAGCATGGATCACCGTCTACCGACTGGGTGTTCTGCTCCCTATTTCCTTTCCTTAAACTGCGCACCAAAACAATAATTAATAATAATTAATTGGATTTCAGAAATTGGATTTCAGAAAGTGTGTTCTCACTTTTCTTTGAAAGTGCACCTGTCTTCACTGCATTTATGCCTCTGTGTGTCCGTGACTCAGTGCCCACTACGAAGGCTTTACATTGGTGGAGGATGCGGGCACAAAAAACGGACACTGCGGGCCGACATCCCCCAGAGCACTAGAAATACGGCATAAAACCTGTGCCATGTTGTGTGCGGATCAGCCGAAAGACTAAGAACATGAAGAACTGAGGGTGGCTTCAGACTTTTGCACAATCCTGGACAGCTTTTGGTGTTGTATTTTGCTAATGTCAAAAACACATGTTTTACTACCTTGTGAAATATAAAACCTTACTCACACCAGTAACTGCTGTTAGAATACCAGGAGTTACTGGTGTGAGTTAGGCGTTATATTACACATGTTTTACTACCTTGTGAAATACAAAGCCTTACTCACACCAGTAACTGCTGTTAGAATACCAGGAGTTCATGACCCAACACTACTATCCTTTTGATTTTGATACTGATGCATTAGTCACAGCTTCACTTTCAGTGAAAGTAGCACTATCCAATATGAGGGTGCTGCTCAACCACCTCCACTAATGCAAAAGGCTGGCTATGTCCTATCAAGTCTATATATGTAGTTTTGCCAGCTGCCTAGTTCTGAGATTGATTTCATGTTGTTGCATTGGATGATTACTGTGTTTTTTTCTTTTGGACTATGAATGACATTTTTGACCTGTTAATAAACCTTATGCACATGAATCATCAACATGCTCCCAATGCCTGTCATTTACACCCTGGCATTCCTGAAATATATAGCATAAAAACCTACAAACAGCCAGTATAAATAATCGTTCTTTTCAATTTAAAAACTCAATCATAAACTTTGTGTACTTAAATTTCTTTTACTGTGAACCACTAATTCCTGATTTTGTCAATGTGAAATTCAATATGTTACAGGTCACCTTTCAGGTTTCTTTGACACTCTGCTTCAGTGCACATAATTGAAATGACAAACAGCACAAGTACAGGACATAACATCCTAACATTGATTATCAGATTGTTCCAGGGATAAAATAACAATCCTGCTGTAATCAAAGTTAATAGGCTCTAAAATAACAATCAGTGTGTGTCTGTAACTACATGTACCTCATAAACAGCAAGGTCGATGCCAGCGTAAGGGATAATGCCCAACATGTTGGGGATGTAACCTTTATAGAAAGCTTTAATACCCTCTTGTTTCAGAATCGACCTGGCACAATCGACCATGCCTGAATACTGTCCGGTTTTCCTCAGGGTCAGTCTCGTCTTCAACACCTAGTGAAAATTTAAATAGTATACTGTTTTTTATACTTCAATATTTCAATATTTCAATAAATTCTAATTTGTGAGTACTTTTTAAAAATTATGTGAACAATATCACATGAGACACAAGAGTGCTGTTGTGCTTGAATATCAGAATGTTGTGTCTGAATATCTGTGATGTTTGTAGGCAGAGGGAGCAGTCTAAATATTTTATAGCTATTATACAACAGGTATAAAACATATCCTTCTACAACTGGCGGAACTATGTAACCCGCAACCGGTGGAGCTGGTGAGCGCCAGTTAGCAACCGCCAGTTGTTCTAATTAACAGGGGTGAAAGCAGTTTTAAATTCTCATGGGCACTATGTAGCCAAAAGGTGGAGAATAAACCATGGAGGTTGTGAAGTCCTGAGAAACTTAAAAGATTTACTTCATATTTTTACTTATTCTGCTTTAGAATATCAGCTATGTTCAGGGCTTGAATCCCAAAGAGCGTTAAATGGAAAGCTACTGTGATATAGTGTACAATCACTTGTTCCACACCCAAGTAGTGCCCTTGATCAGGGGTAGAGAGGAACTGGGATTCAACCTTGTGTTAGAAACTGGTTAGCTTTTTAGCTCACACAGAGGGTTCAGAGGGAATTTATAATGACTTGTAGGTAATTACTAAGGAAACAAAGATGTCATAACCACCATAACACCAATCAGATGTGTTTTTTTTTTGTTACCGAAAGTGATTCTGTAACTGTTTTTGAATGTGGGTTTTGGCAGGCAGCTTCTCTCTCCTCTTTCTAGTACTGCAGACTGTACAGACCTGCTTTCACCCATGCTTTCAATCATTTTTGATGATACTACTACCTAAACCATGGTATGGTTCCATAATTCTCAAAACCAATCAATAAATTGAAGAAGGCACTAATGCCATCCTGAGATTTATTCCTGAAAGTGAAAAAAGTGCATCTGATCAATTAACATTTGACAAGCTTACCTCCATGGGGTAAATGGAAGTTTGTGCTGTGGCACCGGCTAACGAGCCAGCCATGAATCTCTGTGCAGTCTCTATTTTATCACCCTCAGACGAGAGATACTTCTTATACTGAAAGGCAAAATTTATTTTCAGTGAGCACAGAATTTAAAGTGGTTGTCATAAAAGTGAAATTGCACAATGAATTAAGATATGACATCATGGCTCATAGTCTGTCATAATCAGACAATCCTTTAATTAGAGATACAAAACCTTCAGTAGAGCAATTAAACATAAACATATATGCTCTTCATATAGAAATACAGTATGATTACTGTTAGTATTATACTGATTAAATGTTACTCAGAACTTATTCCATGTTTAAATTCTTAATTTAAATTTTATGATGGACAGGATTTTAATCGGCTAGAAAGGAAAAATAATTTGTGTTGTATATATTTTCATTCTGCCCCCGTGAGGATAACAACCTGACTTATTTCATTTTATTGCTTATTTAAAATCAGAGATGTCAAGTAACGAAGTACAAATACTTCGTTACCTTACTTAAGTAGAAATTTTTGGTATCTATACTTTACTGGAGTAA
>JAQMYK010000018.1:13488417-13503906 GCA_030014345.1 Clarias buthupogon | reverse complement strand
TTTCGTCCCACTTTAGATGTGTTTGGCTTCCCATAGAAGTGAATGTGTATTGCGTGGTTACGTAACGTGCAACGTCAAGTGATCTCAACCGCGATAAGACGATAGACCAAAATCTCTACCGATTGACAAATTTCTACCGGTTAACCGTGTATACCGGTATATCGCCCACCCCTAAATCCAAGTACTCTAATTCCATTTTAATTATTTATTTACACCCAACACTGGTGGTGATTCACATATCACCACACTGACTCAAAAATAATTTTTTCAAAAACTATTTTTCACATTTATAATAGAGATGAACTGATCGATCGGCCAGTGACCAAAATTGGCTGGTTTTCAGTTTGACCAGTAATCAGCAGATCAGCCTTAAATATAAACGACTCTATACCGAGCACAGAGGCTTCCAACTGGTGCAACAGAAACACATTTTTTGGCATTACATTATCAAAAATTGTGTGCGTTAAAAGCCTCAGATCTGCTTTTTTCCCTTTCAAACCCACTCGTTACACACATCTACACAAGTCTCAAAACACAGCGAGTGAGAGAACTAATATCATAAGAAACAGGCTCCATTTAATTACTCCAAAAACGTTTTAAAGGCTTAAAATATTAACAAAATCGGAGGAGAACGTAATATCTAATCGGGATATTTATAAAATCGTGAAACTTATAGTACCGTGATTTTATTGGAATCGGCACCGAGGTATCGTGATAATATTGTATCAGGAGGTGACTAGTGATTCCCATCTCTACTGTATAAAATGATGATGGTTTCTTTATTCTTTACAGTTCACTATACAGTATATCAAGGACGCAGTGGAGTAAGCTATGATTAAAAGCGATTTGAGTGGTGATTTGAGTGGTTAAAATAAATAAAAATATATTGTGTTATATAATTATTAATAATAAATAAGTTTTATGTTCTACTACAGGGACTGACGAATCTCTGACCACGCCCACCGGCAAGCGCAACGGTTTTTTAAATTTATTTTTTTAATACAGACTTTTAATATTTTCGTCACTTGAGAGGTGATACACAATTCTTTATTCTTGTACAAAAACAATCCGAAAATCTTAGGAAGATATTGTGACATATAGCATTAGCCGGGCACGTGCATCTTCGTAATTACAATTTCACAAATGGAACACATTGTCATGACACGCGTGGAGCACGTGAACGCAGCATCACGCCATATACCAGCAGTAGGTTGGATGTCACAGCTAGGCTCATGCGCTAATGCGTTTATTAATCCTACCTGAGCCTCGGCAGGACGCAGGGCTATCCCCATCGCTATGAGCCCAGAACGCAGCTCCGCTACGTCAACTTTCCCATCTTTATTGGTGTCTAGTTTTTCAAACAGCTCCTCGTAGTTTCTCTCTTGTTTCTCCCAGCACCGGCAGTCTGACATGATAAATCCCCGCAGAAACGCAAGCATCCCTCCCGTCGGCTCGACAGACATGCGTCGATTATTTAAAGCCTGATCAGGTTTTAGACATGTATGTACAAAAAATAATGCGCACAACACTGCGTCTAAAATGCGACTAGCAATTAAACAGATCGGAATACAACCGTCTGATACACAAATACAAATACGTATAGGACCACTATGTATAGGGGCGGGGCGACACGTTAGCCACGCCCTCTCCATGCATCTCAGTCACAGATGGAATCTGAAGCTGCGGCGTTAAAGGGCAAATCCACTGAAGTGGGTCTCTGTGTCGTCAGCTTGTCTAAACAGCATGGCTTTTTCTTACCCAATCTGTCAAAACACGCCTTTGCTGGTCTACAAGTTACAAAAAAGCTCATCTGATACACACTAATTAGAGGTTTATTAGTAGAATATACGAATGGGAATCACTAGTCACCACCTGATACGATTATTATCATGATACCTCTGTGATGATTCAAATAAAATCTCGATTCTATAAGTATTACGATTTTATAAATATCCTGATGCAATATTACATTTTAGCTACAATTTGAAACCATTAAAAAGTTTAACGATTAATTAAATGTAGCCCATTCCTTATAACATTAGGGTTCTCAATTAAAAACTTTAAAAGCGCAGGATTTGAACAATACAAACTAACTTCAAATACAAGAGTTTAACATTTTCCTTAAAGTTACATTGTTACTGAGCAGCACGTATCATTGTCATCTGCCATAAATATTACTTCTAACAAACTTACCAAATATCACTCCTACCACATGGGATGAAAATGTATACCACCTGCAGATATCCAATAGAAAACTGTGACGTTTTTATTGCCTCAAATGCCTCTAATTTGTGCTCACTGTGTTTTGAGTGTGTAAGCGTGTATGATGAGTGGAGAAAAAGGAGGCTTTTA
This sequence comes from Clarias buthupogon, assembly GCA_030014345.1. Classification (NCBI taxonomy): domain Eukaryota; kingdom Metazoa; phylum Chordata; class Actinopteri; order Siluriformes; family Clariidae; genus Clarias; species Clarias buthupogon. Next base: position 13,501,554 of record JAQMYK010000018.1, on the reverse strand, counting down.
ACGCGTGAAATTTTTGATAATGTAATACCATGAAAATGTGTTTTTTTTGCACCACTTCTGTACTCGGTTCAGAATTGTTTTCATGTGAGGCCGATCGGCTAATTAAACTGAAAACCAACCAATTCTGGTTACTGCCTGATTGACCTGTTCATCTCTATAATCAATTAAAAAAATAATCTTTAAAGGAATACGTGAATCGTCATCTAAAAGAATTGCGATTCATAACTGAATTGATTTTTTTCCACATCTCTAGTGGATTATACATGAGATGCATTATAAAATAGTTAATTCCAGTTTCGACCAGATTAATAAATAAAACTACAACTTATTAATTCATCCTAAAATGTAACTTTACTGCCTCATATCTCCAGGGTCCCCAGTTTGACCCACTGCTCAGGTTACTGTATGCACACTAGATTTCCTCTGGGTTCTATAGTTTCCTCCCTTCTCCCAAATACTTTGAGTGATAATTTAAATATTGTGCAGATCAAGCTTTTAAATTCACATTGTTATGACTCATTCACTCAGTTCACACTGGGTTGTACATCATTGGTTCAATGGATTAAAAAATGAATATTTAGTAAATGACACCAATTACAATGCTTCAGCAAGCTTTTAACCTTTAACTTCTCTTGAGAGCTCCACCGACTCGCATTTCAATCCAAACAAAGAGAAAACACAGATGTAACAAACAACAACGCCTGGGTTACAGAAAAAAAGTCTTTCTGACAATCATTTTCATCAGAGCAACACATAAAACTGGTTTTATATAAGAAATTATTTTTCTAGTCTTACTTATTTTGTGTAGTAAAGATTATATCAGCCTATACATATTGCTGATATAGTGGAGTCCAAAAGGCTATTAGTAACAATGCTTCTGTTTTGACATTCTTTTTCAATTTCACAGTTTTTCAATGGCCATATTATCAGCAACAATGTCTACAAAAAAGTAGAATTAAAAAATATTTCTGGGAGTTTTTGAATTTATTCATATATGATTTGTCTCCATTTTGCTTTAATATCAGTCTGTATTTAAGCTCACGATCCATATTGGATCAAATCCATTGTTGTGTCCTCTGAAACTGAAGTTTTTTGGAGAATCTGAGCTTTTGTGCAAAAGATATTTACATGGTCAATATCAAAAATTTGCTTAAATTTTAGTAGTGACCTAGAAATTTTGCAACATTTTTAATCATTCATTGTCAGTTCAGTTTATTTCCAGTTTCCAACAAAAATGTCTCAGATTGTCAATCTTAGACATTTGGATACCACTGTACATCTTTGTATACCCAGCAGGAACCCTATCATTGTATGAAATATTGGCACATATACACAGAGTTCTTCTTTGATAAAAACCAAGTCTATCCTCATATTACCTAAATAAGTATACAATATAAGCAATGCTTGAATTACACAGTGGTGTGCACATGCACACATATAAGTGCACAGTACTGCAGTAAATAACAAGGTTACTGCAAAAACATTTTACTACTTTTGGCAGTTAATACAGTCATTACCTTTCATATAGGCACGATAACAGCTAAATAAAAATCACACAAGAAGTTTTAATATCCTAAGCAGGTCAAACAAAAAAAACAAAAACAAAGCAAGGGACACAGGTGAACTCTCATAATCACCACTTGCTGTTGTCTTTTTTTTTTTTAGTGAATACAAATTGTGAGCAAATAATGAGCCCATTCAGTGATGAGGAGTTCAGCAATTCAAGTGAATTCAGGCCTCTCACAAATTTGAAAGCCAGTGTTTCTAAGACATTCAGCTCATTGTATTACCTGTTCTATACAAGTATCTTTAATTTTAGACATCTGTGATACTTCCACAGCCAGTGTGGAGTTGGGACCAGATTATCCTAAAGTCCAGGAAACAGATATCATTGATGTCATCTGTTGAAAATAATACATGCAAAAACAAACATCTCTTAAAAGATGATTAAATGCACATTGGATGATAAAAGAAACAAATGTATAAATTTTTTAGAATCTTTATTGCCATTTTTCTTTGTTAAATACTGATGGTCTGTGGCTCATTGGGAAAGCACACAGAATGGCCCTCTAATAACCTCTCTGCAAACTATAAAATATTAAAAAAGTTAAAGAAATGTACAACTGTTCACAGAATATGCATTTTATATTTGCATACTCACACAAATACCCCACATGAAACTCCATCTCTCTGCAGTGAGTGTGGGAGAGTCTCACACCTCCACCTTGAGCCACTGCATTTTTTCCTCCTCATACTGTAATTGTACAGTGCATCTCAAAAGTGCATCTCATCATGAAAAGGTTTTTTCCCTATAATTTAATGTAAAAGATGAAAAATTTATATACTTTAGATTCCTTACAAGATAAATTATATATTTCAAGTCTTTTTTGTAAAAATTTTAGAATAACGGCTTATAGCCCATGAAAATAAAAAAATCCAATATAAGATCAATAAAAAATAACGTAAAATACAGAAATTCTGAAAGAATCTGTTTATTTATCCACTCAATACTTTTTCAGGGCTCCTTTAGCATGAATTACTGCATCAATGCAGCAGGGCGTTACTGAAGACTAGGTTGCTTTGATAGCAAAATCAGTACGTCCATAAAGCTTGTCAGCATTTTAAAGTGTAAAGTGTTCTAAAATATTCTGGTAGATGGCTGCGTTGACTTTGCCCAATTCACAATGCATCAACACCAGCAGCTAACATGGCACCGTTAATCTTCACCAGCTATGGAAACTTCACATTGGACTTCAATGCAACTTGGATTCTGTGCCTTTTCACTCTTCTTCCAGACTTAGGGTGCCTTGATTTCTAAATGGAATGGAAAATTAACTTTCAAATGGACAACTTAACTGTTTTTTCTTTTTTTATGAGCTGGGAGCTGCATTAATATAAATTAATATAAAAAGGCTTTAAACATTTTCACTACTATTTGTATTAAATCATTAAAAAAAACATTAACTTTCCATGATGCAACTTTAAAAAAAAAAATACTGTGTTTCTAATTTAAACAAGGGAACATGTTTTTCTAGGCCTCAGGAAAATCTGTTCCTCCTTATTAATGCCTGTGAAAGTATCTGGGATGTCTGAAATTCACTCAGAGACATGTCTACGTAGCAAAGGTAACTGGGTGAACAGAATGTTTTAGTGACATTATGTTGCTAATTTAAACGGGGAACACATTCTCTTAGACCTCAGGAAAATCTGTTCTCTCTCCCTTCTATCTGTGGAAGTATAGAGATATCTGAAATTCACTCAGAGACATGCCTGTCTGGTAATAAAATGAGCAGAATGTTTAAGACATGGGAACAGATTTTCCTAATGCCCAGGAAAATCCATTCCCCACACCCTACTGTCAGTGCAACTATCAGGGATGTCTAAAATTTCCTCAGAAAATACAATAAGCAGAATGTTTTATTACAACAATGAATGTCTACATTAGAACGTCAATATTTCTAAAACATTCTGCTTATTAAACAGGAGGGAACAGATTTTCCTGGCTGTCGTGATAATCTTTACCGCCTTCTGACTGACTGTAGAAGGATCAGTGATGACTGAATGGCAGTCAGATACATGTATACCTGTGGCCAGGAAAATCTGCTCTCCCAGTTAACAAATGTAATACAATTCAAGCTTTCATAATTTGTGAAATGAATGGATAAGAAATCAATTAATATGCATTTTTACCGGTAGGAAAATTGTTGTTGTATTAACTATTGTACCCTTGATCTGCGCCAATTGCAGTATGTTTCTGTTCATTATTAAGAATCATACATCTTGGATTTCAGGAAACCCATACAATGTTCGCCATTGTATTTTGGTAAATATGTATGTGGGAAGGCTTAATGTCATTCAGACCCATAATTTCACATGAATTACTATGAGGTTGGTGTCCTATAATTGTTTGAGCCACACAAATATCATTGAATAGAACCGGTGTATAAATGAGTAGAAAAAAGTGTATCATTAGCAGTTACTAAATATATGATGTATGCAGTCTTACAATTGAGTTACATGCAAAAATTATTTATGAAGTATCATTTAAATATAATTAGAATAAATCAATATCATATCCATTGTTACACATGAACAATATATGTGAAGTCTCACAAAAGTAGTCACATGTCTGTATTCATCCAGCAAATCATCCAATACAATACCAGCAACTTAAAAGTGTTATTTATCTTACAAATACACAAATAAAGACTATTTTGGAGAGATTATATGTTTAGTTCTAGAAGTTGCTTAAAACACTTTAAAATGAGAGAGAAACCATCCAAATTCTTGTTCCTTGGGGAACCATAGGCAACACTGAATTTCCTGGAACACTGCCACACATGGATGGCAGGAACAGACACAGAATTGTTTTAATTAGTGTTGAGATATGTGCGGAAAATGCAATGCAATTAGCAAATAACCAGATAACAGTGGCACGTGTATCCTTTTTTATTATTACAGGAACTTACGGGGAAAAAAAAACCTATTCCACAATTTTTAAAGCTTCTTCTAAAAGTATTTCAAGAGAGCTTGTGTCCTAGATCCTCCTACTTCGAATCATATACATAAGCCATGTAACTTGTAATACTATTACTACTACTACTAATAATAAAAGTAATAATATATTTTCAATCAAATGTGCTATTTAAAAAAATGTTATTTAAGATTTAGCTATTTTGAGCATTAATTCAAATCATTCCATCTCAGATGTTTTAATCTCAGATGTTTAGATGTTTAATGATGATACCAGCAGAGGGCAACAAGTTATCCACAAATAATAATAGCCTAATTAAAATAATAATAAAAAAAGCAGAGTGGCAAAAGCATAATGAGCTGGTCAAACAGAAGAGCTAAAGAAAATTAGGATTACACTTAAAGAACTTTAACACTCACTTTTTCAGTTGAATAGATACACACACAACCTTGTTACTGCTGGGCTAAGTATGAGCCACCATGCTGTTAGTATATAGTAACTGGTGTTTTTTCTTCTTCCTTTTGTGATGTACAGTATAGTGTTGTTTTTGTTTAGTTGACCCAAGAGTCCTTCAGACATCTTTTTGACTCTATGTCTAGCCGTATCCAACGGTTTTTGATATGAATGACTTTGTAATAAATATTAATTGTGTATGCATGTTTGTATGTTTTCCCAGAGCTTGGTTGGTTTCCTCCTGGTAATCTAGTTTACTCCCACAGTTCAAAGACATGCAGATTAGTCTAACTGGCATGAATTAACGTGAATGAGCACGTAAATGTGTGTTTACGTGAATCTACCCTGTTATGGACTGGCACCCTGTACCCTGCTCACCACACCACACTGTACAGAGGATAAAGCGGTCTAGATGAGTAAGTGAGTGGGTGAGTGTTGTATAGCAATTTTATTGTGTAAAATAAAAAAATATTCCTACTATCTTGATTGTCATTTTACACAAAATTGTGATTAAAACATTGAATTTCACTTTTGTTCTTGGGCAGAACGGTGGCTTAGTGGTTAGCCTTGCACCTCCAGGGTCCAAGCTCGATTCCTGCTTAGGTCTGTATGCATGGAGTTTGCATGTTCTCCTCGTGCTTGGTGGGTTTCCTCAGGGTACGCTGGTTTCCTCCTACAGTCCAAAGACATGCAGGTTGTTTATCTACTTGGAATTCCCAAATTGTCCATAGTGTGTGAATTCCCGTCCACGCTGTACCATGCCTCGTGCCATAAGTCTCCTGGGATAGTCTCCAGGCCTTGTATACCTGACCAAGCAATATAGACAATGAGTGAGTGAGTAAGTCAGTGACAAAGTGATTAAAACATTGAATTTCACTTTTGTTTCAATAGTTTTGGCCACCACTGTATAGCTGAGATGACTGATTTTTTCCCCTTGTGGCGGTTTCAGTCAGTGTTTGCAGCTGATTCATGATTTTCCTGTCAGTAAAATTGAAACAATTAAATAGTGTTATCAACAATATATCTTTAAATAATCACGGATTAAAAACTAGTGATATGTGGTTCATTTGACAGTGACGGTAATCAGTGATATGTGGTTAATGTGGAAGCTAAAGCAGATAGCGTTTAATCTGTGAAACACTGCCCCCCCCCCTTCCTCTCTCTCTCTCTCTCTCCTGTTTTTGTTCCTCGCGCGCCGCCGCTGAACGTCACCTGCGCAGATGCTCGCGCTGTTCAGTCGTGCTCGAGCGTGTCAGATGTTTGCCGGCGGTATCGGATCCGCCTCCATTTTATCAGTGTGTACCGGCGAAAACACACGGACGTGCTCAGTGCGATCCGCCTGGATTCAGAGATTGCGTTAAAAACCGCAGCGTATTCGTATCAGCGTTGGACGCGGGAGACGCTTTTGTTTCCTGGAGGACATAAAGAACACGAAGTGATGCAGCGCCGATTTAAACCGGCAGCAACACCCGCGATCTGACTGCTGCATAACCCCAAAAATGTGCACTCTTACAGGCTGTTTAACGTGACACACTAAAATGAAATATTATTAAAAAACCATTCGCCTATGCAGCCTGAGATCCCGGTGAAGTTACCGACTCAACAAGCCTAAAGGAGCAGGTACAGTACGGATCAGGATTATTATTTTATTATTATCATCCTTTTTTTTTTAAAGGAGCAATGTGTCGTCATGCATTAAAAAAAGAAACCCTTTGATAACCGGATCCTGGAAAAACAAATCAGTTGTTAAATAAGTAATGAGATAATAATGTTTGGAGGCTGAGCTGGCCTTTGTTTGTGTTGTGTGTTTATTGTGTGTGTTCACAGGTGACAGGTTTACTGCCCACACAGCTGCTCTTTCAATCTTTCAATATTGCGTCATTAAACGCATATAGTAGGCTATAGATTGTAGTATTTTATCATTAGATTTTAAAAGCCAGTAAAATAAAAATAAAAAAAGAAATGTACAGTTACACATTTATTCAATGTTTTTCCTGTGTGAAGGGATCTATCCCCTTTCTTCATCTTGCATGAAGAACAACTTGCTTGTTTTCCTTTTAGACTAAGACCATGCATGCGTGTGTTTAAATATCAGCAATCTCATCATATGCTTAATGAATGTTGCTCCAAGAATAAATTTGTAATGCGGTTTTGAGTCGACTAGGTTAGTTTAAACTTCTTTCCCCATCATGCTCATGTTGCTGAACACTTCTGCATATGAGGCGTAGTGGTTCTTCGTCTTGCACCTCCAAGGCTATTTCCTGAAGTTTGCGTGTTCTCGCCGTGGGTTTTCTCCGGGTACTCCTGTTTCCTCCCAAATTCCCAAATTACCCGTAGTGTGTGAGCGAGTATATGAATGTTGACCAGAGGTCCTACCGCCATCATAATATGGGAATAAATACAATGGAAATCACCACTGGCCTCCACAGTCCGTAGTTGGACTACAGAGGGTCCTAGTTGAATGGATGAAAATTACCTGTAGTGTTTGAATGAGCGTGTGTGTGTGTACTGTATACAGCATGTGTGCCCTGTGATGGATTGACACCTCATCCAGGAGTGCCCTAAGTCTCCAGGCCTCCTGTGACCCTGTATACAGGATAAAGCGGTATAGACAATGACGGACTGACTGACTTCTGCATATATAGTAATCTGATGATAGTGGCAAATCTAGCTCTCTCTTAATCTTTACATAAACATTCAAACGTAGCACTGCTGTACCTCACGAGACTGTCCAGCTCTCTCACATCCTAATCTGTGTCTCCTGCTTCAAATAGATTACATTTCATAGCTTCAACTTTCACGCTAGCAATGAACATTATGCCTTATCTTTGAGATTGTTTTAAACGTGCTAGCAGCGAGACTTCGGCATGGTAGACAACTGCTGCATTCTGCAGCAAAAAAATAATTAGAAAAAAAAAAAAAAAATCAGCACCAGGCTTTTCTTCTAAAAATAGATTTATCTGTTTTGTTAATAAGTGTCGTGTGGTTGTCAGGTGGTTATTAGTGTGGTCTTTTGTATTGGTTGCATAGGAAGTAGGCTATACTGTCATGCTCAGTAGCCATAAACTGATTATTTCCTGGTCATTGAACGTATGTGTACTCAATACTGAGTCCAAACTGTGGTTTGAAACTACAGCGGTAAAATATTAATCACCAACCAGTGTTGGTAACATTGATATGTGAATTGGTGCACCTCGGAAGAAACTGAAAAATAGGCTAGAACTCCCATCTGCAAGTCAAAACTGAAACAAAAATAGACTCAACAAGATGTTGACTGGCTGAATAGGTGAAGGTGAGGTTTAGTGTTGCTCTTCTCCAGGAAAAAATGATGAATCAGAACCGAACATATGTAACATATGTAAAAAACATATTAGACGTATAATATGCATTAATGTATTCATATTCTATACTGCTTATCCTGTACAGGCCTGGAGCCTGTGCCATAAGACGAGCCACAGTACGCCCTGGACAGGGTGCCAATCCATTGCTAGGCACACACACACACTATGGGCAGTTTGGGAATGCCAGTTAACCTAATCTGCATGTGTTTGAATTATGGGAGGAAACCAGAGTACCTGGAGGAAACCCACCAACCCTGACCCTGGAGGTGTGAAGCCACATTGCTAAACACTATTGCACTGTTCTGCCTTTATGTTACCCATAAGTAGAAAAATAAGTGGAAAAATGTGAGTGACTGTATCATGAACCACTATCATTTCTGTAGCTGCACTGAGACTAAATACAGGGTTAGAGATGTTCATTTACAAAAAGCAGAGTTTTCACAGATGCATCATTTTTACCCTCTCTGGTCTGATTTGCAAACTGACATGTATCTCATCTGTTCGCAGTCTGAGGTGCTAGTCAAAAGTGGGAATGTGAGGCACCACTATGAAACAAAACATATCACATCACTCCACATTGTCCTGTTTATAGCCATGAAATAGACTTTAATGATTAAGGAATACAACTGAATAAACCCATTTAAAGGAGACTTAGGAAGAGACTTGCACTCTGGAAGCTGTAAATAACGGTTGAGGTGGGATAATGGCTTGGGGATGCATCATAGCAAAGGTGTTTTTGACAACACTGGGTACCTGAACGGTGATGTTTAAACTGACTTATGAGTGGATTCCGATATCTGCCTTGATGTGATGCTTATAATGATTAGATATTCCAACAGGATAGTGACTTCCACTTGAGAGGTGCCAAAGTGGGAGTGATTTGCAGAGGTGGAAGTTGAAGTTTTAAAATAGTCAGGACAGTCTATTGACTTATGTCCTATTGGGAATTTGTGGGATTACATTGTGCAGAAGCAGACCATTGGTGGCTCAGTTGTAGGTTGCTTGCCTGCTGGGTTTGATTCCCAGATATTGGACATAGTGCAAGTCCCAAGCCTGGATGAAACGTTGCACCAGAAAGGGCATCCGTGGTAAAATAAAAACCTGTGCCAAGTAGTACATATCGGATGGTCTGCTGTGGTGACCCCTTAAAGGGTGCAGCTGAAAGACAAACAACAACAGCATTCTTCAGAAGCAACATCCAAACACCATGGATAGGCTGTCAAGAGCAGGACAGATTGCTTGGAAAGCATTTAGATTGAAAAAGAGAGAGAGAGAAAAACACCCATAATGTTGCATGCATTTTTGTTATGTATTAGTCAATGTGTTGCACTGCTTTCATAAGCATTTATAAATTAAACGTGATTGTACAAAAAGAAAAATGAAGCCAATAAGAAATTATTTCTCTCTCTTCTTAAACACATACATATACAGTAGTTCTATATTTCTGAGGTATTTTTTACAGACATTCAGTATTCGAAAATTACCCACACCTCAAATCTTGGGATCCTGTAGATTGTAAGAAGGGGTTTACTGGTGACAGGTTTACTGCCCACATGGGCCACCATGGATCACACTGGTTTGTCCAAAACATCCCATAGATGCTTGATTGGATTGAACCGTTCATCATGTTCTAACACCAGTTTTCCAGTGTAGCAGGACACACTATCCTTCTGAAAAAAAAAGCAATTTCTGTTATCCGTTAAATACGGTTGCCATTGATGCTGTGTAAATTGTCAGCAGTGTTTAGGTAGGTGGTACGTACCTTCTTAAAGTAACATCGACATGAATGCCAGGACCCTAGGTTTCTCAGCAAATAATTGCCCAGAGCATCACAGTGTTTCTGTTGGTTTTCCTTTTTTGCACAGAGCACTCTAGTGCCATCTTTTCCCCGGGTAAGCAACACACAAACTTGGCTGTCCTCTTGGTGTAAAATAAAATTTTATTGCAGACTGTGCTGCATTTCCGGTGCCCATGGAAAGGGTCTGCATGGGCACTGACCGGTCTGTGGCTGGCCTTTGCTCCCCACCTGAATTAGTGAGACTTGGGCACCCGTGACTCTGTCACTGGTTCATCAGTTGTTCTTCTTTGGACCACTTTGGCTAGATACTAAGCACTGTATACTGGAAACAACGCAGATCACCTGCTGTTTTGGAGGTGCTTTGACCCTGTGATCCAACCATCACTTAGAGCCTTATGTGTGCCCATTTTTCCTGCTATCAACACATCCACTCTGGGCAATGAATGGTTATTTGCTGCTTAATAGGCTATATCTCACCCCTTAACAGGTGCTGGAACAAGAGAATCAATGTTATTCACTTCACCTGTAAGTGGTCTTAATGTCATGGCTGATTGGTGTATAGTATACACATAAGGTCCAGCTAGATGTCTTCCAAGTTAAAAAGTGTCACAATTTCATATATTCTATATCTGGAGACATTTGGTCCCCATAAAGATATAAAAACATGCGGCCCCCCGACATGCATATAGCCCAAAGGCCATTTCCTGTGTATGTGTGTGACATGGCAGACTTTGTGCCGAAATGTCAGTTTGTATTTGCATCTTTGTGCGAATCTGACATTCTCGCCTCTCAGAGGGCCACATTTGGAGTGCACATGACCATTTCTGCTCATAAACATGCACACACACGTGTACAGACACACACATACATTCACACACAATTACCTGAATTATCCAACCCTGACGCTTTAATTGGAGCAGGTCTAATTCGGCCCATTTAAAAATACTCTACATTCTGAATCTCTTGTTGATGAGATGTTTTTTTTTCCTTGCATGTGTGCGCGCGCGCGTATGTGTGTGTGTGTGTGTGTGCACGCACACGCATATGTTCATCACTTGATGACCCATAATTAGAAATAGCCGGAGGGGAGTCTGCATTCTCATCCCAACGTCTGCAGCCTCTGCTTATTATTTTTCTCTGGGGGTGGAACACGCCCCGTGTGCTGACGATGTCTGTACAAACATAGACCAGACAAATCAAGATGTCAACAAATCATCTAAACATAGCGCCATGCTGGAATTTTGTGTTGTTCTGATCAGCCACAACATTGACACCATAGAACATTAACACATTAACATTGATTATTAATTATATACCAGTAAGCTTTTGACAGGATCATGGGGACCCAAGGCTCACTCTTGTCTGTGGGGACCAAATAATAGCATGTCTGGTCTAATCCCATGGAAAAGCCAAAGTAGCACAAATTGCTGAAAAAAGCCATAATAAAAAAGCACCCAGCAGGAAAAGAGCCCAAGGCCACTAACCTGGCTTCCAGACTCCCCAGATCCCAATCCAATCAAGCACCCATAGGATGCACTGGACAAACAAGTCCATTCTATGCAGAGAGACCAGAGAGATTATATTACAAGGTTATGCTTGACCATGCTGCAGGATAGTCACACACAGACACCCTGGATGCACACACAGAGCGCTCTGATACTATAGTGATTAGTGTACTGTTTGAGGATTAATCAATAGTAACATAATAGTGGCATCTCAGAGAAAAGCTGGTGAGTGGGAGCATATAAAAGAAGTAGCAACAGGCCGCTTCTGCCTCTTCGTGCTTTCTGAATGAAGATCATGGTCTTAATTTGGCTTACAGAGAACAGTGGATAAGAAAAGGCGTAGTGTGTGTGTGTGTGTACACATGCAAGTGACACATATTCGTGTCACGAATTCGTGTCATTTACATAGGGTGCCCAATAGATTCATATAGTATATATGTCATGGTTCCGTACAAAAAGATTTGGAATTAAGGAGTAATAAGAATAAATAAGGAGTGAACCACAATGTATATTGTTGTTGTAAGATTGTAATTAAGGACAGAGTTGTGGTGGTTACTGTTACCACGATGGAGATTATTTTCCTATAACAGTAGTGCTGGATGTGTTATACTTATAACACAGCAATTCACCAAGAATAAATTTATACCTATTATACTTTTATACTTTCTATAAATGTAAAGCTTTATTTATTGTCCATGAGGCAGGTTATCACTTACCTTATAGCAGCAATTAAATGTTCCCTCACCAACTTCTCTTTTTACTACAGACTTTTACAAAGCACCGACACTAGAGCTTAATTTATTCCAACTTCTCCTCACAGAAAGTGTCACCATATTAAGGGTTTGTCTTTGTAAAATAACATGTTTAAATATGGGTATTATTTTAGATTATGTGGCATGTTCAAGACTCTGAATTACAGTGGATATAATAAGTCTGTACTCTATATTTGTGTTAAAATTGCAAGGTTTTTTGATGTACATAATGAGACAAAATAGACCAATGAAGATGACAAGATGTCTGTATTATATCTGGTTTTGCTTTTAATATAGCGATTACAGTGGAGGAGGATTTTTAGTGCATAACACCGTTTATTTTGCAGTTCAGCCGGCAACTCAGCATGTTAGTTAGAAACTCTGCATTCCAACCGGCAAGTAGACCGCTCACGGAGCAGGAAGGGCACACAATGGATTGCAGCATCAATCGACAATCTATTGCTCTTCCTGCGATAACCCGTATGTAAAGACCCAACCTGAATTTTATCACCTGAATTCTGTCAACCTGTATTTGTGAAGTTGAAAAAGATGATATTTTTAACACTTGAAAATATTTTTTCAAGCAATTTAGAACGGTCAATATTTTTGCATTGAATTTTAAATGCTTGAAATACATTTTTATTTGAAATACATAGGGATGTCCCGATACCGATACCGGTATCGGGTATCGGCCTCGATACCACATTTTTTAAAGTACTTGTACTCGTTAAAAGTCCACCGATACCGGGAACCGATACCACGGTCTGAAAAATGTCTATTTTTGAGCGGCGTGTAAGGGGTTAATCACAGGCGC
>JAQMYK010000018.1:13444877-13457889 GCA_030014345.1 Clarias buthupogon | reverse complement strand
TGTGTGTTTTGATATAGATATATATATATATCTATCTATATATATATATATATATATATATATATATATATATATATATATATATAGGTATCATTCTGTGTTCCATGTGTTCTAATAACCATTAATTACACTAACTGTCTGTCACCAGCATGGGTGAAAGTAGGTCTGCACAGTTATCATTATTGGGGAGAGAGCAACTGCCTGCCAAAACCCACATTCAAAACCACTTTGTCTTCTAATAAATTGCTCCTACGTCATTCCAAATTGCCTCTTCTTACACAAGGCTAAATCCTACTTGATGTGTGAAATAACTGATTGTACACCCTAGCGAGATTTCCGTTTACACTATTTTTGATTTGTCCCTGGAATCTGAAAGTTAAAAGAGCTTATATTCCAAGTGGAAATATAAAGTGAATCTCGCAAGTTTCTCAGGACTGTCCACAACCAACATGGTTTATTCTTTTTTGGCTACCTAGTACTGATAAGAATATAAAACTACTTTCACCCATGTTAATTACATTTAATTACAGTCGATTAACGCTCTAGTGTCTAGGACCACATTACAGCCGTGTTGATATGCAGCACAACAGCACACCTGATCATGTGATATGGCTTAATTGTGTACACAATATATGATATGTTATGTAATGTTATGTCATATTAAGAACTAAGAAGTGGAGTTTTAGACAAATGACACTAACAGTGAAACATCCCGTTTTGGTTCTACTAACCATAACACCCATTGGATCAATTAAATGAGTGGAAAGGAACTAACTGTTGCATTATTAAAAATGACCTCAAACTAAGAAAGTTTCGCATAAAAGATAGTGTATGATTTTGTACACTGAATAATTAGTGCAGTAAAACAGCGCTCGCTTATTTAGAATAGCTCCAATTTAAAAGTCCCATAGATAATATTTTAATATTTGATTCCTTTCCTGGCATATTATAACTGAGTGTATAAATTTCACTTTGTAACTTAATAATAATGGAACGTTATATCAGAATATCAGAAGCAGTGGTATTCTTACATTTTAGCAAATTCTTTAAACTTTAAGTAGTTTTTCATTGTGTTACTTTTGTTTGTCTTTAAGCACCATTTTGGGTGACATGTTTGAAATCGCTAAGCTTGTCTGTTTAATGAACTGTAAAAGTTGCAATACATGCCTTTTTAATACAGTCTTTCTATATGGCTTTTAATGACATTTGCAAATTGGAATTAGGATATTTTGCCAATTTCTTTACATCCTGTGAAGAGACACAGTGTATTGATAAGAAAATGCCATAATTTTCTTTCACTTCCTCTCTATGAAATGTTGCTGTATAATGTCTTGTATGCAGTTGGTAGCACATGCAAATTTTTCTTGCACATAAAGTACGAGAAGCACAAACCCTGTATTCCTGGAACCTTTCCCATTTCTTGCTTTTGCTGCTCTAGACATTTTTTAGTCTATGTTTTTAATCTGTATTATTACCTGTATTAGAAATGATAAAAATAATAAAAACTATATTCAACACTATTATGTGAAATGGTTTATACTGTATGTACAAAGAATTGGGGGAATTTTCAGCATAAACTACGTTGTTTCTAATGTGTGGGACATGTGAGCTTTGTTATATATTTACTGGTAACGAAAAGTATTAAGACACATATGCCATGTATTATAGTTCTCCCTGTGCATAAAACAGGTGGAGTCACCAATTACTTTAGGCCTATCTCGCTGAAGAATTGGTTTCGACTAGTTAATGTATGGAACAAATATGTGACAGGACTTGTACTTTCTGAAGCTAGGGTGTCCACTTCTGCACGAAAAAAAACACTAAAACTAGGGAATTTTGCATCTAGTGAATTGCGTATTTCGGTTGCAAATTTCTTTACATAATCTTCAGGAAGCAATCAAGCAGGCATGGATTGAGCGAGTGACACCAGAGTACTGCAGACGTCTTTTTGACTCTTAAGTTCAACCGGATCCAGCAGATTTTGAAGACTTAGCAATTTCACTGGATCAAATAAAGTATGCTTATTATCTATATTGTCATAAAAAAAAAAATAATGTTATTAAACATAGAATTTCACTTTGGCGTCAGTACTTTTTGGCCACCCCTGTATATATGCACATGTGTGTGTGTGTGTGTGTGTGTGCGTTTGTGTGAATTCATATTCAACATTGCAGCCATGGGATTCTTGGGTACTTCATATGCACCGGTGTGTCCTGTTTTGATCCTGTAGGGGGATTATGGGTAAATGTTAAAGTATTGACTATTCAGTGACCTTCCAACTACCCCGTCGCCCCCCACCCCCACCCCCCCTCGTGACTTTCTAGGTCCTCCCTTTCCAAACATGCTTTTTTCGTCTTATACTATTTCAGCACTCTTCTAATTTACATAATCCTGTATTTTTGGAGGCTGCATATTGCGTTATTCATACTTACATACTTATATTTATCACCTAATCATTCACTACATGCAATTTGCAAATACCAATCTGAAATATGGTGGAATTTTTGCCCATTCCTCTTTAGAACATTGCTTCAGTTCATTGAGTGTTTTTGGGAATTCACTAATGCACATCTCTCACAAGTCCCACCACAGAATTTCAATTGGGCTGAGGTCAGGCCATTTCACTACCTTGATTCTTTCATTTTTATCCTTTTTTTTTTTTTGTATATTTACTGCTGTACTTCGGATCATTGTCCTATTGCATTACCCAATTTCAACCAAGCTTCAGCTGTCTGCCTCACATTTGACGCAAGGTGCAGAGGTCCTGTGACTGCAAAACAAACCCAAATTACCGTATCACTCCTTCACTGCTGTGCTTGACAGTTTCTGCTGAAATGCTGTTTGGTTTACCTTGAACATGGCATTAAGGCCAAACAACTCCACTTTGGTCACATCTGTCCATAGGACATTGTTCCAGAAGCCTTGTGCTCTGTTTGGATGCAGTTTTGTGAACCTCACTCAGGATTCCATATTTTTTAAGAAAGAAGGGTTTCTCCTTCCAACCCTTGCAAATAAACCATACTTGTTCGGTCTTCTTCTAATTGTGCTGTTATATACTTTAACATTTAACATGCTCAGTGAGGCCTGTAAAATCTGAGATTGTTTAGTCTTGTGTTTTAAATTTTTGTGTTAATGAATGTGTTGGGACATCTACTAGTGAGAAAATTGGCGACTGCCTTGAATGTTTTCCTTTTGTAAATAATCTTTCACACTGTAGAATGTTGAACTCAAAATGGTTTGAAAATGGCTTCATAACTCTTGCCAGATTGATGTGCAGCAACTGTTGCTTCTCTAAGACATTGCTTATGTCTATCCCTCTTGGCATTGTATTACCATACACCTAAATACTTCAAACCAGCAAACTGGAAAAACTGGAAAAATGTATGAAAGAAAAAGGTAAACAAACCTCTTCCAAGTCCGAATCACAAAAATGTCCCAAATATCCCAAATGTGACTGAATATCCAAATTAAACCTGATGGCTCAATTTATAATGTACTAACCATGCCCACTCAATTTTTGTTTGGTTTTGATTCAATGGTTTTGGACTGATTGGACAGTACTTGCCCACATTAACCACACCTTATGTCATAACACACCAGGGTTCAGTTCAAATGGACTACACTCTGGGTACATAAAATCACCCTTACATGGTTAAATTTAACATCTTCAGCTATATATATATTATACCGAGTGGGATAACCTGTTTTAGATAGCAAAGCTCCTAAATGGTTCTCCCCAAAGCTAACAAGTATCTGGTCATTATTCTGCCACGTAGACAAGACAGGGCACAAAGCAAGTAGCTTTTATTAATATCCTACAGTACATGTATCACCACTAGTTTTTGTCAGGATTGCTACAGTGTGCCATGATTGAACTCGTCATTGTAAACTGCATGCTGACTAATGATGTCAGCAAGAAAGCATTTATAAGTGAAAACATTTAGCTCAGCATTTTCTGTTGCTTAGCACCAAGTCCACAGCAGGACCAGCATGTTGTGTGGAAATTGCAGATGTGCTATGCTTTTATGAAAAGTTTTAACTAGTTATTTGTACTTTCAGTGTCAGCCCATTCACTAGAACGCTGTGCAGAGACGAAGCTGCTACATACTGTAAATCTGGGATCATCAAATGGCATCCTGCCAAACTGAGGGAGATACACTATCTCTGGCCACAGCCCATCCTCCAGCACTTTGCACAGTCACTTTAAAATGAATGCTCCATCTGTAAAAGAGTAAAGAACTGAATATTGTATTTCCGTAAAGTTTTAAACTGTACTCTTAATAAAGCACTTTATTGTGTGCATGCAAGTGACAAATACAACATTATGACTGGATATGAATAAAATAAATCAGGTGAAAAAAAATCAAACAAAGAGTAATAATTAAAAAAATGAACAGGGAACCTGAATGGGCAAGAATGCAATACGGGTAAAGAGATTAAATCTGGTAGCAGCTCAGTTGACATCCACCTCCAATAATCTGTCGCAGGTTCATTTAGATGGCTGATCCAAAACCTATTTTTGCCTTGTTCTTTTCTTCACCACAGATATTACCAGATTATTATCAGCAGCCCTAGAGTGACATGTTACTGTATGTCTTGGTTCATCTATCCATTTAACTAGTTTGTAGGATGTGAATACTGAAATATACGTTTGACCATCTAGCTTTGTGCCATATGAAAAAAATGATGTGATCTCAGCCTCTTGCTGGTTTTTAATTGGCCCACTCTTTGAACGTCGTTGAATTCATGGGATTAAAATGAATCAGAAGCTAAACTTGACTTGGATCCAAAATTAACTGCTACCATAAGCAATTCCTTTTTATTGCATACTGCATACTGTTACATTCAAGCAAACTGGCTTTTTCACCAGGTGGATTTTTCATGTCCAGTATGGCCACTGCTTTAGATTTACTCATTTAGATTTATTCACTCATACCCCCTGCATTTAGAACTGTTAAAATTTTCCTTTGTAACTCTCTCACGGATGCTGAGGATGGCCCCATGTGGTCTGCTTAAAGATGTGATAACTGAGAACTTAATTCATGAAAATGGCTGCACTGAGGACTGCATAGATACAGTCTTTTTATGATGGCTTGTGACTGCAGTCGCTTGAATCGTTTTCAATGGCTGGAATTGCTATGACCATTTTTGTACCCAAATCTCAATTATTGAACAGTTGCTTCCCTCAACAAAATGGACTAAAATAGGTTAAACGAAACACATTTCCTTTTACTTTAAACCTTATAGCACAATGTTATAGAAGGGATTTATTTATAGGCATCTGAATGAGGATGGATTCCCTATTGAGTCTGTTGTTTCTTTGTCATGTTGTCTCAGGGAGGTTTTTTTTAAACCTGCTTTGTGACAATGTCCTTTGTTCAAAGCATTATACAAATAGTATATAATGTTTATAGCTATACTGTACATACACAAAGAGAGATGAGAGATTTTATTGCATTCCCCCAATTTCTGTAGATGAGTATGACCTATATGTAACGCAATATTCTGTACACTGATCAGCCATAACATTAAACCTTATGTCCAATATGGTCTAAGTACCACTTGTGCCACCAAAACAGCTCTGACTATTCGAGGCATGACTCCACAAGACCTCGAAAGGTGTGCTGTGGTACCTGGCATCAGCACATTAGTAGCAGATCCTTTAAGTGCTATAATTTGGAAGGTGGAGCCTCCATGCAACATGCTTCTATGCTGGCAGAAGAGCAACACCCATAACACCCTCATATGTGGATCTTTATCGTCATCTTCATCATCATCATCATCATCATCATCCTATGAGGACAGTGAGATCTCATGAGGCTTACTTTTTGTTTTTAGCATTAAAGATGCAATTGATTTAATATAATTTCCTACCCAATGTTTGTACCCATGTACTCAATGTTTGTACCAATGTTTGTTAGAGTAAATTTGTAGTAGTGGGTGATATTGATGAGAAACAGTTTTGTGTTTAAGTTTGTGAGGTTTTCGGTTTGTAGAGGTTTAAGAGTGGTTATAAGATGGCATCTGGCTCATGAAGTAATTTCCCTGAAAGAATTTGGCCTCAAGCCAAATCTAATTGATAACCCTTAAAATACATCACCCAAAAGGAGATGCTACTCGCTGACGCTGCAAAAACAACATTGTTTATGATGCCCAGTATTTTAGCATAGTGAGCAAACATTCCACTCGATGCATAAAATCTATGCAGATTTGATGAAGCACTCATAACCATTCGGACATTGATTAGTGTCAATCATGCTGCACATTGACACACACACAAAAAAAACCCTCACCTGCAGTCAACCATGGCAACAACAATAAAAAGCCAAATATACTAGTCTAATCATCACCCAGTAATGGGTGCAGATTTAATAATTAAAATTATTAAGCAACACCAGAACCACCATGATCACTGGTTCAATCCCTTGCTTGAATTATTGTTTGTGAGGATAGGTTCTCTTTTAAGGAATCTTGCTACAGCGGGTCATTTTCTCAATGGTGTCTTTCTAAAGAATTACTGAATTAAATATAGGATAATATAGGATTCTATTCAATTCAATAATTCATTCATATTTATATTCAAGTAACCACTTCATCCTCATCAAATCATGGATGAGCAGTACACATGAGCCACTTCAAACAAAAAAAAATGTTGTTGTTATTAACTTCAAATGAAATAGAGGTTGATGTGGGAAAAACTGTCCATAGCTGCTTTGTGGTCTGACCCAAACTCGTTAACAAGCTGGGACATGTGAAGAAAATAATTTTACTGTGCAGATTTAACATTGTAAGTATTAGCAAATTACTTGGGAGTAAAGGGAATAAAACACTTTGGGCAAGCTGTTATTACAAAAATAATCATTGAGGTGGTAACACATACTCCAGCGTTGCTCCATTATATTATATATGATCCATATACTGTATGTAAATATTGATTTTTTTTGCGTCATTTCCGCTCGTTCTCTGTTTTTTTCAACCTTACATTATCCTTGTTTAGGCATATATTATATCCTAAAGGATATAGCATCATAACAGAAGGTATGGCAAAAAAAACAAAAAAAAAAACATTTATGCCGTATCAGGTAATGTGCTGTATACATTGCAGGATATAAATGAATACAATATGTATATAGTCTTATATTTCATATTTGAATTGTGATGTTGCTTTTTCCATGAAAAACATGGAAAAACATATTCTTAAATGCCTAGATAGATGACCTCTCTTTTTTTACTGTGTGTGCAATATGAATAAACTGCATGGCTTGTGCATGCTATACTTTTCCTGATACAGCACTAATATAGTAGTACTGTAGCAAGCCACTAGAGGACAGTGTTTTGTGGCTTAGTCACCGCTTGCCTGTTTTACCTAGTAACAGATACAGGTCATAGGGCTCTGCAGGTCCACTCATCAGCAGAGTATCTCTCAACTTAAAGGAACAAGATCTCATGCATTTCACAGGATCCTGGTGAAATGCACAGAAAGATGGCACCACATAGAAAGAAGGGTGTATCCCATGTAACATAATGAAGTCAAATGAAACTGAATAGTTGTCTGTGAGCTCAGGAAAAAGCTTGTTTTTTCCCCAAGCTATGTCATTCTTTGTGTTCCCTCAGTAAAGGTGATCAGTTGAAATGTACTCAGTGGAAACGTATACTGCATTGATGCATGCATCCATGCATTGCACCACTGAACAGATTAGTATTTCATGCTTATATATTTAGGTAGCGTGTAGTGTTAATATTATTAATCCCTTCATGCTCTCTCTCTCTCTCTCTCTCTCTCTCTCTCTCTGGTGTATCTCGAAAGAATGGCACAGCAGATAAGACTCGTGCTATTGTGGACCAACTGGGAGTACAATGAATTCTGGGTCACTGTGGTGAGATGTGTGTTTGTGTCCACATGTTTTGCATGTACCCTTCATGTGTGTTGAATTCACATACATCACAGAATTACTTGCATAAACTGTAATTGGTTTTGACTGATAAGAGAGATGGGTGGATGTGTAATTGCATCTGAGATGTAATTACTATATTTCTTCAAATAGGGCTTGCACACTCGAACCACTCTAAGTCGAGGGGCGTGGCCATCCTTGAAATAAATCCTGCCATACAAAATTTGACCTGAAATCACATTTCTAATCAGTTTATGATTTTATCATATCTTGATCATTTTATTAATTAACATTCAATTAATATTGTAGCATTGTGGTTCTTTTGACAAATCCAACTGGCTTTTAGGATCTCTCTCACTCTATACATATAGGCAATACAGTTAATGACACATGGCCTTTAATTTCCTGCCAAGCAACAGATAATTCTGCAGATGCAATACAGGATTAACTAGCTGCCTCTGTCTAAGGTTTCTGATTGCGCTTATACCGGAATGGCTGGAAAAGAATCTCAGAACTGTGATATAATGTAGCTTTCAAAAGGCATTATTTTCTACACATGCTCAATAGTGGCACTGCTCAATCTAATTAAAACACTCCC
Source organism: Clarias buthupogon (assembly GCA_030014345.1). Classification (NCBI taxonomy): domain Eukaryota; kingdom Metazoa; phylum Chordata; class Actinopteri; order Siluriformes; family Clariidae; genus Clarias; species Clarias buthupogon. The sequence continues at coordinate 13,449,399 of JAQMYK010000018.1, read as the reverse complement.
CAGATGTACTGTAAGCCTACATCCTGCATATATTGCCCTATACATTCCATGGAAAATGCATGTACATTTAGATGCATCAGTATGCAGTGATTTTAGATGCAGAGGCAACACCTATATAGTATAAATTATGTAACATAGTGCTCTGACTTTCCTCACTGTTTTTTTTTCTTTCTGTTACACCCTAGCAGGAATCATTAGCAGAGAATCACCCACCAGTAGATTCAGTGGTGTCAGCGATTCTGATTAGCCCAGTCCCATGCTAGCCATGCTTACTTCACTTCAGCTGCACTAATTATGACGAAAGGACAAACTTTTGACTTGGCATAAATCGCATGAGAGGGATGTGAGGGTTTGAATGATGTCAAAGTGAGTATGTTAACTTTTTCCCCCCCTATGCACTTCGGAAGAAACCATTTTGTAATTTCTTCGTTTCTCTTTATCTCTCTCGCTCTCTCTGTGTGTGTGCATGTGTGTGTGTGTGTTTTCCACTCTGAGGAGCGCAGTAAGGAGAGCCCCGCTTGTCGGGCGCGCCGCTCCCCGGCCGGTTTGTTTGAAATGCGGACCACAAATCCGCCTCGGATGATGGACGCCGGAACAACCGCACCAGGTAAGGTGGTTTCAAAATTAGGAGAGAGAGAGAGAGAAAAGAGAAAATGATAACATAATGTTTTCAGGCCGCTGCTGCAGAAAGCGCAAAGGAACTACACCGATTCCGCACCCGGCCTGCTGCTGCGCGTGCCTCTTCTTCTTCTTCTGTTTTTTTTTTTTTTTTTTTTTTTGCCTAGGGAGCGGTAGTGCATTTTCAGCTCTTTTCGATAAACACGCACGCACACGCGCAGGCACGCACGCCGCGCTCACGTACCCCCGGCAGCAGCGAGAGGCGCATCTGCAAAAAAAAAAAAAAAAAAAAAAAAAATGTCAGAACGGCGCCTTTAACTCGCCGCGGCCACCGGTGAGGAGAAGAGGGAGGTTCGGTTCGGTTCGGTGCTGTGCATGTGCAGCGTGCGTTTGAGATGCGCGCTTAGGCCGAGCGCGTGTGTGTGTTCGCCTGGATGAGGGGCAGTATGCGCGAATGCAGAAGGAAATCGGGACTGGCCGGCGGAGAGATCGAGAGACCGTTCGCCGGATTTTGCGCGAGCATGCGGATTTGCTTGCACCTGCAGCGTGGCGTATAGCGCTATTTGGGTACGTGCGACTTTTTCTCCCCCTCTTTCCAGCTCGTCAGGAGCGGCCTATTTTATGTACACCCCAGCATACTGCGGTACGGCTGGCAGCTCAGCGCGCTCCTTCCTGCTCCTGTAGGTCACATGCGCACCTTTGCAGCGCGCTATTGCCGGAAAAAGGCGCCGCGTGTTTGCGTGGCGCTGCGGATCGGCTGAAGGAGCGGGAGGTGTGATTTTTTTTCCCTTATCTTTTTTTTTTGTTGCGGATTTTAACGCGATATACCGGACGGACGGCAATAACAGCGGAGCATGTGCTTCATGCGCTTTAATAACACACAGCTCCACACTCCATAGGGGGAGCGTTTTGGGTGTTTCTCGCACCGCAAAGTTGCTCGCTGACGCTGCCATGGCGACACGCGACAGCATTCTTTTTTTTTGCCTCCCTTTGCGCGCGGATGTCTGTCCGTCATGCCGTTTTCTCACCTGCTCGAGTTTTTTCAAGCTACCTGTCCATGAGGTTGTGTATTCGGCCCGCGTGCATGTGCATGTGTGTGTGTGTGTATGTGTGTGTGTGTGCATGTCTGCGTGTCTCAAAATGACTGCCTGGGCAGCTGTTGCCATGTTGCCAAGTGGGCACAGGCTATAAAATTTTGCATATCCAACCCGTCCAGTCTGTAGAATCACTAAATGCGATGACTAGTATGGTTTTGCATGTTGAGAGAGTTTTACATAATCACATGACAAATTGTGTCCCACTGCCACACCTTTAAAGTTACCATAATGTGCAGTTAATTGGGCATTACAACATAGCCTGGATGAAAAGTTTTTACAGTGCAAGTATATAAATATGTACCGAATGTTCCACTTAGAGGCAGATGACTGTCTGGTTATATAATAACACGATCATATGCGTTTGACAGCTTGTGCCACCAAGTCATTCAGAGAAGTAGTTGTTTCTTCAGTAGCCCCCTGGGCTGCATTCACTCAGGAGAAATCGCAACATTTTATTTCAGTGGCGATGCTGTTGCACTCTCATACTCCATCAAAATGAGGCAGCAGCACCCCTTTTCTACCTAGCAACACCAATGTGATATCATTGACAGCAGCTGTCATGGTCATATCACACTCGGACTATGGCTGTCTCTCCCCTCTGACTGTTAACATTAAAAAGGTAACGCTATAGAGAGGTTGGGGGTCCAGCTGCATGCTGTAGCGCCTCATCTAGTGCTCAGTAGAAATGTTCAAGCATCACTGTGTGAGCTGTCAGCGTTTGTATTAGAGCAGTGCAATGCGAGTTTAGACATTCAATTGTCTTTTATTATATAAAGGCATACTGTGTACTTTTCCTACACAACCGCATGATAATTTAATCTGCTGCTTCAAGACGGCAATGCATATTTTTGTTTTTAATTATTTTGTTTACTTTGTCTCAGAGACTTTGGCCTAGTTATGGATAAGACAGTTGCAAGATAAACTTTTGATTTATGAATGTTTTAAACTGCCCACATTTTCAATTAAAGAATTCATATAGGTACAATGCTGTTTTTGTTTTTAATTATAGTTGAATAGGCATGCTTGTAAAACTTTTTGAGACAGTGTTCTTTTTTTTATGCGTCTAGTTTTAGCGTAGTTTTACCTCTAGTCTAATTGTGATTGCTATTAGCTGTGCTTTTCATAGCAACTAACTGAAAGATTTCTCCAGCAGTCCTATTTGAAACATTTGCATTATGTATTATAAGCCTGACCTTTTTTTTCTTAGGCGAGCACAAACACAGCATCATAACGTGCAAAGGTCATACAGAGGTCATATGTGTAGGCTTTGGTGTGTTTGCTTAAAGACTGCAATGTGCAGACATTATGCTGGATTCTGCTCAGTAATTGCAAGTCCTAGCTAAGGCTTCCAGCATAGCTTCCAGTATTTCACTCTACACTGCAATTTCAACCTCGCTGAACACCAGTCATCAAATCATCTGTGAGAATAGCTCAGGAAGAAAAGGGACTACTGTATGTGGATCAAAATGGAAATTTATAAACATTACAATAAAGGATGAGTATGTGTAGGGTATGAAGCAAGGTCATAGTAATTAACACTGTCGTCAAGGTCATGTTAAGGTCATTGTTGGGGTCAAAGGTTAAGACCTAGACAAACACAAGATTGGGGTTTGATTTCGCTATTGATGGAACCCGTGTAATCAGATAGAACAAACTGTCCTGTTTTGTTTGTGTTAAATCACTTTGTGCTGACTGCTTATTTTTGTTGGCTGCATGGGCACTATTTGCAATACATCGAACCTTTTTCAACTTGATTACTTTTTTACTGAGCTTACAGAAACTACAGAGCACAATTTTGTTCAATGCTTTTTAATCACTCCAAGTACAAGCTTGGGCAAATGTGCTATACATGTTAAAATGCATAAAACATTTTTAAATAGAACAATGTCTGGCATCATTTTAAAAAGAACTGAGACTTGTTGAGATTTGTTGCATTTGGAATGGCTTATTATAGTGGCTGCAAATTGTCCAAGATCTTGATCATCTCTCTAATATTGCTGCTATAATTACATACTACGTATAATCCAAATATACGGCTATGACAACTTTGATGCAAGAGCTTCAGGGAGTGAGTCACTGCAATGGAAAAAGGGTGACCTCCAGCATGGTGCCTAAATGCTATAATATATTGAAACAAAAATTGCAGGATTCTGGTATTCAAAATACAGAATTAATAGATGCAAGATAAATTCAGGTAAGTAGATTTTAACTCCGTGCATGTAAATGAGTGTGTGTGTGTGTGTGTGTGTGCCCACATAATGTCCTGTGTTGGACTGGCATCTCATCTAGAGTGTGCTCTTTCTTTATGGTAATTATTCCTTATATTTGGTTTAGATTAACTGGAAATGCATGAATGAATATTAAAAGATTTTATCATTATTCCTGATGAAGCTTTGCACACTCATGGCATTTGTTCAATGAGCTTCAAAAAAGTAAATGAAAGTAATTAAACCTATTCTTTGAAGTAAGCAGTTTAATTTTAGTTAGATCTACTTAATTAAAGCAACACCTAATTATTACTAAATATAAATATATATTTGGCCTGTCACTGGTGTTTGTTTGGCTCGTGTGACAGGGGTTCCTTACTGTGAAACAGTAGGCAGCATCATGGTCAACATTTATGTCATACTGTGGGCGTGTCACATGCGTATTACACCGAATGTAACAGTAGGAATTAAGAGCTGACAAAAGCTTTGTAGCAGCCTGAGGAGTGCAGTGAATTGACCGCACACTCCAATCACAGGTAATTGGAGTGTGTCAGGATCTGCAGGTGGGCGGGGCATATATATATATATATATATATATAT
>JAQMYK010000018.1:13397276-13408567 GCA_030014345.1 Clarias buthupogon | reverse complement strand
TTTTCTGAAACTAGTCAGGTACAGGGAATGGACTAACAATGAGAGCCAAAAACTTATTGTGAAAAATGAGAGATTAAAAAAGTCCTTCAGGAAGCCTGGAGAACGATTCCTCAAGACTACATTAAAACATATGAGATCGGTCTCTTTTATAATATTAAGGAAAATATGAAGAACTGAGGGGTGGCTCAATAATTTTATACAGTACTATACCTAAATGTAAATATATCAGATAATGAAAGCTGAAAATCTGATCTATCTTCTCAATTATCTTTCGAGCTCAAGCTCAAATGTCCTTAATGTATAGCAAAAACAAAATAACTGCCCTTGGTTAAGCAGGTCATACTGATCAGTGGGAACATACTGTATCTACAGTATTGTCTGCCTTGTTAAAAAAATCAGCATTGCATCACAAATGCTTAAAACCATACAGTACATGAAACTTGGAGAACACTTCAGGGGGCAGTAATGTGAAAATCCAGGTGCACAAACCTCCAAGTACTCGGAAAAAGGTGAATTGCGTTTTGAATCGTTTATTGAATGGGGTGATCAAAGTGATGGGGCCTTTGAATAGCGCAGCTCCCTTTGTGGTGTTATCTGGTTGAACCTTATGTTTGGCGAATCTGTGCGTGTTCCATTGTCTATTCAATTTCTGGACAAAGCTGTCCATCTGCTTTATCATTTGGTCTGGACTTGTCTAGAGATTTGATTAATCTTTTTATTTTTTTATTTATTTTTTTTTAAAGCAAATACATGCAGCTTTTGAATTATTGACCATTTATGAAAATAATTCATAATAAAAACAAATGCAGTGAATCATATTTTAGCATAAACTCATAGGGATACAGAATAGATGTTTTTTTTATTTTTTATTTTTTATTTTTTTTAATATTCTTAAAAAGCAATATTAAATCCTTAATATTAAATATTTAAATTATATTAAAAATATATAAACCTTTTGGTTCCATCCAATGAGAGTGGACGACTGTTGCCATTATAACTCATGTTTAAACTTTAATTAGAGCTCATAATAAAGTTGCCTGATTCGTCATGGTGGTGATGGCGGTGTGCGCTGGTATTTGTTCACTGCAGACGTTGGTAATTGGAGTACCCTGTTTAGACTGGGCAATCATGGTGTCATGGGAAAGTAGATCTCAAGCCATGTATTAATAGCTTAGCTCCTAATCTATTTCTGTACAGTAGGCACACCATGAGGACAATCGGAGTCTAAGACAGAATTTACTAATTCATCTTACAATTTTACTCAGGAGTATGAGAGTGATGCAGGTTCCATAAACTCTTGTTTATTAAAAGTGTCTCAAGCTGTTATATCATTAAGAAATTGTGAGCGGCGTTAATGTAATATATGCGCGAAGTTAGCATTTTACTTTTAGGTTGCTTGAAATGCATTCTGTTTCTGTTTGACATTTCTGACTAGTAGGAGTTACATTTTGCTGAGCTTACAGTTTTTCACACATTTGGGAAAGGCTAATATGTTTCCTGAAGTAAGAATCTTTAAAGGTTCCAAATGTTTCTGTGCCGTTACAGCTTTACAAGAGACTTTTCTAGTGAATACCAGAACTCGCACACTGTCACAGGTATTGAGGACAAAAACCTCATTGTACTGCCCAAAGGTGAGTGATCTTGAGTCACAAACTTTCACCTGGAGACCTTTAGAGAGACTTTTGAGAACCTTACAAACTCTGCTTATAGTTTCAGAGTTGCGAAAGCATTTCGAAACTGATATCACCAGTGATAATACAATGAAACGGTGAGTAAATCTACCGATTAAATTTCTAGAGCAGAGGTTCTTAACCTGGTGCTTGTGACCCCACACAAAGTTCCCCAGATGATGCCTGGGTTGTCATGGGAGTGGTGAAAAGAAAACTTGCAAGTAAAGTTATTTTAATTGGTGCATTTTGCTTAATGCCACTATCTCAGTTTTGTCAGCTCAGATGAGGTGACGGATATATTGAAGAAAAAAAAAAAAACAGGGCGGGAAGAAAAAAAACTTTGTCAATCAGGCTTTTTGTTTCAGTGCATCAATGTAAGCCCAGCCATCCCAATAAGTGATTAAAGGGGTTGTACCAAGAAAAGGTTAAGAACCTCTTTTGTTCTAGAGCGCATATTTATTGATGTAACAATTTCAAAAGACCTGAAAAATGGTGTTCTCTCTAGAAAAGAGAGAATTGCTCGAAGGCTAGAGGGTATAGAGACAGATGTGCCATCTGCTCTGGCTACAAGCATGCAATACACACCCGGCCTGGTGACCAATCGGCTGTTGGAGGAGGACACTCCACGGTATACACGTGGTTCAGACTCTAATGAGCCAGGTAAAAAAAATAATTTCATGTAAAATAGATTGCTGTAATATTTTTACTTACTGTTAAGGTAATTTAAGCAAACACTGCATACAGTTTGCGAAAAAAAAAAAAAAAATCTGATTGCATATTGTGTGAAATAATGTTCCATAATCATAGAATTATGTCTATTATGTTTAATTTCTGTGTCCTGTCCATACTTCTTTCCATCTACTTTCTTTCATTTTGCCTACAGTGAGGCGCTACAATCGTGATGACCTGGACAACACAGAGAGGCAATCAAGGGCACAAACCCAGCCGAGTCCACAATTTCCTGTGCACCCTGACCAGCCATCCAACCTTGAAAACCCTGATCCGTCCAGCCTCAGCTCTAAAGCCGAACGAATAGCTCGCTACAAAGCAGAACGCCGGCGGCAGTTATCAGAACGTTACGGAATCCTTCTTGACCAGGATCCGGATGTAGATTATATGCCGCGCCACACAAGAACCCACAGAGAGTCACTGGACAAACAAGCTTTGCCTGATGCTAGTCATGGACAGAAACAGTGTAGAGAGGAGAAGGAAAAGGGCCATGACCGTAGCACCAACCGGTCAAGGTATAGCAGCTCAGGTGTTGGCCAGGTTTCTATGTCCACCGATAATTCTGCCTCTCGCACACATTCGGCAAGAAGAAACACTTTCAGTTCACGAGATAAAAGATTTGATGCAGAGCAAGAGAGTGAAAGGGTCAACCTTGAGAGCTACCGGAGAACACCAGAAAGCAGCACTCGATCATATCAACAAGAAGCACAGCCCACTGTGGAAAAGGGGCCATCCCAACAGGGCAGAGGTGTTGCTGCAGTACCTAGATCCCCCCGGGCAGCACGACGTGCCTCGTTGCCCTCAACACGCCAAGGAATCTCCCCAGGAGATCTGTTCATTGAGCAACAGGCACAGAACATTCTCAGCCGACAGGGGTGAGTCTCTGAGTTTCCGCTTCTTTTAGTATATACTCGAATTCATCTAGCGTGTCTTTTTCATCTAGCGTGAAATCTTTATTAGAGGAGTCTCCTGTAATTATCTTTCATGATTTAAACACAAACTTTCTTAATCTACGTTGATCATCACATTTAAGGAATGTTGATCTTTTAATATGGATAAGTGAAGAGATTTGGTTGTTAGTGTTATCTCTAGAGTTTGTCTCTCTCTTAAATACCCATTGTTCAAGCAGCTGGATAACTTCTTATACCTCCTTACAGTATGTCTATTATGTCCATTACTGCTCAGTTTTACCCCATGCTAAATCCTTTTGAAGCACTCTCGAAAATATTATGTTTTTTTTTTTTTTTGATGCGTGGTTACATGATGTTATGTGGTTAAATTTTTATGTGATAAACCACAGGTAGGCTGTGGTTTTCATTTTCTAATCACTCAGTTGGTTCAAGTTTGTCACTGGGGTACAGAACTGGGGTACTCCAAGCTCTGTTTGTTTTCTTTCCTACTGTATATAAATGAATAGTAAAATTTGACAGCTAGAATAAAATAATCTATTTTTGTTGTTCTGGGCACGTGTGTAAGGATTTGAGTGAGAACATTCTTTGTATGTTACTGAGGAGTAACTTATTTCTTGCTTATTATGAATATTATTTGAGGAATTTCAAATTCTATCAGGTAGCATCTCTAGGAACTGCTGTTGTGTTTCCAATATCCCACATTATTAACTATCCTCCTCACTGTTTTTGTAATATACACAATAATTGAATGTTGGTTTTACCTCATTTTCTATTAAATAGTACGGTCAATTGTACAAATATACCAGAAATACAGAATAACAGAAAAGATAAAATGGTTCTAATGTGGTTCTATGATTTATTGTAACATGAACAATTGTAAATTAAGTGCCATAATTAGAATGGTTTTCCTCATTTAGTATATTTTTAAAAATAGTCCAGATAAATGTGCTTCTCACTGAATTTAATTAAAAAAACAAACCAAAAAAACACAACTCTTGGTCCATGTAAGAATGGTATGTTTTCCCATTGAGTCAGTTGCTCAATACCAGTTTATGTGCTGTACAGTATATACATCATAAATAGGTGCATGCAGTTTAAATGTGATTATGTAAATGTGGAAAACTGGATTAATATTTATCTAGTCAAGGTCAATGGTGATTCCTCAATTCACCCTTAGACTAGTGACAGCTCAAAGTTGTACTGAAGTTTCATTATTTAAGCCCATATCAGTTTGCATTGCATTTTAAGATATGTATTCATTTCTGTGCAAGTTATTGTGTTATGTTATTTGTCACATGGGAAAATGGACAGGAATATAAAAGCATTCTTGTGTGCTATTGGTGAGAATGCAGCTTAAAAATTTAGTCCAGCTGCAATTTTGCCTTTGTCCTTTACAAGTGATGACTTAATGTAGATGATTTATACATTATTTAGTAAAATATAGAATCTGATTAAAAAAACAGGCAGCTTTATTGTGAATTTGACATACCAAAGCCTCCATGTGTAATATATGATTGGTATGATTTATGTCCAGGTGAATTCTTCTTGTGATTTTACATTCTAAATGTTTGGTAATGTGCCTTTATAAGGTATTTGAATGTTATTTCACATTAATGTGCATATCCTAGATAGTTTTTATAATGTTTATGGGCCTTTAGGGGGGCCTGCTACTTCTCAACAGTAAATGATGGATTATAAATATAGAATATCATACTTAAATTAAATGTATACCAGTGAATAAGCAGTTGATTAAAATTTGCATAAACAATATTGTTGTTAATACAGTAAGCTCGTCTCAGTACACAGCAAAAAAAGTAGAATTTATTGAGGTCATTTTTAAGTGTTTGTTAAAAATGTTCCTTTATTATAAAGGCTAGATAGTTTTAATTTTGACTTCAATAGCTAACATTTATTTATCCCTTTATGAAGAATACGAGGGAGAGAGAGACGGGCAAGGGAAGACAGCATAGGACTGGCATCTGATTCAGGATCAGACACATCCTCTTTTCATCATCTACCGGTCAATTTTCCTTCACATTTATCCTCTCACTCTGAACCTACAGTCCACCTACAAACATGGATGCCAGAACCCCAAGGCCAACAACAGAATTTGAATACAGAACCTTCCCATTACTATCGGGCACACAGTGCTGAACCACCAAGATACCAGCGTCCACAAAGTACAGAATCAACACGCCATCAGTGTTTACTCTCGGATGAACGTCAGTATGCCCAAAATGTAGAACATCTTAACTATGATCAGCGGCTTCAGGGGCATCCAAACACTACGAGTTGCCAGCCAGACTATACACAACCTTCAGTCTATTACAGGGAAATTCACCAGCCAACTCAAATATGCACAGTTCCCTCACAGAATCATTCTGGAGACAAAGCCTTTCAACAGTTATTTTCTGAAACAAGAAATGCCCCACAACCAGAACTTAAATATATACACGCACATCAACCAATGCTTGTGGGCAATGCTTCTTACCACCAACCGATGCTATATAAGGTTGGACACGTGTCTCCACCATTTGGACAGACTCAGCAAATTGTTTCTGGATACAGTCATGGTCAGCCTCTACCATATGGTCCCATTGAAGATCTGCATCCTGCCTATGGCCATACTCCACATCACAGTCCTTCCTACTTGCCCAACCAGCCACCTGCTCCGTTAAATGGGAGTACTGCATGTTCTTCACCAAGGCCTTCTAAAGCACATGGGCCCCTTGATCCTCAGATCCATGCAGACATACCTAGGTTGACACCAATTGGTAGGGAAGGTGTAGAAACTAGACGAAGGGATAGTACTGATCATATTCCACTTTTCCAGAGGGAGGGTAGATCAGCTTCTAGGACTGATCCACAAGCAGAATGCTTGCTGAAAAGCAGAAAAGCAGTGTTGCCTTCTGAAATCCGCCGCCGGGAAAGAAGTGTAGATGACACTATGCACAGACGCACTGAGGAAGGTATGGGAGGTAGGAGAAGCAGAAGAATCAGTCAGTCAGAAGAGATTGAGCGAGAAGGTGGTTTAAGTGTTGGCCAGTTAGATAAAGGGGTAGATAAAGGCAGAAACCGGGTTGATGGCTTCGAAATGAAAGAAGGGCATGATGCAAGAAGAGTGAGCCCATTAGGTGAGGAAGGTATTAAAGGAGAAAATAGGTCCTGCCATATACAGAACAGAGCAGGCCATGGAAATGGGAAAATTTGTATGTCTCAAAGAGCAGTACTAGGCAGCAGAAAGAGAATGCAGGAGGAAACTGTAGGGTGTAAAAAGATGGAAGAGAAAGAGAGGTGGGATGATGGTCAAATAAGCAGGTTAGGTCAGATTAAGTATCATGATGAAAGACAGTTTGATGGGATTATAGGGAAGTCAGAAGCACAGTTACGGACGTTTAAACACACTGAAGATCCATCAAGGCAGGTTGAAAACCGAGTCAGTAAATCGGGAATATCAGAAGGCCTTGACAAAAGACTTACTCAATTTGAGATAAAAGAGGGACAAAGTGGAGGGAGAACTGCATCGTCTGCAAAGGTGGAGCTGAATGAAAACAGGAACTTAAAGGTTGATGTGGAAAATGGCGAAAGTCAAAAGATGATCCAGAAGGAGCTGTTAGAATCACAGTGTAGACAAAGAAGGATCAACCAGCAAGAGGAAGATGAGGCCCATCTTGGACACAGAAGGTTAAGCCAATCTGAAGATGATCGGAAAGGACGCAGGGTGCATAGAATCAGCCAGTCAGGTAACTGGGATGACCCAGATCAAATTTGCCAAACAGCTGGTCAAATAAAGGTCGATAGACATAAGAAAATGCATCAGGACACACCAGGTGCTATGGACACCACCCCCACACAACTGGAGGTCAACCACCAATCTTTGCACCATAGACTGGATGATGTAGGCTGTTACTTACAGAGTGGTTCCTCCCTCCCTCAGGCCCGCCATAGAAGAAGCAGAGATGAATTCAAGCCAAAAACTCGAACTCGATCTTTGTCTGATATCGGAGTGGCTCAGCGGTCTGCAGCAGTTCGTTGCCTTGAACGTGCGGCAAGCCGAGAGTCCATTACAGCAACAGGGGTGGGGCAAAATATCATGGACACTGGAACCACTAATGGTGAAATGGGGGCTTTGGATACAAGAGTTTCTGTGGCAAAGCTCAGGCATTCCTATCTGGAGAATGCCTCAGGACGCAGGCCTGAATTGTACGTGGATAGCATTTGGGTCCTAAATACTAATTCTTTTAACATTTAAAACAATGTTTTGTTTTTCCTGGTTTTATGATTTAAAAAATGTCTATGCAAGCAAACTAAATGCACAATTCTGAATAAATCATCTTGACAGTTTGAACTGGTGTGCCTTTTAACATTCTCTTAGACTTTGTGGATTGACTTCAGTTTTGTCTCGGTTGGTACCAGATCAACTAACTTTGCTGTGATGCAGTGAGCAACATATCTTGCTAACATACAGTACTGTGGTCATGTATGTGTGGAAAAAATCTTACTAACTTAATAAAACAATAACTAACCCTAAAAAATTGCTAGATTTCATACATTAATGTATTTCGTTTGCCAGAAGAGGAGAATGTTTGTTGAAATAGTTGGTTTGGTAAATGATTGTTGAGCAGTTGCATGTGCATAAAGTATTCCATAAAATGCTTATTAGTGATTATTGCATGAGGCTTTTATTAAGACTAAATAAATTTTTGCCGCTGTATCATAGAGAATTTAAATGGAGAAATGTTACACTAAAGTAAGCAAAATTAATTGTGTGACTTTTATTTAATGGAGAAACATGCATACTAATAAAACTCTAAAATGTAAAGCGAATAGTGTTGTTTTTGCATTTAATTAATTATTCTTTGTTTTTTTTTCTTCCAACCTGCAATATTATGAAGTGAGTCAAAGATAGACACCGCTGCCATGGAGACTGATCCAGTTGAGGTTGCTGACCAAGAAAAGGGGCAACGCAGACCTAGGCGATATATAACCCCTGGTGATGATCGAAAGGCCTCTGAAAGATTCCGAACTCAGCCAGTTACATCAGCTGAAAGGCTACAGTCTGATAGGTATGGTAAATAAATTAAATCTTATTTTAAAATCGAGATTGCATTCATGTTCGAGCAAATCCTGCCATTGAGTGTATAACGGACACCATACTTAAATTTCATTGCAATCGATACCACTTTGTTCTTACTGCATTTTTTGCTTGCTATTCTTTAGGTCCCTGGACCTACATAAGGCAGAAGGTGAACGTATCTCTGTTTATCAATGTTTTTATTATGTTTTCCAATACAACAGACAAAAAGATCGGTGAATATACCTGAAAAGCTCACAAACAGCTATTTTGTTTCTCTAGTGGATGAAGAGAAGTTGGATGAGCGAGCAAAGATGAGTGTAGCAGCCAAGAGGTCCCTCTTTAGGGTATAGTAGTTCTGTAGTCTACAGTATATGTGCATACATACATCAACCAACAGAATTGTGTAATCTGGTCTAGGTGTAAAATTCTAAATCTATGACGATGAGTACTTATAGCCATAGTCGAATATTAGGGCAGTATTTCAAAAGTATATCCATGTTTGTTTTCTGCACCTTCTTTAATATTTTCTTGCCAATAGGAACTTGAGAAAACGTCAGAAAGTGGTGCCCCTAAACCTCGGTCCCATAATGCAGCAGTGGAGCGCAGACTTAGGCGGAACCAGGAGCGCTCCAGAACCCAGCCTGTGACCACAGAGGAAGTGGTCATCGCTGCAACGTAGGTCACTTTTCCCAACATAACAATCCTAAAGGAGTTCTGATGCAATTGGTTGCAATCAGAGGTCACAGGATTCGCTGACTGGCAGTCACCTGCGTGTAATTAAATGAGTGCACTAGATATAAGTACAACCATTCCTGGAAGGACGGAGCTTATTATAGCACATCAAAGCATAGTGCATCAAAGAGACCAAGGATCTATCAAAGAAAGTCAGGAAAGTTGTGGAACTATTTAGGTCAATAAATTAAATTGTTATAAAATTATCCCAAGCTTCCAACTGAATAATGTAAAATATATTCTTAATAATCCAAAAAAAAAAAGGCACAACTCTAAATCTGGCTTGATGAGACAAGTAACCAAATGAGTGCTCAAATAAGGAGGGCATTAGCAGGAAAGCGTGGGGGAAAGGCAAGTCAACATCATGCTACCACCACCATGCTTTACTGTGGAAATGTTATTTTAATAATGGGGTTTGGTGTCTGCCATATTAAGTACTTTTGTGGGCATTATAGTTAAATTTTAGGCTCATAAGGTTAAAGATTGAGTCTTTGACATGACATTTGGCAAACTTATGTGACTCCTCTGTAATACCTGGCAAAGTGCCGTATCTACTGTAGGGTATTGTTGTCCTCAGAACGGCTTCAGCTCTTTCAGAGTTACGATTGGTTACAAAATATGGCAAAAACATTACCTGCATCCTTATGTAATCCAATTCACATGCAGGTTAATATTTGCTATGTTTCTTTTATATCCTTTATTTGTGACTGATTTTATAGATTAATGACCACCTTTCACGGTTTCTCTCTGGCATTATTTGTCCTTTTCTAAAGTTCTCCTGGTCCCCCAACCCAAATCACCACTGTTCAAACCACAGCCCCCAGGTTTCCCAGTTCCACAGTAGTCAGCACCACAGTGACTAACTTCAGGTACCATCACATGTGTATGAGCTTTTAGGACTTCCAGTAAGCTTGTGCAGTTTGTTTTTGTATGTTTCTGTAAAGTCTTTTATGCATGTCTGTGGCATGGACAGATCTCCAGTTTTTTTTTTGTGTGCCTACATCTCTGCATCCTGCATCCTGTAATGGTGTGTTTATATAGTGTATTATATATATATTTTGTTCCAATAGTAATCTAAATAATGTAGACAGTACCCTCTACTGGTGAAACCATGCAATCTGAGTTTCTCTGCCATTTTATTCTCTCAAATATCAAGGAAATCTTATAGGAAGTATGACAAAATACAGTATACTTCCCTGTTAGCATATTTGTTTGTAATAATGTAATGTTTGTGTATGTCTGAATAAGAGACAGGAGATGTGAGATGTTGTGTGGACAGGAAATTTGCAGATGTTTTGTGGGTTTTCTATCTGGAAAACCACATTTCTGATTAACCAGTTGCTATCCAAAGCAGAGAGAAAGGTATCCGTATTTTCTAGAGAAGGTGAAATGTTGAAAGTCAATCATTTGTAAAGAGAGTTTGCATTTGAAAAAAAAGTGTCTAAATGTCAGAATTATCAGTGTAAGGTTACTATTGTTTTGGAGGTCCATTCTTTATATTGGTGCATTTAATTAAATGCATCTAATAAAATTTTTTAGTACATTATTAATACATCACAGTTAACATTAATTAAAATATTCAGTCAAGTGAGATGTTTTAGGAGATGTTAGGAGATGTTTGTTTAAATTTGATCAAAATGCAAAGCTTCTCCAATCAAACAGAATCCACACTTAAATTCCATAGACTCTTAATGGAAAACACAAACAATGTTCCCCTTGGTTTATTTCTATCTATGAAAGGCACTTCACAAAAAGATTGATATATGCGTTACATGTATTGGTTGATGATTTTTTTTTTACCAGGTTTAAATTTAGAACATATTGGTTGATTTGTAGTAAAATTTAACTTGAAGCATGAATGGGTGAGAAATATGTGCAGATGATGGCAGATAATCAGGCTGGTGATTAGTTAACTGGTTATGCTGAGTGGTTGCAATAGATGAGAGGGGAAATGAGGTTGCCGTTGAGGTTTTTATGGAAACCATAGATTTTTAAATTGTACATTTTATGCACTTCACAGCCCATCATAGAGAAAAACATTTGTTCCAATTTCTTTAATCTACAAAATAAAATTTTATTTAATATGAAGAAATGATGTGTGGCATAAAATATTTGCACAGTACTGTAGTTGGGGAAAAGAAATGTATTTTACATTTAGGCATTTGGCAGACG
>JAQMYK010000018.1:13287117-13301940 GCA_030014345.1 Clarias buthupogon | reverse complement strand
ATGTGATGGCATAGTGGGCAGCGATTACTTCATCATAGTTTCAGGGTTTTTCACTTAATTATCTGTGTGTAGTTTTTTTTATTTTTTTTATGATCTGTCTGTGTGGGCCTCTTATCTTCTTTTATCTTCTATAGGTGGATTAGCTGTGCTAAATAGCTGCTATTTGTAAATTAATTTGTGGATGTGTGTGTGTGTGGGTGTGGGTGTGTGTGTGTGGATGGTGCCCTGTGATAGACTGGCATACCATCTGTTTCACACACCCTCTTACACACCAGAGCAAACCAATGATAAGATGAATATAGGACTTTATTTTAAAAGGTCTGTTTTGTTTTGGATCATATCAGATTCTTTTGTTTAAAAAAAAAAAGGTCCTTTATATGAAGATTAGTAAAAAATTATCCTCAATCTGGCTGTAGAATTTATTTTAAATACGTTTTAGGAAAAAGACAAATTTAACATTGATCAGCATAATCTCCTTGCTTTTCAATACACTTGAAACTGTCAACAAACTTTCATATTCCCTCATTAAATATGTTTTAGACAGAGCCTGCGTGCCACGAAGGTACCGCTGTCTTCACATCTTCATCAAAAATTAATCTTCATCCTCATAGGGCTGCTTTCAGAGGACTAAACAGGTGAAAGTCTGATGGAGCAAGATCAGGACTATAGGGAGGACGCTTTAACGCCTCAAAACAAAGTTTTTGCAACAGTGTGGGCAGAAGTTTTAATATAACCAGAGTGCGGATCATTTTTGACTCACCCTTGCCACAGATGGATGTGGATGATACTTTGTTCTTTTTAATTTAACTTTTTTTAATTTGTGAATTAAGCTCCCAACAGCTCCCAAAAGAAAACTTATTTAGTGTTGTTTATCACCTCTGCGCTGCCTGAAAGCCACCTGTGTATGCTGACTCATTGTGTGAGTCACATATGTTGTTTGTGTGTTTGTGTGTGTGTGTGCGGGTGTGTGCAGGATTTAGGAAGTAAGCTGATGCAGCTCGTGTCCGTAGCTCCTATTGAGATCCAGCGTGACATCATCACCAGTTTACCTGAAATACTGGAGGATTCGCAGCATGGAGACATGGCCAGGGAGCTAAAGTAAGCATTCTGATATGGCAGAGCCCATCGTGAACCCAAATCTGTTCATGTTTAAAAATCCATGTTTTGCTCAGTCAGTGAGTATAATTAGGTCTTGTTGGCCTGGTGTTGCATCAACCAGCAGTTAAAAACGCTGACTCACGCTTAAGTTGATCTCATAATGATGAGGAGTGTTGGTGAGAGAGTGTGACGCTGAGATATTTCCTGCTCTCTCTCCACAGTACCTTACTCCAGCAGAACACTCAGCTAACTGTACCCGTCCTGGATGCCCTGTCCAGCCTCAACCTCAGCTCCACATTACTGTCTGAGGTATCCACCTCCTTCTGAAAACACACACATAAAACAGGCTTGGGCTATCACAGGAAAATAATCAACAACGGTATAATGCAATGCAGATATCATTCTAAAGAGTGACACATTTTTTATGGCATGTTTATTAGTTCCTGTTGTTGTTTACCTTATAGGAGGTATACAGTTACTACCTCGATTTCTCCTGAACTGAATAAGAGACTTGTCATGTAACAATGTAAATTTCAAGCAATTTGTCTTTCAGTTTAAATAATTTAAAAAGTGACATTCTAAGCCTGAGTAGAACAAACTGGTGAACGGCCTGCATACTTTGCCTTTTCCCTAGATGATCCTGCTCATCCATACTCATCCCTCCTTCTGTCTCTGTTGTGTCTCAGGTCCGTGGTGCTGTCATGGCGACGGTCGCCGCAGTGCAGCTGGAGGATCTCCCTGTCGTAGTGAAGTTCATCTTACACTCCATCTCTGCGTCTGACGCTAATGAGGTCTGAGCTTCCAAAGATTGTTTGCACATACACATGTAAGCAATGTACATTTATGGCATTTGGCAGATGCCCTTATCCAGAGTGACTTACAGATATGTTTTGAAGTCTTTATGAAACAATTTATCCTGATACTGGTTCAAGTCAAGGACTATCAGTCTAAAAACCTCTTTTATGAAGGTAAAATAGTATAGATCTTTTAAAATAGATTTTTAATTTACCACATTGTGTGTGTGTGTCTAGGTGGTGTGTGATTTGCGAAAGAAGCTGGAGTTGGAGCAGTGTCTGGTGTCGTCAGTGCTACAGGGTTCTCAGTGTCGTGAAAAGTACAAAAAGGACAGTGGGTGAGATGGACTTTCACACGTCGTCTCACTGGAAAATGTTCATATCCTGCCCTCTTGGGGCTCCTGAAACTTCTTTCTCAACCAGACAACTGTTAGCTAAACGGTCTGCATTAAGATTAAGAATAAGAATAATACACAAATATTTAATCAAATTTATATCAGTCAGTCAATCGCCATACAAATGACATGGCGAAGCTTCTGGTAAAACCAGTAGTGTTTAAGACTTGCAGTACATATCAAAGTCTGTAATCCTAATTACTTAATAATAAGAAATAATATCACAAGAAAATAAGCATTAGCATAGCAATTTATACAAAGACCTGTATGGCCCATAGTCCAAAAAAGAAAAGAAAAAATTATGTTACTATTGTGAGCAGCACAGGCAGAGTAAAGCTAAGTAAAGTTAAGTTTTCTGCCACAGGAAAATTTGCAGACCCGGGGACAGAGGTTGTTGTTTCACTATAATATTGTTATCTGTAATTTATTTTATCTCGTTAACTTTAAGAGAGGTGAAAAAAAGGAGGGGCTGGTGAAGCAATGATTGTTGCAACGTAACCATTGATGGGTACTTTCAACAAAATGAAACATAATTGATGTGGTATAAGAGGAATAAAATACATTGAGACACATTGAGTGAATGGACATGTGCATCTATATATAATAAATCCTTAGCTGGTTGTTTAAAGCTACACAATTAGGTATATTAATGTATAAAATACTTCATTGTTTTATTGTTTTTCATCTGCCTTTTTTATGTGGTGCCAGTTCCTTAAATGTCCAGTCCTGCAGCAGTAAAGACAATGTGGCTCTGGTCCTGGAGGCTATTAAATCAGCTGTGCGTTTTCAGAAGACGATCTGTGAAGCATGGCTCAAGGTAAATGGAGGCAGAACGGCTATACTGAAGTGTGTTCTTAATATTAGCGACACAACAGTGACGCTTTAATGTCTATATTTTCTCCTTAGGCTATAGAGAGCGTCACCGAGCTAGAAGATCACAAGGTGCATATTTTCAATTTGGATTATTCTTGCTTTATTATTTCAGTTAGATTATGATGATGTTTTTATTTACCTTGTTATTTTGTCCTATGTTTTGTCATAGGTGGTTGATGTTTTGGTTTTGCTCATTGTCCATTCCACTAACGCTAACCAGAGTCGACGTGGAGCAGAGAGAGTGCTGAAGGCTAAAGTGCGCAGTGGCCTCATTCAGGAAGCATTACTGAATAAGACCTTTAGGGGCTACGCTCAGGTCAGCTTTATTTTTAGGCCATTCACTACATTTAAGGGCAAATTGAATTTAGTGCTTTATAAATACAACCCCTTTCCAAAAGACTTGGGTCAGTAAGGAAATTGGCAATTAAACTAAGTCTCTTCATCTTGTACTATATTAAAAACTCTACAACAATTCATTATTTGCTGATGATTATTTGACATGTTATTAGCATTTGCATTATTAGTTGAAAAATATGCACTCATTTCCAATCGGGTGGCTGCAACATCCTCCAAAAAAGTTGGGACAGTTGACTGTTTATCAATGTGTAACATCGCCATTTCTGTTAATACATTTCTTGTAATCAGTTGGACACTGAAGACACCAGTAGGTCAAGTTTAGCTAGTGGGAGTTTCCCCCATTCTGCCATTATGCAGGTATTCAGCTCTGCAGTTGTACGAGGTCGTCATTGGCATTTTTTATACTTTATTGTGCACCATTGGTGGAAACAGGCCCAGTCTAGCACCCGTACTCTGTATTTAGTCTCCATGCATGTGTAATACGAGCAGAATGCAGTTTGACGTTGTCCTGCTGGAAAATACAGGGATGTCTCCCTGTATGGATGGTAGTATATTTTGCTCCAAAAAGATTTATTTTTTCCTGCACTAATATTGAACTCACAGCCATGCAATTTACCCATGCCACAGCCACTGGCACACGCCCGTACCATAACTGATGCTGGCTTTTGGACCTGACGCTGATAACAGCTTGGATGAGCCTTTTGGTCCTTGACCCAGCGAACATGACCGCTGTTGTTTCCAAAAACTATTTGAAATGTTGACCCATCGGACCACAAAACACGTTTGATATCCACCACAGAAGTGACGGTTTTTAAGACTGTAATGTCTAAGGGATCAGCATTCGTGCATATTCGTGTGTAAAGTTCTTTGAATGTCTTGATGATATTGTGGGGAATGTTATCCTGAAAACATTAGATAATTTGCTGGTGCATCTGTTTAGCAAATCAGCAAGCGTCGTCCCATCACTGCTCTAGAAGGACTAGGTCTTTCTTTGAAACTTCTATATAACTACTATAACATAGCTGTTATAGTATCTGTACCTGTAGTACCTGTTTAACAAAACATGTTTCTCAGTTCCTCGTCATTTCTACATGTCGCTTTGTTATTAGTCTTAAATTTGCCCTGTCCTAATCTGGTTGCAGCCACCAGATTTGAAATGAGTGCAAAATTTCAACTAACAATTAAATTCACTTGATAATTCACAAAATAATTAGTTATTTTAGATTTTTCAATATAATACAAGTTGAGGAGACTTTACATATGACTCCTTTTTGTTTTTATTGCCAGTTTCTATACTGTGCCCACTTTTTTGGAATTGGGGTTGTTTCTTTTGAATGCATATTCTATGCACTTTATTATTTTTTGTATATTAACATTAGATTGTTATTAGCTTTTAGTCATTAGATTTTGTACCACTGTATATTTGCATACATGTATGTGTGCTATCTGTTGTATTATGTTGCTGTAGTATGCTGTATATTCTTGTGTGTTGTATAGGTGATGCGTGGCTATTTTCCCAGCATCCTTTCATTGGCGCAGGTGCTACTGCGTTCTACCGACTCCTGTGTGGTGCCCTTTGGAGGACACATGTACAAACAGGCCTTCACTGCCTTTGACTCCTACTGCCAACAGGTGACATTACACCTGCCAACATGTAAAATCACTGTGACTTATTTCTAATGCACTTCTACAGTTGATTGCTTTGCCATTAATCCCCATGTAGAAGAGTGTGAATGTGTGTGTGTGTGCATGGTGTCCTGTGATGAATTGTATTCCCGTATCACACCCGCTGTTTGGGGACAGGCTCTGGATCCACCATGCCCCTGTCAATAAAACAGTCAGATGAAATCAAAATATTGTGTGATTTGTAGGAAGTAGTGGGCTCCTTGGTCACACACGTATGCAGTGGTGTGAGTGGAGAGGTGGACGTGGCTCTGGAGCTGCTGTGTGACCTGGTATCCCAGAAGCCCACAGAGATGGCGCAGTACGCCGTCTTTGTTAAGGTACGAGTTACAATTTCACACAGTCTGCCTTCAATAAAAGTGTGTGTTTGCATTAGTTGCATAGAATTTGAGATACTGATATTTTGATGCTTAAAACAATCTGACCTTGTGTTTGGAATAAAATCTCAGGGTAATACAGAGCGGTAATGGTGAATACCATTTTTCTTTTTTAAAGAAACTCTATGCATCTTTTTCCATTGCAGCTTCATGGGTGGATAAAATGATAAATTCTAGCATTCATTTTCCCTCAGTAAGTGTAATTGCAAAATGACTGTTGCTCATAGCAGGAGAGTGACACAGTATGACAGATCTGTACTGGAACTTTGCTTCAAAGCACCTGTATGTTCCTGATGATATTCCATGACTAATATTATCTGTCATGTTCACGGTAATTAATCTGTCTGGTAAAAAAAAATTTCTACCTCGGCTGATGTGTGTTTTGCACAAGTTATGGTTGCTGTAGTTACAGTATCAAGGTGCATCACACCCTCATGAATCACGTTACATTTAAAACATAGCTTCATACTAAATGTAATACAGTATTGTCATTAAGTAGATAAAATAACTACCGGAAAAAAAAAACAACTAATAGTCTGGACATTTGGTCTGTTTATCCCAGGCACCTGGGCCACTGATTTGTCAATTTGTCCTTAGGGTTTAAATAAATATTTGTCATATGTATATGGTTTATGTGAATCACTACACTAAAATAATCATAACAGGTCTAATACAAAGTGGAAGCTGTGTTACTGTTTTAGGAATTAGGCTAATTCATAGTTAAGTTGCACAACTTAGTGTTTTTGTATAATTATTTATTTAAATGTGTGCCTTAGTTATTTTTTATACTTAGTCATTTGAAATACCCTTTTTTTTTTTTTTTTTTAGTTTTTGCATCTGAGAAAAGGCTTTAAAATAAGAATGTATGGCACTCTAATGCACTTAATTCATCTCAGTCAACTTTAAGCTATTCTTTGTATTGTGAATAATGAACGTTTATTTTTGAAAAATTCTGTATACATTTAAAAAATAAAAGTTGATTTTTCTAAAAAGAAAACCAATTAATCTATGTTTCTCTTATATATTTTACATTGCTGTTTAATTAAGCAAAAGTAAATTTTATCCGATTAATCGATAAATCTTTTGGTAGAATACTCGATTACTAAAATATTCTATAGCTACAGCCCTAGAATTAGCCTTCATATTATGGGAGTAGAAATGATCTGCTATGAAATTAGACCTAAAAAACTTTGGAAATTAGTGAGTGCACCCAAGTTATTTCCTCTGGTGAAACATTGTGTTGCAGGGAATTCTGGACTACATGGACAACTTGAGTCCTCAGCAGATCCGCCGTCTTTTCCACGTGCTCAGCTGCTTGTCATTTGGACAAGACCAACATGGCAGCCATATTCAGGTGTGTTTCTATTAAAGGATCTTCAACCTTTAATCTTCCTTTTACTGAGAATAGAAAAGAAAATCTGTTTATTTAAAGCACAACAATCCAAGTCCAAGTTGTTCTTTCAATCAATGTTTGATTAACTGTAAAACTGTTAAAAGTGTTTGTAAAATAGGCTCTTTACCTGTATAATGCCATCTATCAGTAAGATAATTTACCACATGAACTAGGCCAGGCAAGAGCTGGTGGAAAGTATGATTATAAGAATGATTGATTAGAGCCTAGTGGTTATAAGGAACATGTCAGTCAGTATGTGTCGGTATTGCAATACAGACATCTGAAAGCAGAAGTTGTTCAGAGGTTTGAGGTAGTTTGAGGACAGTGATTAAGTTTAGGTCCTAGTGATCAGTAACTGAGTGAACATGAGTGTGACTCTATAATGGCGGTCTGTTAAGGTCCTCCTCGGCCATGTTTCTGTACTCCGTGATTGGAGTTTGAAAAGACATTACATTGCTACTGCAAAATGGTATTTGTTCATCTGAGGATATTAGGATGAGCCATGTCTTTGTCATCCTAAGTCATTTTTGATATAAAGTGTATTTTTGAATTCGGAATAGGAATTCAACACCTGTCTTTAAATAGGTTTATTCCCATAATGGCTTACAGTGTACCCTTTCTACATCAAAATCTGCCATATCTATCTCACATCTTCTTGCTTTCCTGCAGGACGACATGCACATAGTGATCCGAAAGCAGCTGTCCAGTACAGTGCACAAGTACAAACGCATCGGCATCATCGGGGCTGTTATGATGGTGGGGAGTATGGCAGCACGAAGGTAAATGTACAGTATAGCTCCCTAATTGTGAATATTTAAGCTGAATTGTCTAGAGAGTTCTGTGATCCAGAAGACTGAGACAGAGGACTGAAAAGGTGTGAGCATACTCTCAGTCCTATCCTCCTGGATCATGGATCACAGAATTACCTTGAAACTTGACACTTCAAAGCACTTATAGACAGGTAAAGAGAGAGAGAGAGAGAGAGAGAGAGAGAAGGGAAGTTCTAAGCTTACAGCAACCAGTTCTCAGATTACACAACAACATACAAGCAACAAGGTGAAAAAGAATATTAAGGATAAAGTTATAAAAGGTCTGTATAAATATGTTCAATTCGCATTTATGATATTTTTTAAAACACCCTTATCCAGAGTGACTTACATAAGCGCTTTGAAGTCTGAAGTATCATTAAATACATCCTTAAACTCGTTCACTAGGTTACTGGCCATTAGTACCATCAATCTATGACACCATTGGGAGGTTAATTTAAGTACTAAAAATGTTTAGACATTGTTTGAAGACTGTCAGTTCTTCAGCTATTCAGAGATCTAATGGAGGTTTGTTCCACCACATACGTGATCTGATTAGATTTTTAGATTTTCAGTTATATCTTACAGTAAAATTCCCCTGATGCACATGTGTTTTTCTTGCATTACAGAGACAGATCAGAAGGCTCTCAGGGAGGTACACTGCCCAAAGACACACATCGGCAGGTGAGCAGCTCTTAGTATAAATGTGTGTTTTTTTTTATGCTTATGGTTATGTTTGTGCAATTCTTACTCATGATGATCGTGTGTATGGTTAGGTGACGGCACTACTGGAGTTGGTGCAGTCGTGCAGTGAAGGCTCAGCCGAGGCTGCTGCTTTGTATTACGATGAGCTGGCCAACCTGCTGCACAACCACCGACTCGACCCACTGGTGCAGGTGCGTACCTCCTTTCTAACAGCAGGACGTTTTGTCCTTTTGATTCTCTGGCCATGAGTGGCTAGGTTTTAGAATTTAATTTCCTATAAATAGAGCAACCTTTCAATAAATTGAGCAACATTATATATGAGGAATCTTCCAAACCATAGTGTTATGCATGATTATGTATTTGTACACCGTGCACGTATACACAGTGGTGTGAAATATCATTGCCAGAAGTAAAAGGTAATGCATAAGCAATGTCCAATCTGTACTGTCCTCTGGCAGGCTTGGATTGGCAAGAGTGTGCTGGAGGATTTTCAGGAGGACTTTGTCGTGGACCTTGGACCAGAGATCTCTGGGTGGGTGCCTCAGTCAACACAATGTTATGTACAAGTTATGCATTGCTTCATCTTATGTAATCAAACCCATCTACTGCTAGATGGTTAACTAATAGATGTAGAAAAAAAATTAGTGCTGATAAAACGGAATAGTTTTATGGATTTAATAAATTTTAGTACTGTCAGAAAACAAACCGATAAAGCATGTAAAATTGTATTTGTGAATGCGATACGGTTTCGAATAACAGGTAATGCTCATCATTCACTTTATAAGTGTTCGCATTTATAGCACTACAGTTTTTTGCAGAGCATACAGTACATATTTATAAGGGTGATATTACTCAAATATGAGCAAAATAAGCAAATATTTACAAAAATGTATGTAAAAAACAAGGATTTATGTTACAAGTGTGTAACAAGTACACAATTTCACCTTTGAGCTGAGTAAAGCTAGGTTTGATTAATTTTACGACACGGACTGCTCAAAACATAACAAAATGGAAAAGGAAACTGGTCATTTTTCTGCAGATGACTTTTAATTCCTCACCATGCAAAAGTACTGCAGCCCAGATGATCTACTTATTTAGTATTTAAATAATAAAATTAGTTTTTGCTCCTTAAACTCAACATCAATAAGATTTCTCTGGTGGTCTGGCCCTACATAAAAAGTATAACTGATATTCTGAAACAAATAATTTGTTGTGCAAAAAAAATTGTTTCCTGTTATAATATATCTGAATCATTATCATCATAACCTCAGGATCATAGCATTTGTTTTAACGTACGTATAGAAAGACTAAATGTGTTGTTAATGTTCTTGCATTTGTGTGTGGCAGCTCATTTCCATTCACTGCCTCAGCTTCGTACAATCTGGATGAAGATGAGAGTCAGGGAGGAATCGCCATTAACCTGCTGCCCCTAATGGCTAAGGATCTACAGTACAAAGCAGACAGCAAGAGAGATGGCAGGTCAGAACACATACTTTCAACACACACACACACACACACACACACACACACACACACACACACACACACATACACATACACACACACACACAATAAAAATAAATATAAATATAAAATGCATTTTCTGGAAGGTATATGGCTTTCTTTATCAGTTTCATGACATAAATAATGAAATAAAGCACTGTTAATTAATAAAGCAAATAATTAACTTCATTACTGGACCAAGCAGGAAGCAGAACTATTTTCATGTCTAAAAACTTGTCTTCAGGTGGAGAAGATTACAAAAAAGAACTACTAAGTTACATACTGTAAATACCATGCTACAAATAACAGGAATTTGTTCAGGACATTGTTATGACAATACATTTTTCAGAATTGAAATAAAAAAATTATTGTAAAATGTAAAAACAATAATAATTTGCAATTACATTGCAAAGTTGTAAGTGCAGGACCTCTTATCATATCCTGTTTTACTCTTTACATTAATTGTGTTATTTTGTTTCTCTCTCTCTCTCTAAAAGAACTGGAAAAATCATCAAAAAACATAAACAAATAAATAAAACCATGTCTATCTGTTCTTTTTCATCACAGGAAAAAGAAAGGAATAGCATAGCCACTGACTTTTTCTAATATTATATGCCATCTTTGTTATTATGTATATATTTGCATTGCCAATCTGTCTATGCTTTTGTAAATAATGTATTTTAAAAACTGTTAAACTATTTTATTAGCTGTCAGGGTGACCTGAATGTAATAGTTTATAAACAAGGACTTAAAAATATTATTAAAATGTTACCTCTTATTTAGCTGAGTGAATTCCAATAGCTATTTTAACAAAAATATAATTACCTCTTGTCTCACGTTTCTTCCTCCAGCACACGATGCCGACGATTAAGGTGATGGCAAGCAATACTATGCTGATGACTACAGCAATCAATATTATGTTAGGAGGACCTGGACTCGGCTTAGGAACTTCTAGGAAAAGAAATTCAATCTCTAATGAGATTACAAAATATTAAATAATAACATCCAGTAAGAATAACATTTTATAAGAAAGATGCATATTTTATGTGTGTATAATTGTTGTGTGTGTGTGTGTGTGTGCTCACACCTTTAGTAGTGCAGTGTTTTGCCATTATCTCCTTAGTTGCATTTTTCCAGCTGACAGGGTTGCTATGATTACAAATGATTGAGTTTTTACTGATGTACATTTTGAGGGAAAGGAACGCGTCAGTTGTAGTGGCTTCCTTTATATCACACTTATCGTTGTTGCAGGAACGGGTGATTGAGAGATTCTGAGCTTCACAAGTGAAAGTCACATAAGTGTTATTGTTTGGCAAGCAAGAGGTCTTAAAGACTGGTTTCGTCACTGGATCTACAATACACACATATAAAAGCATTACTGGTCAATGCGTGCACACATGCACACATACATGTACAAATGCAGTCATGTGTAAATGTTAATGCATCCTCTTTTAAAGTCTATGTTGTTGTGTAAAACAATAAAAATCATCTCATTCTAACGGATCTTAGTACTAGGCAAATACACAACCTTAGTCAAACAACATATAACTTTTTTGCAACGTGGCATTATTCATTTAACAAAAATGAAGGCAAAAAAAAATGTATAGGGAATACTAAGTACAGTGGAACCTCGGATTACGAGTAACGCAGTTTACGAGTGTTCCGAAAGACGAGCAAAGATTTTTTATAAATTGTGACTTGAAAAACGAACAAGTCGTGGTTTACAAGTACCGAGTATCATGTATCACGCATGCGCTTCTTGTTTTGATGCCGAGCGTCACGTGATCACAACTGAGCCAACAAATTGCTGCGGAATTGTAGGTAATCGTCTCCTCTGCTGGGTCTTAGTGCTCGTCTCTTACTGGTATAATCAACATCCGTGCATGCGTGTACTGTTTATTATAACACTGTGACCATGTGTGTGTGTGAAACATATTTTATTTTGTGTTTGTAAGCGTGTTTGTACAGCGCGCATGTGCGCAAGTATAAAGCGAAAGCAAGTCTCATTAGAGCGTAAAGATCCATTTTTTCTCTCCCTCTCTGTATCAGCCTGTCGTGTTTCCCTTTACCTTTGAAAAGAATCGCGACAGAGCAGAGTTTTTGTGTAAGGCAGAGAGTGTGTGTGTGTGTGAGTGTCTGTGAGTGTGTGTGTGTGTGGGAAGCCGAGAGGAGGAGGGGGTGGTAGGGGGGCTGTAAAGGCGAGAGAGTGTGTGTGTGTGTGTGCGTGCGTGCGTGTGTGCGCGCTCCTTCACTCACACCAACACACACATACAGATGCACACTCTCTGCCTCACACAGAAACTCTGCTCTGTCGCGATTCTTTTTTTTTTACTTTACAGCAATGATTCCGTTAGTATGCACTCACGCGAGTGTGACTAGCCATGTTCCTTGCTAATGTTTTCGATAAAACAGTCTCTCCGTTAACACACACACACACACACACACACACACACACACACACACACACACACACACACACACACAGCACCTGCGTGCACAAACGGAAACACTTATCTGTCTGATTTATTTTTACTTTTTTTTAAAGGTAAAGTGCAGGTTAATTTAGTTTATTTTTACTTTATATTTTGTATGAATTGTTTTTATGTATTTATTATTTTGGGCTGTAGAACAAATAATTTGACTTTCCATTATTTTTTATGTGAAAATTTAATTTGGTTTACGGAATACAAGCCCACTTCCGGAACGAAATTATGCTCGTAATCCGAGGTTCCACTGTTCTCCCAATGATTCAATAGCTTGTAGATCCAACTTAAGCAGCAATAACTTGAGTTAATCATTTCCTTAATGACTTTATCAGTCTCTCACATCATTGTGGAAGAATTTTGGCCCCTTCTTCTTTATAACATTGCTTCAGTTCATTAAGGGTTTTTTGCCATTTGTTTATGCATGGCTCTGTTAAGGTCCCACCACAGCATTTCAGTTGGGTTTGAGGTCTGGACTTTGATGAGACCATTCCAAAACCTTGATACTTTTATTTTTTAGGATTTCTGATGTAGATTAACTGTTGTGCTTCAGATTACCATTATGATCCATGACCCATGACAGAGGCCTTACATTTGCCTCTAGAATACTCTGGAATACATAAGAGTTCATGTTCAACTTAATAACTGCATGCCATGCTTGACAGTGGGTATGAGGTGTTTCTGCTGAAATGCTATTTAGTTTTTGCCAACCATGGCACTGGGCATTTCGACCAAACAACTCACTTTGTTCTCACCAGCACATCGTTTGGAAATGATTTAATAACCTTTTCCAGATTGATGAGCAGCAACAATTGCTTCTCTAAGATCATTGCTTATGTCTTTCTATCTTGGCATTGTGCTTACGCACACAGAAGCAAAATGCCAAAAACTCTGAGTTTATAGAGGTCTGCAGACCTGTGATGGTCAATTAATCAAAACCTGATGATTAGTACCACCTCGCTGTAACTTATTATCTTAAATTCTATGAAAGCAGTAAGAGTTACTTATTATTGCCCATATGTATTTTTTCTTTTTTGGCTACAATTTTGTTAAATAAATAATGGCATGGTGAAAAAATTTACATGGTGTTGTTCATCAGAGGTTGTATTTGCCTAATTTTTAAGACTCGATGATTTCTATTATGTTTTTACACAAAAAACATACAATTAAAAACTTTTACACTGGCTATACAACTTACCTAAAACATTTATTTCATACGTAGCAGTAATTTCTTGCACGTCACCAGAATATTCTGCTTGATAAAGTCCACTATCAGTCTTCTGTACATTATTCAGTGTGAGACTGTGGGTTTCAGTATCAAATTTCACCCTGCCTTTAAACCTTCCATGGTCAGTAAATTCTTTTGATGCTTTATTATATTTTACAATGTTTTCTTTTTTGTTCGATGACAATGACCAAGTGAGATCATCATTAAGCTTTTTTGATACATTCAGTTGAAGAGAACTGTTAACCAGCTTGAAAACAGGATCACACACTGTAAAATAAAAAGAGCAGACATTAATTATTTAGTTATATTGTGATGCCTTGTATTATCTTGTAATATAAAATATAATGAATTATTTATTAAAAAAATTATTATCCATCTGACAAATAGAATGAGCCATGCATTGTCCAATTCAAATAATGTAGCTCTGCATTTCATCAAAATACTAACATTGCAGCAATATCAACATAAGAACATAAACTGTTGATTGATTGATTGTTAAATTTTGTGGAAATGCAGGGTTGTATCCCAAACAGCACACGTTTAAAAAAAGGCATTCCCAAATACTTATGACACCAAGATGCATTTGTTCAGTGAATGGTGCTTCTGTTTCCAAAAATTCGAGAAAACATGGATGTGACCCAAGGTATAATTATAAAATCTATTAGAATCGTACAGTGCTTTACTTCTGTGTCAAGAATCATGAGGTTCCTTCCCTTCCAGTTTTACAGTAGTTTTACTTCGGTAATGGAAAACCATTCATAGTATGGTCATAGTATGCACTGGCACTATGACAGTCTATTCGCACTTCATCCAACTGCATGTCCTTTAGTCATCACCTAAGTTTTGTAATATTACAGTAATGGGTGACAGAACCAGATAACCCGAACACCTTTACACAGAGTGTGCATCAGTTTCACATACACACCACATACACTCCCAATTAAAAGTTTGGGATCACTTGCAAATTCCTTAGTTTTTGTTTAGTGATTTATTTTCTACATTCTACAACAATACTGGGGATTTCAAAACGAAATGAAAATAATGAAATAACACATATGTAATTAGGTACATGTAACAACAACAGCAGTCAGTTATTTTAATACACAGAAGTCAACATTTCTAGAATAG
>JAQMYK010000018.1:13011332-13022946 GCA_030014345.1 Clarias buthupogon | reverse complement strand
ATTATTAATAATAATAAAAGGCAGCAAGGTGGTGGAATGGTCGCCTTGGGTCGAAAGTTCAATTCCTGCCTAATATTTAAAAAATATTATAAAAATAATAAAATAATATTTTTATTATTGCTTAATTATATCTCTATTTGTGTGTTTAGTGTGAAAATGCTTTTGTAATCTATTGCTCCTCTAGGGTGTGTGTGCGTGTGCATGTGCGTGTGTGTATGTGTGCGTGTGCGTTTGTGTGAGGGAGATAGAAAGATAAAGAGAGAGATACAATTATGTTAGGGGACCATTTCAAGTTTCTTTGCATTACAATAATTTTACAGTGTTTAAACTGTTCCTTTAAACACAGGGAACTCACATTCTTCAGTTCTGGATTCAAACTCCCAGTGAGGATCTTCACAGGTATACACCCAATTTACACCATGAGGTAACTGGCAGATGTGATGTGTTTTACAGCCAAACCATGCAGGGCGCTCTATGTATTTTCGCTTCACCATCTTGTGTGTTGAGAGAACCAGTCCAAAACAGTGGCATGCGGATGCTAGTAAAACGTCTCTCTCTCTTTCTCTCTCACACACACACACATACACACACACACACACACTTACAGACATATACACATGTTCCTTATTATGGGAAGGCTTTCATGGTCAAGTCTAATGAAACTTCAATAGGCCTGTCTGGAATAAATATGTAGCCTTTGGAAACTTCTGGAAGTGCGAGTGATCTAATCCCTACAGCAGGAACCATTTTAAGCCCAAAACTGTTCTCTCACACAGGGGGTCCTGAATGAAGTGTATAAGTCAAGGGGAAATTCCATTATGCATGTGACCCAAGACACTTCCTGATAATTTCTCTTCAATTGTCTAAACAATATATTTGTGCTCTTGTGCTTTCTCTTTCTAGGGGAAAATGATGGCATTTGGACATATTTAGGAAATGATTAATTTTGTCTAGTTAACTCTGTGTTCTGTAATCATTTTTCCACTTTCAGTGTGGACATTTTGCATGTGTAACAAAACAAATGTTTGACGAGATACTTCAATGCATTTTGTACTATGCTTTCAACCTACTGTAGGGTCAGCTGAGGTACTTAATGTCCTTCTTAGAAGTCTTACACAGTTGAAACTATATCTACTGTAAACCCTGCTTCAGCAATTTCAGTTTATTTAACTCATATGATAAAAGTGATAAATGTGTGTACTGTTGCCATTGACTATATTTGGAACACTGCCCTCTGACACCACGGTCTCTGTGAATGCCCACACTCTCATGACCAGCTGAGTGGGCTTGTGTGAGTCAGTGTCCATGTGCTCATGACCAATCAGAAGGTTTCAATGAGTCAGCTGTTGTTGTGTCTCGTACCCACCCACATGACCGGATGGAGGGGGGAAGGGACTTGTTCCAAATGTCAAAAATAGCATACAGCCATACTAAATGGTAAGTTTCAAAATCAGATTAAGGTGACATTCACACAGCAGGCAAAACTGGCCCGTATCTGATTTACTAACCAAATCCATTTTTTGTTAGACTGTTCACACTATGATTTGAATGTGGCCTATGCCTGACGCTAGTCAGAACAGATCTTGCTCCTTAACTGATCCACATACACAAAGGGACAATATGTTGTATGTAATACACAAGCTTGCTGTAAAAAGGCCATGCTATTTCGCCACTTTGTTGGTCCATGTCCTCAGTTTCTTTGAAATTTGCTTTCAAACTTTCAGTCTGGTTCTGCTGAAATTCTGACCTGTATCTGATTTAGGACCAGATGTGGAAGTGGCCCAAACAAAATTAATCAGATTCAGATTTCATGTGCTTTTTTTTTTTTTTTGCTGCTTACTTTGTTATAAATAAAAAGAAGAAGAAGTGGAGGCACTTTTTTCCAGTGTAAATTTAACCCCAACCAAACCTAACCTACAGTAAGTTAAGTTAATCTGACTCTTACAAACTGTAAAGGCATCATAATGGCATAATGGTTACCACTGTGGCCTAGCACCTCCTGGGTGGAGTGTTCACTTCCTACCTTGGATGTGTATGGCCTGCGACCCTGCACAGAATAAGAAATATAGAAGTTGAAAAGATGGAGACTCCAACATAGTAGGGAAATACTGTATATACCTGAATTGACTTACTGTTAATACCTACTATGGGTTTTGTGGTGTGCAATTGGATCTTGAACTACTAAACCTTTAAATGTTGAAAAAAAAGAAAAAAAAATCTAGAACTTTAAAATCTTTAAATGTTCACTCTTGGAAAACCACTAAATGTTCTTTGTGTGTAGAACAATAAAACAATATTGTCTTATCAGAGGAGGTTCTTAACTAAACCCTTTTCAAATACATACCTATACAAACGACTATTTAAAGCACTGTGGTTCCCATTCCTCGTCCTGGAAAACCCTTAACCCTGCAGATCTTTGTTTCCCCAGCTCCCTACACACTTCATTTAACTTGTTAGCGAATAAACAGCTAATTGACACTGGTGTGATAGAGCAGAGAAAACACTATGATGTGCCGAGCATGGTTTCCTCCAGGACCAGGGTTGGTTGATTGTGCACTAAAGGACCCATTTTGTAAGCTTGTGGAAGCTTGTGCAGATTATTTTTTCAGCATCTACATCTTGAATAGGGGTGCAGAGGATCTGGAGGCTGTCCCAGGATTTCTGGGCACAAGATAGTAATACATCTTAAATGATATACTGGGAAACTTGCACACACATACACACAATCATTCATGCTTTGAAGCAATTTACTGTAGCACAGCCAATCCAGCTACTGTCATATTTTAGGGAGGAACACAGAACCCACTCAAATATGGAGACTGTTACCTGTGCCCAGGATCAAATCAAGGATAACAGCAGTACTGCAGGATATGTTTAACCCTTATTATTCTGTCCAGTTTGCAGCATTATTGTGCAAATATACAATTTTTAACCGTGTCTCATAAACTGCCTATTTAGAAAAGAAACCCAATATAACGTTTATCCATCTCAATATGTTGGAATAGGAAAAGGATTTCTGCAAACTCTTTTATGTGTATGAAGAGTCCATCCATCCATCCATCCATCCATCCATACAAACATCCATCCATCCACTGTCCCTGTAGGATCCCAGGAGCCTGCAGGGAACTCATGACACAAGGCAGAGGACACCCTTGAAGGAGAAAGGCATGATGAATACAAATATGAGCTGAAGAAAATGTTTTCCTTTTTTGTTTGCATTCCATATTTGCAATAAACCAATAAGAAAATGAAGATTGTTTTGTCCCACTTTTGTGGTCCTCATTAACACAGTCTAGTTGAAGATTAAAAAATAGTCTTTGCTACATTGAGCCAAACATGCTTGGATCTCTATTTCCTAAAATATTACATAAAATATTTTTGCACAAAGGTGTTTCAAGCTGTGGAGTATTCGTGGAGATTTGTTCGAGCAATGTATTTGGTTACAGAGCGTTAATATTTTTTTCTTTTCAAACTGAGTTTTTGTTTTCTGAAACAGTTCCATGAACACGCAAACATACTTGGCAACAAATATTCCTGTTTTTTTAGCTTTAAAGTGTGTCATTAAGAGGGCAACTGTTTCTCACCAGTGTTCTGTCTCACACACACGCGCACACACAGTTTTCATCATTATGAAAGGATCTGTCTCATTTCCGGTCCTATTACTTTTATGAGCCTAACTGTTGTCTTGGAACCTTTTATGGTAATTCAGTGCTTCCTGTTTAATTTGTCCAGCAGAGTGCTTAGGGCCTTTCTGACAATTATGAAGACTTTAACAGGACTAAGCATCGGTGGTTTTCACTGTCATTTATGTCACATTAGAATTCTGTCTTTCTTCATCTGTTATGTGTACCCCAAGTCTGTACCCCATCTTTTAATTCTATGTGTTTTGTTTTTGTATTTTTTATTTGATAAAAATTAAGCCACAAAGAAAAAAGGAAAAAAAAAAACAAGACGGCACAGTGGTGTAGTGGTTCGCCTTGCACTTCCAGGGTCCGGGTTCGGGTGTTCTCCTTGTGCTTGGTGGGTTTCCTCTGGGTACTCCGGTTTCCGCCCACAGTCCAAAGACCTACATATTAGGCTAATTGGTGTTTCCAAATTGCCCGTAGTGTGTGAATGAGTGTATGAGTGGGTGTGTGTGTGCCGTGCGATGGATTGGCACCTTGTCCAGGGTCTTCCCTTCCTCGTGCCCTAAGCCTCCTGGGATAGGCCCCAGGCCCCTGCACCTCACCCGGTATAGATGATTGAGTAAAAAAAAAGCAAGGATAATAGTAAGTATCCCCTTATTGCTTCCACAGGATTTAGGAGGGTAAGTTGGAATCACAAGCCCTTGATTAATTGATCAGCTGCAGTTGTGCAGACCTCTATAAAAGCATCAAATCTTTTAGCAGTTTGCTGGTCTGGAGCATCCAGGTATGTGTTAACACAATATCAAGAGGGGAAAACATAAGCAAGCTTAGAGAAGGAATTGTTTCTGCTCATCAATCTGGAATGGTTTATAAAACAATTTCCAAACAATTTGGAGTACCATAGTGAAATTGTTGATGGTTAATTGAACATTCCATAGTGAGAAAGATTATTCACAAATGGAAAGCATTCAAGACAGTCGCCAATCTTCCCAGGAGTGAACGTTTATTCAGAAGGAGTTCCAGTAAGAAGGGTTCCCAAAGCTGCATCTGAACAAACCACAAGACTTCTGTAACAATACCCCATGGACAGATGAGACCAAAGGGGAGTTGTTTGAACTTAATGCCCAGTGCCATGTTTAGGGACAACAATAATAATTACGACTTCAGAAGAAACACCTCATACACACTGTCAAGCATGGCAGTGGAGGGGTGATGATTTAGACTTGTTTTTGCAGCCACAGAACCTGGGCACCTTGCAGTCATTGAGTCGAACATAAACTCCTCTGTAGCCTGGAATATTCTAAAGGGAAAAGTGAGGTCATCTCTCCAACAGTGACAGCTTGGTCAAAATTAGGTAATGCAACAGGACAGTCATCCGAAGCACATTGAGACTTCAACACAACTGAGATACTGTGGTGGGACATTAAGAGTGATGTGCATAAGTGAAAGCCAGAAAAACCTCAATGAACTGAAGCAATGTTGTAAAGAACATCCCCATGTGAGAGACTAATAAAGTTATAGAGGAAATGATTCCTTCAAGTTATTGCTGCTAAAGGGAGATCTACAATCTATTGAATCATGTGGGTTACTACTTAGTGCTGCTTTTTTGGGCTTCATTTTTGTTAAATAATAATGGTACAGGGGAAAACGTTATATGTTGCTTTATTTACTTTTTGGACATGATTGATCTATCTATCTATCTATCTATCTATCTACGTGCGGACACACACACACACACACACACACATTGGGTCACTCTCCTTGAGTCACCAGGAAGGCTCTGACCTGTCAGGGCATGTACCACCCAGGACCTCTGGGGTTGTGCTGTGGTGTCTGGCACCAGGATGTTGGCAGCGGATATTTTGGGTGCTGTGGGTTGCAGGGTGGGGCCTCTGTGGATCAAACGCATTTGTTCTGCATATTTCATGTTTACTCGATCAGATTGAGTGCTGCAGAGTTTCGAGGAAAGGTCAGTGGCCTTGAGCTCTTTGCCTGCTGGCCCGTGTGCATAGTGAGCTGGGGTCCACTGGGTATTCTGGTGCCTTTCTATCGTGGCCAGCATTTGCTTTTCCAGCAATTTGTGCTGCATTGACTTTTTTGTGGGATTGGACTGGGATGGGCTGGTTTTTGGTCATTGTAGCATTGGGTGCCCATGGTCCTGTCACCTGTCTGTTGTTTGTACCTTCACCTGCCAGTGGTCACACACACACACACACACACACACACACACACGCACGCACACACACACACACAGTGCTGTGATACTTAATATTTTCCTTTTTTGCATAGTGTGCTTTGGATTATTGTTTTACTGCATAACCCAAGTGCGTGTGTGCTTGGGCTCCCTCAGAGTAGGAATTAGGGAGAGCGCAGTGACTATCATTCCTCCCTATGATTATAAATTAGTTGTTTGAAATAATACCAAAAAAAACAAACAAACAAAAAAAAGAGTATAATATTTAATAATATATTTGACATTATTATGTATATATGTGCACACACACATATGCTGCCTTGCACCTCCAGGTTTAGGGTTCGATTCCTGCCTCGGATCTGTGTGCATGGAGTTTTCATTTTATATATAGCCTATATATAATGTAAAATATATTATTAAACATTATACTAATTTTTTGTTTTGTTTTTCATGTTATTTCAAACAACTAATAATCATAGGGAGGAATGATAGTTAGAAGGAAAGAGAGAGAGAGCGCGAGAGTTATTATCTTAACCCAGATTACTGTACTTTGCATACTTTGATGAATAAGACTGAAAACCTCCATGGGCTTATATGTTGTTATTTTTAAATATCCAAGGTCAGTCTATCTGTAGGGATCTATAGAGCTCAATGTGTGTGTGTGTGTGTGTTTGCGTGTGTGTGTGCCGGGCGGTGTGAGCGCGTCTCAGGCACCGGAAGCTGGAAGCTTCAATCCGCAATTTTCGGCTTTTGGCTCGTGCAGGAGAGGTTTTGATGTAACGTCCTCTAGAGGCGCGCGAGCTCGGTGCCCGCTGCGTTCCCGGTGCGCTGTCTAATCTGTCCGGCCCGAGAAAGAGAGCGCGTGAGAAGCCGCACACTGACTCTGGACCGGACCAAGAGCGAATCACTTGCGCTATTTCGTTTTCTATTGAATACATTATTAAAGACCTATCTAAATAAAGATAGCGGAGCGGGTGCGCAAGTGTACTGTAGTCACATCCCGGGCACAGACTGAGGGCAGCTGCTCACCAGACCGGCAGCGTAGGCGTTTTATTTCCCATCAGTGCGTCTCAGTTTTGCAACAAAAAAAAATACAGAACTTGAACGCCTGGTCGAGTCCGTGGACATCTTTAGGCTAAGTGTGTGCACCTCGTTTGTGGCTTTTTGTCGGATCTGGAGTGCGGGATGGATGTGCGCCTGGCGCTCGTGCTGTGCGTCCTGGCCGGAGCGGCGAGCGCAGACAGCGCGAGCGGGAAATCTCGGAGCTGCGCGGCTTTCCGACAGTTCTACAGCTCCAAGGGCTACAACCTGGGCGTCGTTCCGCAGGCTCCGATCTCCGGTGAGTGTCTCGGGAAACTCTCTGTGCAACTCTCTGTCACAAGTGTAAAACAACAGGACGCAGCGCACAGAACAATACAGCCCTGTTGGCGAAGGGTTTTGTAAAGAGAAAAAAAAAATCTCAGAATGATATGAATGATCAATAAATGAAATGTGTCTGGGGAGAGTTTTAAACTCTTCGATTTTTTTTTTTTTTTTTAATCTTATCACTGATTTTTAACATTTTACTAAACATTTTGATCCACATATCTATCTTGAGGTAGAACATACAGTATGATGCTTCTACTTCTAAGTTCTCTAGCAGATTAAGTTAATAAAAAGTGAGTTATGTTGCTTTGTAGTTTGTAACATTATTATGCAATTGGAATTATGAGTTATATATAAACCTGCAACACTACTAGAAACCTAAACCTATAGGCACTATCTTCAGCAAATATATAAACCCTAAACATTTTAACACTCCAGATGTCTTCCGAACTAATTTATTTAAAGTCCTGGTCATCTTGAAAGTCATCTTGAAGACGACCTAAAGACCTCTTAAGGAATGTTGAGTTTTACAGACGACCTGAGGGCTAGTCTGCGTTCCCACTGTTTACACATATATGGCTTTGGTCAGACTGAAAATGCCTATAATTTGACAAAGCACTTGCAAGACAGCTTAAATAAACTGAAGAGTTCTTTGAAGTGAAGTCTTGATGAAATGTTTTACTTTGTTCAATACTGAAAGTATTTCTTGATCTGTGAAATCTTCGCTGGTTGATCAAAGTGCACTTTAAATCTTAAATCATAGTTGTGTAGGAAATAAGATGGCAACTGTTTCAAATCCTTGAGGTTTTAACATGATACATTGTTGCTACAGTACAAAAATAATTTCGACTGCAAAAAAAATGCATTGTCTCACTTAGGTGTCATCATATGATGGTAAAGGGTGATCGTAATTGTGACTGCCTAGAAAATTCTGACAATTGTGGCACTCACATACTCCCTCTTTTTCTCGCCCTCTCTCTCGTAGAGTGTGCGAGAGAAAGAGAGAGAAAATCACCTGACTCCCCTTTTCTGACACCCTGCTGGATTATTAGTGGTCTTCTTCCAACATGTGCCGTGCACGCTGATGCCAGCAATCCTTCCTGTTGTGGAAAAGTAACACAAGATTTATAGAGGAAAATGAACCATTAGCTACTAGACACTTGTAAAAGCATCATCCGCTAGTGGACGTAATAAAGCGAAGCCTGCTTTTTTCAAGATGCCCTCAATCACACTGATTAATTGACTGTATATCAGTCAGACACATTAATGCTTTAGTCAGACATCTTTATGACTATGAAATGTGTAAATTAGTATTACTGATGTTGGACACTGGCTGATTCATATGCTGTGCCAGTTTTAGCTTATACTATACATAAGTAATTTTTGGTTGATACCCCCTATTAACTCTTTATTTTATTATTCTGTACCAGAATATCCTTGAATCAGCTTGGGGTACTCTGCAGATAAATCTCTGCCACAGCATTCGTGGTGACACATTTTGCCATTCATGCATGAAAGTGTGGGAACATAGAAAGTGATATTAAGGATCTTAAACATCTGGATGTTTCAGGGTTGTTTTATATGGGATCTGTATAGAAGAGCATATATTTTATTGTGACTCTCTGACAGTTTCAATTTCTGGTTTTAGGTTTTAATTTTGCCATTAAGTGATGCATGCATGGGCATTGCACATTATTTCCTTGGTATTTCAAGATATGAATGTACGAACATGACCACTCCTTATCACCAGTCTAAGTCTAAAACTTTTACTTTAAAGTTGAAATAATATTGATTTTTTAACTGCTGTATCTACACATGAGTTTAACTTTATTGTCATCATGCATAGCCCGGGCCAAGAAAGTCACCATTTCAAAAGGGTCCAATTATTGGACTGCATCAAGCAAACACAACAACTAAGGAAATTTGAAGTTACTAGAAATGGGTTAAGAACCCTTCAACACATAATCAAAAACCTGAAGGGGCCATGCTGAACCATCAACGTTTCATAAGAAATGTGGTCGGAAAAAAAATCATGAATGGAGATCACTTGGAACAAATGGAATTATGTAGTCAGCAAAAATGTGTTAAATAACCCAGAATATTTTTTATATTTTTGATCATGATTTGATCACAATTTGATCATGAAGTCATAAGTCACACAGTTACCTCTGAAAAGTGAATGTTGAAATACTGTATGTCTGCTGCTTGAACTTCGAGAAGCATTTATGTGGGGTCTAACCTGAGGTGCTGTAAATCTGCGGTTTGTAAGTCTGGTCATTCTAATAAACTGATCCGATTGCAACAGAAATAGCTCTTGGTCATCCTTTAGTGGGATGGTCACATGAGAGAGAGTTTCCTCATAGTGTTTGATGGTTTTGGTGACTGCATTTGGCGAAATACTTGAGATTTATAGATTGACTGACTTTCAATTCTTGAAGTTATGATGGACTGTCTTTTCCCTGTACTTAACTGAGTGTTTCTTGCCATAATATGGATTTGTATAATAGTAGTAGCACTAATCGAGCTACTGACTCTGTGCCCAACCTTCCTCAGCACAAGGCAACTGATGGTCTAAAGTACATAAGGAAGACAAGAAATGTCATAAATTCACTCTTGACAAGGCACACCTGTGAATTTAAAACCATTCCAGGTGACTACCTTGTGAATCTGATGAGAGAATAAAATGAGTATGCCAAGTTGTAATCAAGGCTAAATGTAGCTACAGTACCTTGAACAATCTAAAATATAAAACACATTCTGGTTTTTTTTTAAAAACTATTTTGTTTTCTAAATCATTCCACATGTGTTCTTATATAGTTTGGATGTCTTCAATTTTACTGTGCAATGTTGAAAATATTAAAATAATAAGAAAAAAGAAGACAGTGTTTCCAAACTTTTGACCAGAAGTGACTGGTAGTGTATATCGGATGAATGAACTATAGAATAGAGCATTCTGTTTTACCCCTGCAAGCATGCAATTATATTATCTAGATAATTATGTGCCATGGCCTATTGGGCTGCAGTTTAGATCTAGAATGGCATGCCTCAATATAGTGTCACCCTTGTAGGGTGGTATGTCACAATAGGGGATGAATGTTTAGACCATGAATGTGTAGACCATGGTGATGACATCTACCTCCCAGTGTGCTTGTGTCTGCTTAAACAAGGGATCCTCATATGACTTTTCTCCATGGTGCCTGAACAATTGGTCTGGGGATTACAGGTCAATAAGGGCTCATTTTCATTGAAAGTTGCAAGCTCAATTAACTGATTCACAAATTTGTGTGATTTAACTTTGGGCGGTAATCTCAGATTAAACCACAAGGTCACCCATGAGTCATTTGATCAGCAATAAATATGAGCTGAGTTATGAGCTGAGTTTATCACTAGTTCACCCCCTTGTTTTGATAAAGTGAATGCTGGCAAAAGGATATTAGTTGATTTTAGTTGAACATCCTGCACAAAACAAGCAAAACCTATGACATTTTCTTTGGGAGTAATGGGAGATGGCCTCTTTTAGACAATTATTATTTTTTAGACAATAATGTGCTTAAAAGAGCCCAGTGAGATGTCATTCATGGTGCTATAATGCACCATGTTGTTTGGCACAAATACCTTTAGTATAGACAATGATGTAGTGATAGAGGATTAGCAATGTCTTTTTGGTAGGCCAGTGGCTCAGTACATTCTGAGAACCACTAGAGGCATTGTGTTCGCATGAAGAAGTTGATCTGCTGTTTGCCAAACCTTTTTCCCAAAACCAGCCTGAAAAGCCTGTAGCTCCGGCAGTCCTAGGCTGTGCCAGCAATCCACTACAGCTGCCATAGTCAATTCGAGAATCCTCAGCAGATGCTGGTAGTGTAAAAATGACCACCCTACTGAATTTAATTGACAAACCTAATAATATCAGTCAGCATCGGGGTGGCTAGCATTCACTCTGTGACTAAGAGTGCTGTAATATATTTAAGTCATTAATTCGAATACATCAGTATCTTGATGCCCCTGGATATCAGGGAAGACAGCAATGAAGACATACTGATGTAAGACAGTGCCTGGTTTGAACGATGTATGATAAGCTTAAAAAACAAAAAACAGATACTGTATAGTGTATAAAATCTTGCTCTTCAATCCAGCTAATACTGTAGGCTTACAGTAACAGTTAAAAGTATAGGAATGGAAAACCAATTAACCATAAAAGTGACATATTATGGACAGACATCAAAAGTCGGATAGTAGGTAGAAACCGATCGTGACAGGAGATATGCGAGGAATGTGACCCAGATGAAGAGCAAAAACTACACAATGCAAGAAATTAGACAAATTTATGGCGAAAAAAAATTCACAAGGGTAGAAGATTCAAGATTCAAAGAACTTTATTAATCCCAGAGGGAAATTGCTTATGCTAGGTTACAGTTGCTCACAGTTGTTA
>JAQMYK010000018.1:12780370-12798718 GCA_030014345.1 Clarias buthupogon | reverse complement strand
CTTTTTAAAGTCTCTGGGGCGCATCACATCGCCCCGCTCTTGTGCCACTGTCTCTCATAAAATCCACCGCGTCGCAACGTCCAGCTTCCCAACAGTCAGACCCCGAGCTACACTCCTACCTTCTACTCATAACCTTCTGATGCTGCCCCTTTGATACCAAGTTTCATAGGCCAATGCAAATGATGCAAGTTCCCTCCTTCTCTCTTGTTTCCATAATTTTCTTTTGATTGTGTAAAGCTGCCTTGCTACAATGACCATTGTTTGAAGGCGCTATACTAATCAAATTTAATTGAACTGAATTGTTTCTAAGTTGGCGGCACGGTGGTGCAGTGGTTAGCACTGTCGCCTTGCACCTCCAGGGTCTGGGTTTGATTCCCGTCTCTTGTTGGGTTTCCTCCGGGTAGTCCGGTTTCCTCCCACAGTCCAACGATGTGTGTGTGAGTGTATGTGTGTTTGCTCTGCGATGGATTGGCACCCTGTCCAGGATGTACCCTGCCTTGTGCCTTAAGCCTCCTTGGATAAGTTCCAGGCCCTCCGCGACCCTGAATACAGGATAAAGCGGTATACAGTAGATGGTAAGTGAGAGTGTTTCTAAGTTCGACCACTTTGATAAAAGAATGAATTCAGTTTACAATTTTATTTTTAGACCACTTTTAGCATTAGACATCGTCACAAAGCAGCTTTACAGACTTACAAATTCTGGATTTAAATTCACCCATTCTCTATCCCAGAGGGCTTAAACACTAAGCAGGGTACTGAGGTGGGACTCCAAACGCTTGACCCTGGAGTCAATTCCCACCCAATGCCAAAACCCCAGCCACGGGATGCAGTGCCAGTCCCAAATCCAGATAAAAATGGAAGGGTTGTGTCAGAAAGGGCATCTGGCTTACAAACCAGTGCCAAGTAGTGTGTGGATCGGATGGTCAGGAGCTGCCGAAAAACTAACAATAAAGACAACAATTTTAGCTTTGCCACTTTGTCCTTAATGAGCATGCCGGAGCCGATGG
The DNA here is from genome assembly GCA_030014345.1 of Clarias buthupogon. NCBI lineage: Eukaryota > Metazoa > Chordata > Actinopteri > Siluriformes > Clariidae > Clarias > Clarias buthupogon. The sequence goes on along the minus strand of JAQMYK010000018.1, from coordinate 12,797,711 downwards.
TGGCAGGGAAAAAAAACTCCCTGAGACATGATAAAGAAACCTTGATAAAACCCCACACTCAAAAGGGAATCCATCCTGCCTTGGATAATACTGGATACTGGATAGCATGACCGTAAATACATTTCTTTTATAAGGTAGAAAGTGCAGTTGAAAACCAGGAAATGTGCTTCAGGTACACTAAAATCCATTTAGTTGAGGTAACTATGAAGTCGAACTATCTTTCTTGGCATATATAAAAAAAAAAACAAGAAAGTGCAGATGTTGGTCAGCCGGTGTCTTGCTTGCTTGCCATTTCTCTGTTCTGTGAAACTATTCGTTATGTTTAATAAATGCCAACGGGCAACGCTGTTGTAAACTTCAACTCAGCATAAACGAAAATGTGTTCATACTGTATGTGCGTGCACACAAAATGAAACCCGCGTCCCTCCCTACATGACAGAAACGGTGCCACCAGACTGCCATTTTCTACAATATTCATCCTTGCCTTTCAAACGTTGACAATGGTGGCAAATGGATGTCCTTCTTTATAGACTTTAAATGTAATATAATAAGAATGTTGCTATGCTGTTGCTGACGGTTGCCGGTTGCCATGGTACTGAAGGACCACAAAGAGCCTTCAAATGGAGAAGAAGAAATTTCCTGCCCAATAAAATGGTTTTTAATATTAATTAGAATGATCAGATCTGCCTAGTGTGTGTGTGTGTGTGTGTGTGTGCGTATATAAAACAGTACTGTATATGGCTTTATCCAGTAAACACAACTGCATGTCATTAAATACATTTATTTCCTAGCTTGAAGAAACCCCAGAAGAGAAAGTCCTTTTAAAGCTTTTCGACATTGTAAACAGGACATGAACAGCCTCTTGGAAGACATTTCATTCATTTGAGCTTCTCCACCATTATTTGAACTCGCACTGTCAGCCCAGTGTTTATCAGTTATCAGTTTAACTGCACAGTGCATGGATGAGGATTTTACTCCACGCAGAGTCACTCTACATGCAAAGCAGTTTCAGGGTTCACTCACTAGAAAAAGCAATAGCAGGTGTATTTCGGGATATGCTTCAGACATGGAACATTGTGAAAGTGTTGTTCTCTGGAACAATGGCTAGTACTCAGTATACAGTAACTATATGGGAGCGGCACGCGATGTTAAAGCTCCAGGAAGTTCGTGTGTTGTATATGAGCTCAATGCAGGCTTAGGGATTAGCGGTGCGGCAACGAACTGCCGGAGTGATTGTGCATACCTTCAGGAAGACTCTTCTCATTCAGAAACAATGCTGCCTCGTGCAGAGTAGTCTTGTTTCATGCAAAATAAATAAATATACATTTTTACATGTCATTTTTCTTTATTTTCAACACAAATTCTTTTCTTTTCAGCATAAACCTTTTTTTTCAACGTAATTTTTCTTCTCATTTCTTTCGGATTTTCTCATTTCTTTCGGATTTTCTCTTTTCTTTTTTTCCTACCTCAAAGCAACATAGATCCACTCTCATACCAGATGTGGAACTAATGTCCACACGGTGAGTACAGAGTCTAGCGGGGCGATATACTGTAGGTGTGCGCCCAGGTGTTGCACATCTCCTCCTCTACGGCGGTGTCGCCCAGCGGCCACATGTGAGGCTAGCTGCAAATCGATTTCCATGCCATGAGACCTGCGCCGTTACAAGTCTCAGCAAATGGAGGTGCTTGTATTTGTACTCCGATGGACAAAAAGTGGTAACGGCGCATCCCTTTTAAACAAATTAATAAAAGAAAAATTCGAAAAGAGGATTCCAAATTGAGCATTATATTTCTGTGGCTTGCAGTAATACGTTTTTAAAATTCACAATGAACAATTTAAAGGCAAATTGCAAGCTTGGATGTGATTAGTCTAATGGATTTTAGACACCAGAAACAACGTGAATAATCTGTACTGAACAGTAGTAAACCCATAGATATTCATATCAAACGCAATGCGAGTACCGGTTCTAAAAAGTCGTGCTGCAAAAAACGGATTCCACATCAAGCGATGTTCTTGCTACCTGCCTGGCCATTCCTCACCTTCCTCTCCTTCTCTCTCTTTTCTTCCTCGCAGATATATCACTCAGATTTTTCGACAGCTTTTCACCTCCACAACTTCAACACACAAGAATAGTAACTACAGTACACCCAAATACACACTATATGCAGGGTATAATGTCAATAACTAACTATCTCTTTGTTCATATGTCCATATTTCGTCAAGATACACACCAATAAACTGTAACATTATGTTTTAAGTTCAATCCAAGAATGTAATATTCTTGGATTGCCCGACTGACGACCTGCAAACTTATACAGCTGTTGAACAAGAATTTAAAATGAAAGTACTACTGAGCAGGGTTTAAACACACGGCTGTCATAAAGAAGGTCTTCGGCTATTCGTCTCCATTGTCCTTGTACTCGTTGTCTTTGTACTTTTTGTCTTCGCTTTTGTAAATAACTGCATTAGCTGAAACAAACGCCGCACAGCGTCGAACGTTTTTGAGTGACGTTCCAACAAGCCGCATTGTGTTTGGTCAGAGGAGGTCATGTCGCCGGTGAAAAAAGTATGTAAAATCGACCTGGGGGGCAAAAAAAAATGCCACTGGTGCACAATGAAATTCTGTCAGCGATGTGAAGTGTTCTTTCGGGAGTTTATTGGTTTGAGAAATATGATTGACATGCGGGACAAAAAAAAAAAAAATCACCCGCCTCTGGTACATAAAGACCTTTTAGTGTTACGTGTGGAACATGTTGCCATTGGATCTGGAATAATCTGTGCTGGGAATATTGGCCTTGAGGTGGGAATAGTTTCATTGGTACATTTCGCGTGCACCCACACAAAATCAATACTAACACATACTTATTCACACCTAGGCCTTTATTAATTTAGCAGAAGTTAGCATAGCCAATTTCCCTATTGGAATTTTGGGTGGAATCCAGTGAGGAAATTGTTTGGTTTGTATTAAACACTGCCTTACTGAGCTCCAAAAAAATAAAAGCATTTACCCACTTCTTGCTCAAAGCGGAATTAAGTTGCAATTAGGGACATCTGAAGCGCAAAATAGATAAAGCTAGTGCCATTGTGTTACATCTCTATTGTATATACATAACATTTAATCTAATATATAGATCAAGTTGTGGGGTTTCATGTTTGCAAGGTCATCTATAACCACAAAGCGTAGGGAATTTTTCCCTACCATACCGTCTCAAGAGTAAAAACCATTTCATTAGCACAAGTCTATGGCATCCCATATTGTCTACTCGCCCCTGTTTATGTAATGGCTTAATATTTTCCTCTAATGGCTGAAGGAGACAGCCTGCAATTAAAAAAAAACTCTGCTCCATCTTTTTTGTCCCTGAACGGAGGGGGGGGAAAAATTCCAGGCATTTGTGACTCAACCTACTCAAGAATGATTAAAATGCAAAGATATTAAAATGGAAAAAGAAAAAAAAGAAACAGCTTGTATAGGAATGTGGTTAGTCAGGCTGGAGAGGAAGCGCAGTGGATTAACAGCTTGAAACGTGATCTATAGAAATATGATCTGAAAATCCTGTGGAGGCCCCTATCACTAGATCAGAGAGAGGAAGAAAGTACATTGACCCTCAATATGTCTCGCCCACAGATAAGGATGAGGGAGAGTCAGGTGTACACAAAACTTACACCGCTCATCTGCTGGAAAAAAGAATTAATTTGCTGAACTCCACAGTGGTCTGTGCTGGCAAATGGGTTCTCGTGTGTGTGTGTGTGTGTGTGTGTGTGTTATGTGTCAGTGTTTGTAGAGTGAATGCATTAATTATGTTAATCTCCCAATTCCACTTGGTTGCCTGATGGTTTCCAGTTGGCAAGACAGCATGTCAAGTCCCACCAAACAGCAGGGAGTGGGTGTGGAAAAGAAAGAATTGGAGCACACTGATTTTCAGTTTGCGTTGTTTCCTGACTTTGTATGACCAACAGCAGTTGTTCCCAGCCTTAGTCACCCTATGCGTCGCGCATTTCCCTGTTTCCCGAACTGTAATACACCTGTTTAGATTCATCCCGTGATTCTGAAGCCTTCCATGAGCACAAGGTCTCCAGGTTCAGACTTAAATCAACAAGATCTATCGACTTCAGAACCGGTCTAATCCTAGAAATCCGAGCTAAGATCAGTCCGTGTTTTCTTTTCTCCGTCTCATCTCTCTTATCGTGTCCTAAGTATGTGCGCATAGACCATCTTTTTGACTTATTTTCACTCCTTCACCTCCTCTCTGTGGGATCCTAATTCCACCCCTCTGATCCCTTTGACCTTTCACCATGCCCTATGACCTAACCCTTCGTTCCCCTCTCACTTTTTTCCATTTTTTGCCATTGGCTGCTGCTGATACACACTGACACAGCTCCATCAGAGTATGTCTCAGTGGTGGCTAATTAGCACATAGCTAGCTGGGATTGGCAACGTGCCAGTGACCTGTCACCTCAACTCCACGGCTTTGTCGCTCAACACGGATGACTGGGAGTGGAAGTGTGTTATGAAGGATTGGCTAAACAGTAAAAGAAAACCATTACTAAGTGATGAAACCGGGAATACTTTGAGCACTGCTAGCACTGACAAGTGTTGAAAAACCTGGTGGTGTATCTAAATACCTCTGAATATGTTCAGGATTTTGATGCAGCTAGCATATTCCCTTATCCAGCACGACTTACATTTCTATCTTATTTCATACAACTGGGCAGTCAAGGGGTAGGAGCAGTGACAGCTTAGCCATGCTGAGATTTGAACATAACCTTAGGCAAATTAACGAAGGTCTTAACCACTGAGCTAGCACTTCTCGACTTTCTATAATTTCTAATATAACTGATTGAGCAAATAATTCTGAGATAAAAATGAGATAAAACAAGATAAGAATGAAAGTTGCCCTGGATGGGTGTCTGCCAAAGGCAATAAATGTGAATGTAATTATTATGCCCTTCATGCAGTGCCGTAGTCATGTCACTATAGCGGTGCAATTTATTCGATCTTTTGTTGGCCGGTTCAGTTAATTGAATCAATTGTTCTGTTTTTCAATTCAGAATCGATTAACAATTGAAAAAAAGATTAAGCTAAACTTATACTCGTGGAACGGTCTAAAATTGACAGATTTCTTTCAAATATACCATAACTTTGAGGAACATATAAACTGCTTGGCTTCTGCAAATATTTTTTCTTCTTCTGAGTTTATGAGCAGTTCGTTTATTTGTGACCTATGAACTAATAACTGGGAACCAGTAAGAAACAGGTGTAGATGATGACGCATGATCAGACCAGAAATTAGTATACTAGTAATGCTCCATGCTAAGTGGTTGGAACAGACGAGAGGGGAAATGAGGTTGCTGCTGCGGATTTTACATAAACAACCAATTTTAAAATTGCAGCCCGTGACAGTAACAGATTTTGTTCCTATTTCTTTAATTTAATCTACATCTTTAAATAAATTGTATTTTATATGGACAAATGAGAGATGGCGCAATACTTTTTATACTTGATTCACGCACCAAAATGGGGAACAGGGGAAAACCATTTCAGTCGGGACAGACAGCCAAAGCAGAAAGAAAAATAATAGACCCACTAATGTAGACATGGTCTTAAGTTACAGTCAGCTACAGTCTCTTTCTTGGCAGGATCATATCTAAAGGGAGAATCTGATTTGTTTTTTATTCATTATCTCATTTTAAAACTTCAGTTGTTGTAGCCCACTGGTGAAGCGCAGCAGTGTGCTATGATTAGTGCTAATAGTTGCATCATTATGCCAAGGTCATGTATGTTTTATGAGTCCTTCTGATTCCTTTTATCTGCAAGGCTTCCCATGCCCCCTCTTCTCAAAGCCTTCATCTCCACACAGACTCAGAGGGAATTCTGGCACAGCAAGGTGTAAGGAATCTATTCCAGTGGCTCCCTTGAGAATGGTGTCACCTGCCGCCCTTTCTTCCTTCTATTTGTTCTCTTCGGCGCAAAGCCCTCAGCTCATCAGGATGCCGGGTTTTTCATTTTCCGCTCTTATAGCTTCAGCTGCCGCCTCGTAACTGCTGCCCTTTCTGTACATGCACATCGGTTGTGTTGTTCTGCATGTGTATGAGATAGCAACGTGAGCCTTGGGCTTATCTGTCTGCCCTTGTGAGTGAGGGAAGAAAGCATGAGCATTGAACGAAGACCTGATTGCAGCAACAGAAATGCAAAGAGGATATTTTGCATTTTGGCAACGGAAAATCATTCTTGGCAGTTCCTTGTAGCTCCAGGACAAAACTTTGTCCACATCTGATTAGCTGCTAATGACAGTGTACCGGTTCCATTAAAACTACTTGCTGGAATGTTTTTTTCTACACCACTGGGTATGGGCTGTGTGTATATAGAGTAGTAATATAAAACAGGCACACTGACATAGGCTGTTTGCTTAGTGCCGGTTGATGGGTGCTTACAATAGGGCCCACTGTTTAAATTAGCATCTCATCCTAGCCCTAGGCTTATACAGTGTGTGATCGCTGATTGGCGAGAGCTCGGTTCATGACTGGCTAATTGAATCGCCGTAGCTTCCTCTTTCAATCCAAACCCTCAGAGAGATAAAGTGGAAATCCACCCACACACCTACCCCCCCTTTCCCAACACGCCCTAGACGGCTAGTTGCTCGGCAATGCGCCAGCTTCATAAAACCCATCAAGAATCATCCATCTATCAATGACCCTTTTGCATTCCGATGGTATGAGGAAGGAAGAAAAATATTACAAGATGTCAGAGGTGACCAGTATATTTTAAAGTGTGTTAAATGTCAGCTTTATGTTAACTCAAAGCGCGGGATTTGGCTTCATCTGGAGCTGAACCAGACTATGAACCATCTGCTCGCCCGGGTTGTAGAGAGATGAAAGAATCCTCGCAAGATTTCAGCTTTATTGGCAAAAAAACGACTATAATGAATTCCCTGTGCCTAGCACCATCGTCTCACTGCTCATTCTCTTTCCTTCTCTGTCTCTTCCTCCCTAAAAATCTGCCACCTCTCTTTCTGCTTCAAATGTGCTATGCTCTCCCACACAAACAAAAACTACGACCATCTTGGCACTGGTGCTGGAGGGGAACTGTAGAAAGCTGCACGTCTGGCATGATCCCCATGGCATTGTGTTCCGAATCAGGTGTAAGATGTTTCTTGTTTCCGGCATATACATCCTTTATGTTTTTTTTCTTTTTCTTTCTTTGCAGTATGGCAGGTGTCTGGAGGTGACAGGTTTAGGAAAGTGATGATTGATTAGCAGCAACAAAAAGTGAGCATTAGTTTGTTAATTTGTTAGTTTTTTTTGTTAAACGTGTTGAATCTATTTGCTAAGCCAGGAGAGAGAAACCATCTGGCTAAGTGACGGTCTTGAGCGAATTGACCAAAAAAACAAAAAAAAACAAAACAGACTTATGAAACCAAAGTGTTAAAAAAGTATAAAAGAGGACGTAGAAAGTTGCACACTCCATTTGGCGCTTAGTCACTGCACAATACTGTGCATCATGCACTTAATGGCTTTTGGAGTGCCTCCTTCAGTAGCGTTGTACTGGTACATAAACACGATGGAGGGCAGAATTTTAAAGCGCTTCCTGTATTTCTAGAGGCAGGCATACGTGAAATGCTTTTTTTTTTTGCAGTGTTTCGAAGAGGACTGCTTCACTTTCCACTTCAGTCTGAAGAGGGCTTTTGAAACACTAAATGAGAATTTACACTGATCAGACATACCACTACAACACAAAACATTATGCTCAGTATTGTGTAGGTTCCTCTTGTGCCGACTGGGCATGAACGGGGTGGGTTATCCATGGATCAGACTCGTTTCTCTGGTCTTTAATTGTATTGGAATTTAGGGAATTTGGAGGCCAGGTGCTGTTTGCCTCCTGGGTCATGTGCGTTGGCAGGCTGTGGTGCACTGGGTGTTCTGGTGCCTTTCTATCATTAACAGCATTCTTTTTTTTTGGGGCAATTTGTACTACGTTGGTATCTCTTTGGGAGTGGCCCGGACGGGCTGGCCTTTGGCTTCCATGGGTGAGCCTTGGGTGCCCGTGATCCTGTCTCTAGTTTGTCACAATGTAATTGATAATCAATGTTCATGTACTTGTGCTATGTGGTATACATTTTATGGCTGATTGGTGTACGTGATCCTTGAAGGCATTATCATGACACATGGTTTGTTGACAAGTTGCTGTAATATAATTAAATGGAAAGATGGGTTGGGGGAGTTAATCAAGTAAAAACAAAACCTTTCAGATTTTTAAATGATATAATTTATTTCCAAATCACTTTTAATCGCAATATTACCTTCCCCTAACTTTGTTTAATTGCAGCATATAGCATTGCTGCCCCTATCTCCAGAGTCCACTGAGCTAAAACTACTGTCGGTGTAGGACGTTTCGTCTTCTCCCTGTAGCATTGTGTGCTTCTTCTAGTGTCGTCAGTGTTTCTTTTACATCCTTATACATGGGCCAAGGTGGAGTTTCTTGGGAATCACCATTATGTGTAAATGAGTGTGCGCAGTGGTGCGTTGGACTCCCAGTACAGGGTGTGTCCCAGCTTCTTATGCATTGTTTTCAGGATCTAATGCAAATGCCCAGAATAAAGCTGTTAGTTAAGAGGAATGAATGATGAATGAATGAACCTGTGGACTGCATTCAGTTACCGTCAGCCTGGAATTACTATAATTTCAGGCGCAAGCACAACGACTGAGTCCAAGTCTACTGACCTGCCTATAGAAAAAAGACTTAGCAAACTCACCGAGACCCAGACACAGAGCGAAAAAATAACATGTAGCTCTCAAACCTTTTAAATGTGGCATTTGTATCCTAAAATAAGCAAGGAGAATTTTTTTTAACCTTTAAAGCATGCTAGTCAATCTTTTGCTGCAGGTACTGTAGGTTTGGCCATCATCCAAACCATCACGACCATTTGGTGTGCTAAATGTGTGTGTGAACCCGGGAGACAGTGATCGGTACGTAGGCATGATCAGGATAGAGCGGGACAATCGTGCTTCGTCCCAGACGAGAGCCTTCAGTGACAGGTTGTTGAAGTGTAGCGAACCGCACAGGGCTGAATCACTTTCTACGTGTGTGGCACAAAGCCAGCCATGTTTGATTTACTCCGAACTCCCAAAATATATCAAGGGAAGACATACGGCTTCTGGTGAGCCATGCATCTCAAGTTAAGACTTATAGCCGTTCAACTATGATGTGTATCCTCTATAGTACCTCCTCAACTCAGACAATGCCCCTCCCGCTTGTCCTACAGCCCATATTTTGCCAAGAGGAAGCCATTATAGCAAATAAAACAACCTCGTTGGCTCTGTGCCTGTTCTGCCACAGGAAATTTATTGAACCGCTGGTGTGTTCTCCCTGTGGTTGCTCAGAGAGTTGCAGCATTGCCAGGCACAAATCCAGATGAAAAATGTGAAATAGATGAAGAGAGAGAGTGAGAGAGTGAGAGAGAGAGAGAGAGAGAGAGAGAGAGAAGGAAGAAGAATCAGACAAGTCCAAACTGGAAAAACAGCTGCTCTCTTGTGTGGCTTATGTGCCAGAGAGCAGCTTCCCATTTTTCGCTAGTTATTGTCCAGCCTCAGGAGAGCCACAATACGGGAACCTTAGGGTTTGGAAGGCCTGCAGGTTTACTGCAGAGCTTTATTGGATCCATTAGTTAGGAAGCCGTTTGGTTCAATATAAAGCTGTCTTCATCTGTTCCCAGAGTAACAAGCAAAGCGATGCTCAAAGTAAAAACTTTTTAAAGTGACTTTAGAAGTCGATAAAATAATAGCTTAACTTCTGGGGTTATTTCCTTAAATGCTTTTGCAAGATAAGGGCTGAACGTACTTTTGTATTTTTCCGTCATAGAGAAATACAGTAGCTTACAACAATGTCATTAACGTGCAGTTACGTACATAATTCATACTTTCATCCTTAGTGTCTGCCTGGTCAGGGTTGTGGTGGTTAAGATGAGATATTATTGGCTTTCAAGATGATACAAATTTGCCAACATTACAGACTTGGGAATAAAAGTATTATTAGGTTGTTTTGAAAAGTTAGAATTACCTTGATGTAATGATTTCTGGACAATGTTTTCCATTGGACATGCGTGGACATAATAATAAGCACCATTTAAGTTTACATTTACGGCATTTGGCAGATGTCCTTACTGTATCTAGATCGACTTACTGTACATTTTATCTGATTACACATCAAGGTTAAGGGTCATTCTCAAGGGTTCAACAGTGGCAACTTGGTGGTGCTGGTGTTTGAAGGTGTTCATCAGTAGACCAACACCTTAACCACTGAGCTACCACTGCATCCCAAACACTATATTACACTACTATAATTTGGGAGTTAAGTTGCACTTCGTTGTATTTTTTTCTGAAAGATAATTAAACACAGTAGTTACATTACAACACTAAGTGATGTGTGACATGAGATATACGCGCTGTGTGCGTGAAGCTGTTGTCTCCGTCCCAATCTCTGAGCTGAGTTCCAAACCGAGTTAGAAACCGGATAGACCATGGATGTGTTTGGACGTTGTGCGAATGGATGTGACTCGGCATGAACACTCTAATTAAACGATAAGATTGTTGTTTTTAGATCGTATTTGCAATGTTGTTTGGGTCGTTCGTTCAACGTTATCTAAAAATCATATTGTGCATGTCATTCGAACTTTCACAACATCGTTACAACTCTATTACAACATTATCCATCATTAGGGTTCCTGCTGGGTATTAAATTGATTAGAACGTATTGCGGGCAGGTATGAACAAAAATAACAGTGTGAGCAGGATAATAGTAATAATAGTAATTTAAAAAATGGGACAGAGTGGTAGGCTTTATGTTTAATTTAATTAAAGAAATTTAAAAAGAGAGAGAGAGAGAGACCTTTCCATTTTAGGCCGTACCCACTTTCGGTTTAAATCCGAATACAGATGCAAATAGTTGAAATATTAAACAGATACAAATACAGGTATTAGCACTGTGTTATAACTCCACTGTTTAGCACGCTGGATTGTGTTCCTTTCATTCCTGCCAGTATATTTCCTGTAGTTAACTGTGTCCTGCGATTCCCTTCGCAGTGCATTCCTTTCTCACGCCTGGTGTTTTCCGGGACACGCATCCGCTAAAACCCCGACCAGGATAAAGAGGTTAGATGAGCGAAGATGCGAAGACAAATGCATTTGATTGCTGAGCCATGATTTTTTGAAACGCTGGCCACCCAGGAACTCCTGTAATGACCCGAACATTAAAGGAGTGTACGAGCGTACATGAGATGTGACAATAACTCCCAGCCGAGTTCCTATAATGTGCAAGTGGTGTTGGTGAAGGATTGTGTGTACAGTTCCCACAGACAGATACGTCACTTTCCCAAGTTGGTGACATGTCGATATTCAGGGATCAGGAAAACCCAGCCACACAATGTTCACAAGAGCGACTACAGTGTGCTCTGAGCCACCTCGGACAGGATTGTCATTCACAGATGCACAGCGTTTGCACCATTTAAATGTTGTTTTGAGTCTCATCACCATATTGCGCTTGATGTCTTCTGTAAACGTCAATTGGTTTTACAACTTCATTCACCAAAGATTCCATCATAAGTCTTAGTTTGACTTAAATGCCCCTTGTAGAATGTACTTTGGTAAGCCACGGACAGCATGTCAATACAGATACTAAGCTAATTTGTATATGCAGCGGTTAGGATTCAGAGCTGGCGCTAAGAATATTGAGTGCTCAAATCACAAACCTGCCAGAAAATCCTGAGGAGCTTAGCTCTGACTGGAGTGTGTATTCTGGCCTAATTGTAATTAACGCTGGATAAAAAAAACCTCAGCCGAAAGAATACAAATAAATATTAAGGTTAATTCGCGTTCCGATGTCAAAAAAGTAGTTAAGCCAGAATTCTGAATTCTCATATATATTTATATAAGTTTTCTTTTTATCTTCCCTTTTCAAGTTCAGAAGGCTTTTTACGGTTCTCCCGGACGGATCTCAGGAGGTTGCAGGCCGAGATTGGGGGAAATCAGATGATGAGAAACTTAAAAGCAATTTGTTTCACTTGACCCGGGTGGGGAACGTAGCGTTGTCGGCCTGTTCTCTGTGCTCAAAGACAGCCAGGTAAAAGGCCTCATCGTCTAAAAGCAATCATCTCGGTGCCGGAGACGAATGATTTGTGAGGAAATTGGGGGCAGCACTTTCCCACTGGCAGCGGAAGAGGGATCACAACTAAAAAGGAAGAAACTGTTAAAAAAAAAAAAAAAGGGCTTTCCTCATTTTCAGTGATGAGGATGTAGCTGGGCTTTGGGAAGAGGTCAAGCTGTATGCCCTCTACATCCTCCATCACTATGTGCTAACATCACTGACAGAACAATCTTGCTGAGATTCCATAGTGTGATTTCAATGCGAGTAGGCTAAATGCATCTTCTTAGTTTTACTTCGTTAATTAAGTTAGCCAGTATAATAATGGGGAACATTCATACATACTCTAAATCTAGTTAAGGAATAATGGAAAGACAGAAGCGGTTAAAGACGGTGTAAATTATACATCACAATCTTGTCTGTTTAAATGTGCAGTCCTGCAGCGCCGGATTAACCTGAGTGAGATTTCCTGTCGTGCAAGCATCTGCTTTCCATCCAACCCCTTTTTCTCTGCTTCATATGCCCCGATATACCAGAAACAGATGTGTCTCCAATGAAGGTGGGGTGTTACTTGAGCCTCTTTGTCCCTGTCCTTTTTTTTCTGTCTTTGTTTTTTTTTTTTTTTTTTTTTTTCATGCCCCCTCCCTCTTTCTCATTCTCAGCAATAACACGGTGCAGCAGAATTAATTAGGCTTGGCATGAGGCACCTCATTCTAATAAATCACTCCATTATCTTGCAGGAATGTGTAAAAAAAAACATACACACACACACACACACATACTGTACACACACTCTTCCTGCAAGAGTGTACATACTTAACCCTCCTTTTCCTGCATGTGTGCCCTAACTGGCATCGAGCCAAGGAAGCTGGGCATTTCGAGACGTGGTGCTGGGGCCCGTGGGGACAGGACTCAGCTAATTCTGCATGCAGAGATGTTAGCCGCGTGAAAAATGTCGCCTGTCCAAAAACATGCTTGGCTTCTCAGCTGGAGAACCCAGCACCAAGCATCTTTGGATTCTGATGGCGAGTTGGATGGCTGAATTTTGCAGAGAACAAATTTAACAGATTTTGATTTTGTTCCGCACTGAATGGGCTCGAAATCCCTATTTGAAAGATGCAAAGCAGCTCTGACAGAATAAATGTCTTAATTGGAATACCATTTGACATTTCAGAATATGCACACATTACTTTTAGTCATCTAATGGTGGTTTATAGAAAGGGTTATTTGGCTCCTTTTGAAACAAGTTAATTTGAGTCTGAGATGGCTCTAAAATGTGTCTCCCAATTTTTCAGCTGAACTACAACTCGCATCATGCACACTGACATGCCTGAATCTGCGCCTCTTTCACTCATTTTTCAAAAGCGCAATTTCAGTGTCTGTAGCTTTAAATGAACAATGCCCCGCCTCGCCCCGCCTCGACAACGTCTGAATTTTTCTAGCCAATTGAAACACGTGGACTAGAAATGACTTGGAAAAATATCACTTTTTTTAACCACGTTCGGGAAATTATGCAGCTTTTCTCAACAATATTAAAGCTTCACGAGTGGAACTAGTGGGGGGAAAAAAGGTTTTCAGTAGCAACCGATTTATTGTGTTTATATGTAATGGATTTTTTATTCACAGTGACATCTTCAGTGTTCAATGATATAGAACTGTATACACAGCTAAAAGATGAAAAAGGCTGGGTTAGCCGTCTAGACATTTTTAGCGCCTAGGAAACAGACAACTTGGAGATCCATGGGGAAAAAATTACACCATTTCTCTGTTCTTTAAAATTACTATCCTGAAGATTTCTCCTGCTTCAGCATGCAATGCAAGTGGGCCATCATCCACAGTGTGCCTAAATTCACCAAAGGAGCTGAATAAAATAAAAACTACTTATAAATAATGATAATAATGCTACTACTAATACTAGTAACGCTTCCAGCTTCATGATCTGGAAGTTGAGTCACGGACAGTCAGCATATTGTAGATCCACACTTTTATTTTTGCCAAACCAGGTCAAAATCATCCCTCGGAGAGAAATTGGTCCAATGTGAAATGATTAACACGTTGCTGTAACTCTCTCAATGGTCTAATTCAAAGCACATTTAGGATATGTGACGTATTTTTTCTGTTTGGGCGAAAAAAATATTGACTTTGGAGATGAATATGAAAAGTGGGATTTAAAGATGAAAATATGCAGGAAGGGGGACAGATTCACTGGTGTTTTATACATACAGTACTGTACTAAAAGAACCAATCGCAGATTAGACTGAATTCTTGTAAAAATCATAATGCAGAAGGTGGGATTTGTTGGGAAAGATAGGAAGCCTGACCTAAACTATCTTATATTATTCCATATTACTAATTTCTTGCATGCGGAAGGAGTGGATAGCGCTATCTTCTGAGGATGTTACACCGGTCGGCTGGTATCACATGGCTCGGAGGTAACCTGTGATAGTAGATATCCTCTTTTTGATAATTGTAGCACTGATGTGGCAGTGCCCTAATGATGGGTGGGTATAGGCTACAACTAAATTAAGGGGGGAGAAACTGTAAAAAAAAATAAAATAAAATAAAAAAAAAATCCCAAGAAAAATAGTAATTAAAAATTTATATTTAAAAAATGTCAAATGTACTGTATAACTTTTACTTAAGTATGTTCTGTACTTCACTACATTTGAAATCATATTTGCTACTGAGTAAAAAATAAAGGAATAAAAATAATAAAAATAATACAACTGGAAGGAAAAAAATTGCACCCCGGAAACCACTGCACTGATTGATTGATGGACGTAGAGAACAAACACGCTAATTCACAAGAACGATGGAGACGGACAAAACAGGTGCCAATGATGCAGAGCCAGCTGAAAGCGAAGGAAACCCCTGGCTAAAGAGCAAGAAAGGCATATTTTTTTATAATGGTAACTTTACTTGTACTTCAGTCAAATTTCACTGAAGTAACAGTACTTTTACTTGAGTACAAAAGTTTAGTACTCTTTCCACCTCTGCTCATATACAGTAAACCCTAGAGAGTGACCCTCAGGAGATTAGGACTTTCTGAAGCTAGCTCATGTGGTTCCAATCACCCTGCCACGGGTAAAGTTACAGAGTTCACACTTTTTCTAAATCCCATTGTTTGATGTAAGAGTTATCATAAGCTCTTGACTTGTATCTGTATCTGCACGGTGTTCTACATTGTACTGCTGCAACATAAGTGGCTAATTAACTGCAGGAATTAGCAGCTATACAAGTGTACGTATTAAAGTGACCAGGAGGCATACATTTCCTTAGATGTATACACTTTGCAGAAATGGTTTTGTCTGGTGTGTGTGCGTTTCTGATCACACCCTGCAGGCTTAAGCGCTTCATGTTTCCTGGACAGGTCTTAACACACACTTGGACACACACACTTAAGTTCACTGAGACGGAGGCTTCCCTGAACAAGCTGATCATCTTGCGGTGTGTGTGTATATGTCTGTGTGTGTGTGCTCACTCAGCAGGCGCGTCACATGGCTTAAACCAGGCATTGAGCTGAGGCCAGCTGACAGCTTGGTTCGAATGTCATTGGTGCTGTTTCTGTCCCGCCAGTCCCTGTGCGACAGCGTGTGATTGATGCTGCTGCCAGACGAGAGATGGAGAAAGAGTGAGAGAGAGGCAGAGAGAAGGAGAGTAAGCGAGGGAAGAAAGAAGCCTGGGTGAATGATTTGGAACAGCACCTGCATGTCTTACTGCCAAGTCTCCAGGCTTCTTCCAGCCTGTGCCAGGATGAAAGAAAGCGAATGAGAGAGTAGGACATGAGACGACGGAGGAGGAGGAGGAGGAGGTAGAGAGGAATGTCATATGCATGCGTGTGTGTGAGAGAGAGCAGAAAGTCAAATGCGTTCAGTGAGGCGTGCTAATACACCTTGCTAACGTGAATCTTCTGGAAGCACACCGAAATTCCAGTTTACCAGCCATGACCGCATTTTAATATAAATCCATACACGTACAGTATGCAAAATATCTCTCTCTCTCTCTTACACACACACACACACACACAGAGGGCTTTGTTTACTGTGAACAGTGCTTAAAGGTTGGCACATGTGATCAGAATGTCCTTGCTTTCTGGTAAGGAAAAATAACGTGAAATAATGAATATTAGACAAGTATATATTTAACATTAATTAACTATATTTATGAGATATGCCACCATAATATTTCAGCTAAAAAATGTTTAAAAAAATAATATATATTTTTAAATGACACACACTGTTCCCTTTGGCAGAGCGGCAAGCTTTCATGCCGTCGCTGCTGCCAGCAAACAGTTCCCCTCTGCATAGTAAATAATATTAGTATGCCCTGCTCTACACCTCTTATACATTTAAGCTACCAGTTCTCTACGATTAAACCCATCCATCTATCCATCCCTCGTCTATACCACTTATCCTTTTTACCTTTTTATCATGTGGGTCTGGAGCGGGTATAACGCAGAGAACACCCCGGATGGGGTGGCTACTCATCAAAGGGCACAAATACACACACACACACACACACACTTATACAGTACAGTACGTACACTTAATCATGCATTACACAAGTGAGTCTGCAACACATCTTTGAAATTTGGGAGGAAACCAGAGCACCCAGAGAAAAATGCATCAAGCCAGGAGAGAACAAACTTCAAACAATCAAACTTGCTTGCGTTTGAAAGCATTTTGTCAATTTTCACAAAGGTTGTTTTTTTTTTTTTTGTGGTTGTTGTGGTGGACAAAAATGGTGCATCTAATGAGCTAATTAAAGGGTCCTATTATGCACAATTTACTTTACTAGACCTTACTAGACACAATGTGTCTTTAGTCTACATGAACAACATAAGGAAAAAAAATCCCTGCTTATTGTCTTTTTTTTTTCTTCTTCAATTTTTGTATTGCCCGAGCCCTAAATAAGGCAAATAGATTTTTTCCCCTACTGTGACCTCATATAAGACTATAGCCTCTCCTGGCTTGTTGCACAGCTTTGGTGTTCTCTGGAGGCCCGTGGATCAGCAGCAGCTCGTTTACATAGACACTGAAACAGTGTATTTGAAGGGGGAGTGAAATGAATGGATTTCGTGGTGTGAGAAACTGCATTATCTGAAGGACAACTAGTTCAAGAAATCGTCAAATATGGGACATGTACTGTACGGGATCAGCTTATGAAATTGACAAATGATCATACAACAGTTATAGTAATATATCTCT
>JAQMYK010000018.1:12625766-12641533 GCA_030014345.1 Clarias buthupogon | reverse complement strand
GAGCTCGGCCAATCAGCTCTCTCTAGACCTCCGGCTGCGAGAGGTTACAGCATCGCCCGGGAATCGAACCAGCGATCTCCGGATAATAGGGCGAGCACTTTACCACTGCGCCACTTGGATACTGTTGTGTTATTTAAGTGCTAAATTGAATTATGTCTGCCGACACTTGTGACTTTACAGACTGAAGAAGTGTGATGGTACAGTAGTAGAGAATACTAAGCAGAAAACTACAGGAGGAGAATACAGAAGTGATTTTCTTGCTCCGAAGTTTGATGTTGCAACAGAGGCCATGGCCATTTCCCAAGTTATTTCTTTGGATCCCTTCAGAATAAAACATAACCGTACCACCATATCACCAGAACATTACAATAACACCTGGTATTATTATTAGAACTTGTAGACATGAAATTCATAAAGGCGCAAAGAAAGTACACACACTTACACTTACACAAACAAACACCCACCCACACACATGCACACATACATATACACATTAAATACTTCCCAAATTACAATAATACTTTATTCTCTATACGTTCTTGTACAGGCACGCCGGTGGCCTTGAGCCTATCCCGGGGGAGTTCTGGCACTAGACAAGGTACACCCTATATACAGTATATAGGGCCAATACATAGCAGGAACAAGTGCACACACACACACGCACACACTGTTGGCAATTTAGAAATGGCAGGTAGTCTAATCTGCATGAAATTGGACTGTGGAATGAAACCGGAGTACCCGGAGAAAACCCACCAAGCACGGGGAGAATATGCAAACTCGAAGGGGGAATCAAACCCTCAACCTGCTTATTTATTTATAAGGTAGTTAAAGGCAAACACTTGTAAGGCTTAGAATAGTGATTAGAATTGGGTGAAGTAGGAAGTGTTGTGATGAGGGCATTGGACAGACATCCATTTACTGACTGACCTTCTTTTAATGAATAGCAGTCTATAATGAAAAAATAATGGACTCTCTCTCTCTCTCTCTTTCTCTTGCTCCCTCTTTTCTCTCTTCCCTCTCTGCCCTTAACCCTAGTGTGGTCCTGCAATCACATCCTGTGTCACCCCAGATCTCCACTGTTCCTCTCCTCTGTGCAATCATACGCGTTGTAGTTACACTCTCAAATAGGAGCCTGAAGTAACAACAGGAAACACAACAATTTCCTTAGAAACGAGTTTTTGCAAAGCCAAATGATAATTTCTTTCTCAGTAGAAATTAGCTGACGAGAAGTGTGACAAATCTCTTTCGCGTTTGCAGGACTTTTATCTTTGTTTTTTAATGAGGTGCTTGTAAATTCTCTGTGTCTCCTAGCCTCTGGCGCCCCATCTCTCTCTCTCGCTCTCCAACACACGTACACACACACGCGCACACACAAGGTACAAAGACTTCAGAGCAGTGCTTTCTTTGCCCTCATCAGAACTATGCGAGTCCATTTCAGTATGCTCCATCATGCAAGCACCACTGCTGCATATTAAAACGACATCACAGTTCTGTCTTAGTTGAGCCTGTTGGCCTCAAAATTCACTCTGCTTGTGACCTGGGTGGTTGGATGTCTAAGCTTAGCAAAGCAAGAAAACCTGACTAATGAAAAGCTTTCTTTTTGTTTGATCCTGGAACAGCTTGTCATGTGCCTGGCGTATCATCGGAAACTGACCAGACAAGCTTAAAAACCTGGAGTAGGAGTGGCTTGTGAAAGACACCAGAGTGATCTTTAATAACTTTTTATACTGTACGTCTCAACCCTGTGGAACTCTATTCTTGATAACATTGATAAATTATGGCTCTAGACACATTGTTTCATAATGATGCCGAAGCTCCACAGTGGATGTCTACGAATATAATGGAAATAATTTAAGATCTAAACTTGGATTAAAGAATGGAAATGCCTGTGTCCATTGTGGAAAGTAAGTCAAGTCAAATTAGGCAAGTCTCTAAGTATTTAGGGATGCTAACCGAGTATGAAATGTTATTTGAACAGAAACAAATACATATGAATGAGTATGCAGATGAGGGGTTTTTACTTTTTTGTATGCGAAGTCAGATATAAAATTTACAGGACAAAGAAACACTCTGTTCATTACCATAAATGTGCGGCACAATAAACTCACCTCATTAGGTTCACCCATTTCATTGCGCAATAACGCAAATATTTTATCACATGCCATTTGATCACAGTGCATTGAAGCAAGTACAGTAGGCATAGGTGAGACGATCTGCTGAAGCTCGAACTGAGCATCAGAACGAGGAAGATAAACGATTTGGGTGACTTTGAATGTGGCACGGTTGCTAGTGCCAGATGGACTGGTCTGAGAATTTCTGAAACTGCTGATCTACTGGGATTTTCACACACGGCGATCGCTAGGGTTTACAGGGAATGGTGTGAAAAAGTGAAAATATCCAGTGAGTGACAGTTTCTTTGGGAGAAAATGCCTCGTTGATGCCAGAGGTCAGAGGAGAATGGCAAGACTGGTTCAAGCTGATAGAAAGGCAATAGAAACTTAGAAAACACTTTGTTACAACCATGGTATGCCAAAGAGCATTTCTGAAGGCACAACACATCAAACCTTCGAAGCACAAGGTTACCATAGCCTACCAGAGTATTGTTGCTGACCATGTCTATCCCTTTATGACCACAGGATAACGTGCTATGTTATACAAACCTAAGCCAATTTTAAATTGGTTTCTTGAACTTGACAGAGAGTTCACTGTACTCAAATGGCCTCCACAGTCACAGGATCTCAATCCACTAGAGCGCCTTTGGGATGTGGTGGAACGGGAGATTCACATCACGGATGTGCAGCCAATAAATCTTCAGTTTTCCTGTCAGTATGCACCCGATTCTCTAAGGAACGTTTCCAGTACATTTGTTGAATTGATGCCATGAAGAACTAAGACTGTTGTGAAGACCCAGAACAAGGTGTACCTAATGAGGTGTCTATCGACTGTACGTATATTCAAACTTTCGCAGAAAATCTTTCCAATGTATGGTTGGATTCTTAAAAATGATTAGCTATGAAAAAAAGCACATGCATTTTTCTTTCTGTTCCTTTTGAGTGAAATCCATGCGTATCATAAACAGTAAACGTCAGAACCCGTCAAAAAGTAGATCATGCTTTTCTTTTCTTTTGGGGGGTGGGGGAGGGGTTAGGGGGATACACGTCTCCCATCACATCACATGAGCTGAAGATAGTGGATTCATGTCATGAGGGAGAATTGCCACCTTTTGATTGTGAAAAAACTCTGAATCTGATGCCATTGGAGCTTTTTGACGCTCCAGATTTCTTCAGTCGAAACGTGTAGTGCCGCAACTACATGGCGCTTTCAGTAAGATGAAGTTTTAAAAGAGAACTGTTCCACCGCTTCAGCAAGCCAGCAGCGATAATAGAGGAAAATAATCAAATTAATGACAGACTGGTGTGTTGCATCCTGACAGGAAATGGGGTTACTGTTATCATTCTTTTGCAATAACAGCACATTTTGATGTGTTTTATTTCTTTTATATCAAAACAAATTGCCGAGATTCTCTTTTTAGGACGCAGTGTGCGTATTATGTTGTGAAATATCTACGAAAACAAATTAGGTACTGTACGGACTTGTATTGTAGCTATAAACAGTTGTTTGAGTCACAAGCCTCAATTCTAATGCCTGAGTCACTAAATAGTGATCATTATTTAATCCATGTTGCCAGTGCATGTGTGGTTAAATACTTGTAGGATTTATCAGTGTATCATCACATAACAATGAACTGATAAGACTTCCTATACAAGGTCATTACAACAGCATTGTCATTTAATGTCTTAAATAGTTTTTTCTTTAATGGGTAACAAAAATGAGTAACAATAAAGACTAGACTCAGCAGTGGAGTCACTCTGCCAACGGGTTTACTGTAGCTTTGTGTTATTTTTTTCCATGTGTCACAAAATATATTACTTTAATGTTTTGCTTCTTACTGTTACTGACACTGAAGATTGTTTTCAGTAATACCCAATAAACAGCGACTGCTGTCCAAACCTGCCTAGTCCTACATGAAAAAGTAACTACCCTCTAACCATAATGACTGGTTCTGCCACCCTTGGCGGCAATAAGTGCAATCAAGCGTTTGCGACAACTGGCAATGAATCTTTCACATCGCTGTGGAGGAACTTTGGCCCACTCTTCTATGCAGACTTGTTTTAAATCACCCACATTAAAGGGTTTTCGAGCGTCATCGGCTTGTTTGAGGTCATTAAATCAGATTTAAGTCTGCACTTTGACTAGGCCTCTCCAATACCTTCATTTTGTATTTTTTGAGCCATCCATATGTATACTTGCTGGAGTGTTTAGGCTCACTGTCCTGCAGCATTTCCCAAGTGCGCTTGAGCTTGAGGTCATGAACTTGTAGCCGACATAATGGACTCCAGTGGACTCCAAATATATGAAAAACTCGCGACATCGGGCTGAAATTCATTGGTAAACAACCGCATTAAAACAATACAAATGGCTGAAGTCCAATCATATAAAACAATGATTTTTAACATCAATCACCATAAAAAAAAAAAGAACAATACATCATGCATTTCAATGAGAAAAACGGTGAATATTACAGAAACTATTAGTCACATCACAACCTGTGTAGCTTATAGTAATATTTGTTGTTGATTAAAAAAAAAAAGGGGGTGGGGCAGGAAAAAAAGCACTTTGTATACTCACACTACGAAATGCTACAGACTAAACCACAGTTCATATACTGTGATATATACTGTAATGTATAGCTTCACAGGCATATTTCATTCTTCTGTTCTGTGTGAAATCGTTAGGGATAATATATACTCAGCCTACACACCCCGAGGGGAAATGGTTTAGATGCTTATCTTAGTTGGGGCTGTGTAATGTCCTAATGCTCATTGAATAAAAAATAAATATATAAATAATCAAGGGTCAACGCCATTAGGTGCCTAATTTAGATTAAATAAAGGGAGAAAAGATTGAAGAATACAGCTGTTATCTCTTTTTTAGATATTATATTTATCTTTTTAAATATTATCTACTGTATTTGTCATGAATAGACTAGTAATATTATGTTTTTTGGCCTACCTTGCATAACATTGAATATAATTTAAGATCCAGTGTTTCATGTCATAACATTAGCAAAATGAGGTAATTTTTTTCTCATCCTAGATCAGTTCTCTGTCCCTTATTCTACCAGTGGTGAAAAAAACGCAAGTCAGATGTGGGTAAACGGCAATCAATGGTGGATAAATGCTTGTCAGAGGTGGATAAACGTTAGGTAATGGTGGTTAAACCCAGGTCATCTGGTGGATAGTCAGTGATGGGTAAACCCTAGTCAGAAGTGGATAAACGCTAGTCACAACGCTGGTCAAAAACGCTGGTCAAAAGTCAGTAAATGCTAGTCAGAGGTGGGTAGCTTCAGAAATTTAGTAATGTGTTAACCATGTCTGCATGCATTTAGCCTCCACTATAGCCCTAAAATATTATACACCAAATACATTTGTGTAATCATTCAAGTTGCCATGTACGTGTAAACCTACTGTATAGAATTCGATTAAGAATTTGAATGAGTGTATTAATATTAACCAACAATATTAGAGCCACTGTACTGTCTGCTTATAAATATCTTCGAATTGTTGCTCTATGACTTCAACTCCAAGAAAATTACGCCAATTAAGGGTTAAAAATGGTACATTTTTGAGTTGGAATAATAACTTCTTGTCCTCCAGATCTCTCTCACATGAGTTGGATGATAGATGACTTTGCTATTTTGTACAGCAATTTTATACTCTAATTCACAAATGGTAATTTGTACTTGTAGCTCCAGTGCAAAGGTAAAGAAAGAAACACACTTATGCGAGCAAGTTTGGCCTTTTTGGCTGAGTTAAAAAAAGAAAAGAAAAAAGATACATTTCTTTTTTTCCCCATACTGATGCTTTCCGTTTACATCCTTCTTGGGCTTAATGGCTGTATAGCTCTCCCGGCGTGAGTTCACTTTCCGGACATGTTGTTGTTTGATTACTCTCCATAGCTACAGGTATCCTGTTGTCTGAGCATTTAGGGAAGTGATTCATTTGTTGTTTATTACTTGTTTATCATTATACATGCCACTCTGGTTCGAACATTTTATTTCTCTACTATTGTGTATTCATTCTCAATGTTTATTGTGGTCTGTTAAATTCACTGTTTTATGATTATTTTACAGACAGATTCTGTAAGTCTTCTCATTATAATAATAATAGTAATAATAATAATAATAATAATAATAATAATTATTATTATTATTATTATTATTATTATTATTTTGCTTACATACTTGAGCTAAAGTATTTGAAAGATAACCAGAGAACCCGGAGGAAACCCCAAGCATGTTGCTTTTTAGATGCCACATTCTTAGAAGAAAGTTTGCAAATGTGCAAATGTACAAGTAACCTTGGAATGTTTGAAACACCATTTAGATTGGTCCATTTAGACGATGTGCCCATCATGCATAGTGACCACTGTACAAGCCTCTGAAGGCAGTTTCCTGATCTGCGGTTACCAGGCTCAGCAACGTACATAATGTGGCAATTAAATGTGAGCTGATGACCTGAATGTATTAAATGACCAGGTTATCAATGCATTTTTTAATCCACAAATGCCAAGATTTACCGAGAAAAAGTGGTTCTGAGAGCATGAGGGACCATGTTCATACTTGAACTGGCCACCACTGAATCCTGACATTAACCTCATTCAAGTGTTTGGGATGTGTTGGATAAGACTTTCCAGAGTGGTTTGCTGCTCCCATCATTAATAGAAGATCTACAGTATAAATTTCTAAACAATTCTGAAGGCGGTTAAACAAAAAATTAGACGGACTATGCATCAATCCAACTACAATAGGAACTAATAATCGCTCTGTGGTGATTATTATCAGAATTATTCACATTTTCGACTGTAGTGGGACCTCTGGTCAACAGTAACACGTGCATTCACACACTACGGGCACTTTGGGAACGCCAATTAGCGTAATCTTCATGTCTTTGGTCTCTGGAAGGAAACCGGAGAACCCAGAGGAAACCCATCAAGCATGGGGAGAACATACACACTCCATGCACATAGACCTAGAGACAGAACTCAAACCCGGGACCTGTAAGCTCCCATGAGGTCATTAGCGGGCCCAGCCATATTTATTTATTTGTTTGTTTATTCATTTACTCACTTAGACCAGGCATTAGAGTTCTTATGTTGGAAATACTTGATTTTTGCTTTGAGCTCAAAACCTTTTCCAAGAACATTGGATGCAAGGGAGCCTCATATATCCGATAATGTTTCTGGTTCTTGTTTGCTAAGCTTTACTTAGCTCTGACAGCTGTGATTTGTAGTATACCTGCCCTTGTGTGGATCAGATATCAGTTTAGCAGCTTAATAGTTTTATTTGTTGTTTTCTGTGTTGGAAAGCCACACGCTTGGACTCAGCAGGCGTCCCCTGGTATCTCTGTTCAGATCAATGCTGGTCACCCCAGAAACTTCGATACGGAGTTGTTACCGGTGGTCCGACCGAAAGCCAGTCATTCTTTGGTCACAGTCAGGTATCGAGCAAAGCTTGTGTGACAAATTATTGATCGGAGAGCTATTTTGATGGAGAGCGGTTCACAGCAGAGTTTGCGCTCGCGCCGGTTCCTGTGCAAACTTTCAAGCAGCTAGGAGAGACAGAGGAGGTAGAGGTGTGAGATCTGCAGTAGAGGTAGCAGAAGTGGAAACACAAACTTGTTTTGTAAACTTGCGCAATTTCTTAATGGAATGCTTGTTACTATTTAGGGTTGAGGGCTGAATTTGCATAGGCAATCTCTCCCTCTCTCTCTCTCTCTCTCTCTCGCTCTCTCTCAGTGTGTCAGAAAACACAACTGTTGATTCAGTGGAGCTTAATGAGCAGATCAGCATGTCTCCCTAGAGTGATCTCACACACACACACACACATACACACACACACACAGGGTGTCACTCTGCTGGATGCTGAAATCTGGAGAATTTCTCTCAGCTGTTGTCTTGGAAGAACAATTCGAAGGGCTTCAGATTATGGCAGAATGTTACAGTTGGCATCATGCGAGGTTTTTTTGCGCTAGGATGTTTAGCTCGAAATTTCTCTTCTGTGTCCTTTCATGGTTGACTAAGTATAGCAATAGGACCAGCAGTTATCCATCTAAAAGCGTTTGGTGGAATCTGACATTATAGCGAAATGAAAGTGGTTTGAAGAATGGGCGTCTTTTTCTAGCCTTAGCATAAAAAAAGGCAAAATGTTTGCAGTGTGATATTTACAACAAGGCGAATGTTCATTTCATATGTTCCTGTTTGGGTAATGCAAAGATACTGATTAACACCGGCATCGATTGATCAGGATCAATTTTCGAATTGATTTTACTGTATGTACATGAATGAAAGAATCGCTTGTGAAATTATGTGATAAAAACGGGTCTCATTGATAATTAAGCAATATTATACAAGAAGGAGCTCTGTTGTACCGAATATCAGCACGGCTGTAATGCAGGCCAAAGTCACGAAGGTGCAGCTGATGAAATGAACAAACAAATCATAATCTGTTCATAATACATGCTGTTTGTGGAAATGTTGTATAACAGCGATATCATGCTATTTGGGATTCAACCTCAACATTTTATACATTTCTCAGGAATTCCATGGTATATTCCACCACATCCATAGTTTATACGCTATTAATTATGCTCCACCAGTCACGGTTAGTTAGTTCTTCCAGTCGCAGAATGATACAGTACTTATAGGCGGAGAAAAATAACTGATTTAAATAATCAAACGAATAATAATCTATTCGTAATACATGCCGTTTGTAGAAGTGTTGTATAAAAGCAATATGACATGAGAGGGAGTGCTTTCGTACTGAATATCAGCATTATAGCCGCGCTGATATTCAGTACGACAGCACTCCCTCTGGTGTGATATTGCTTAATTATCATTGAGACCCTGTCGTCTGGTTGTCTCAGTATGAACTCTATCCAGTTGTCTTCTTTTGATAAATTTGGGTTGAGGACACCTTTGTTGGCTTACACGGTTTCCTCCAAAGGTTCCAGCTCACTTGTTGGTTTTTCTATGTAGATAGCGTGTGTTAATTTTAAGCGAATAACACATAGTCCATTCCACTTTTGCAAAGCTCTTTCCCTATCTTTGGCTGGTGATTATTCAAAGCAGAGAGCTCCAGGGAAGGTTTCAGACTGCTTGTGCTATGTGCTCAGCCATCCATCACCGCCTCAGGTCTCGCCACAAGATTTATGATCTACCGTCAGGGAATTTTAAAGCTGCACGTTTTTTTTTTTTCTCCTGTTTCTTACCTTCTTTTTTTGCTTTCTGGTTGGAATGATTAAAGTCAGACATTGTGGCAGAACGGCGGGAGAGATATAATTTCAGATTCCGTTGTCAGTTCTGTGGTTTGATGAGAGTTTGGCAGGGATAGAATGGCAGTGGAGAGATTTCTGAGTTCTGATTGTGGCTTGACAGACAAATGGGAACGAGTGTGGCTAAGCTCTGTTCTTGGGTGCGGAAGAGAACTGCTGGAAGATTTTTCAAACGTCTGTCTAAGCGTGAGGCGAAGCTGGCTTGTGCATGTGACATCAATGCAGAATTGTCACATCCTATTACAAGACATTACATGCATTTATTCATGCGATGGTTGAAAGGACTCATTTTTTGAGGATCTGCCATTTTCTTGTTCCTAGAAAACATTTTGAAAGGTTTTATGGCAACAGTATTTACTACTGGGCATCTTTAAGGTCTTTGCAACAAAGATTTGAAAAGAGTTTCAGGTGAATTTGGAAAGAGAATTCAGGTGTTACATGAAATTATTGTAGTGCTAATTTTCAGACAAATTAAGGACATTAAACAAATTTCTATAATGTTCTGTACATAATCAACTCTAGGAAACATCAATAAATTCATTCATTTATCATCTATACCACTTATACACACACACACAGACACAGACACACACACACACACACACACACACACACACACACACACACAGGAATGGGAAAAAAAAACTACTTTTGCTGTACCTATAAATATTTAGTCTTTATTTTACAAAATATAGTCTTAATTGCTTCATAGCATACAATAAAAAAATAAAATGGATGCTCTGTGGAACACCGCAGAAAAAGTATTTTAATGTCATTTTTTAAAGTTTTTTTTACTTTTTCACATTTTATTATTATTATTATTATTATTATTATTAATAATAATAATAATAATAATAATGTATAGATTGATTTATTAATACATTATTGTTTGATGTATCAATATATTGATAGCTTTCCAATGAAGCGACATCTCAACCATTTGGTAGAGGCATACAGTAAACATGGGTCTGAATAAATAAATAAATAAATAAGGAAATAAATATAAATTTCAAGAGGAACTAAAAAAAAAAACCTAATTAAAATAAATGAAACCTAGACGATTGTTTTATCTATTAAAAAAAGCAATACATAAATAAGTTTTCACCTGGGTTCCTGATGAAAATCCATTGTGTCCTAGATGGAATCTATTCGGTAATCTTATCAGTCAGGTACAAAGGGACACGAGAAATGACATATTTAGAAATTAATCTTCTGTTTCCTCTAGCGAGTAACATGTGACTTGCAGTATGTAGCATGAGGTTTGTCTCTGGTGGATGTATAGTCACCATTTCTATTATTGTTTCTGTAAATGTACCGTACTATTTGAGGATCTGATAAAAAAAAACATCTACTGTCTACTGTATAATTTAAACACATCAATGCGCGACTTTTGTTAAAAATATATTCGAATATGGTTTTCTCTTATATTATTTGTTTTACCTTAACAAACACTGCTGAATCAGAACTAAACACAGATAAAAAGTTTAAGAGTAAAGAGTTGGGTATGGTGGCACAAAGTAGTGTTTTGGATCGGGAATATGGTAAGACTGTAGCGCGGGGTATTAAAATAACAGCAATAATATATTTTTTATTATTATTATCACCATTTTATATGTGCTTTGTGTATAACAGGGCTTGCACGGTCATAAAAGCATGCTTTTGTAGGCCTGGAAAAGTCATAGAAAAGAAATGTTTAGTTGCAAGCAACGTTGAGCGAGCCCAAACAGCCTGTGCCATCGCCCACCTGGGACGCAGTGGGCACATGCATTTACCAATACCAATATGACTTAATTTTACAAAAGGGGGAATTTTATGCTAAGACCTCCAAAATGCCCCATTATTATCATCACATCGGCCCGGTTTCTTGGCGACCGTAAGAGAATGACATCATAAACCACTGGGTGTGTTTTGCAAACAACCTAAAATAACTGACTTCCGGTTGAATAGAGCCCATGACAAGCAATGTGAAAGTTGTTCAGCTCAATGAGCTCTAAATGTGTACCTGGTTCCATGTGCATATGTGCTAGTGGGTATGAGTTATGCAGCACAATCTCATGTGAGGACCCCATGCCACGCCCAGACCCAGATTCTCAGGCATGCTACAAAAGATTCCAACCTGTCTGCTGATTTTTTCATAAATCTTTGAGCATTTTAAGACCATTTTAAGAGCATTTAAGACCCCATATAGCTAACAATGTTAAGCGTGGCCATGCACAATTCCCCAAAAAGCCTGGTGAAAATAATTAAATAAATAAATTCCTTAGAAAAACAAGAGAGCCTTTCACACACAATGATATCAGAAATCAGAACTATATGACATCAACACTTTCAGACATCAGCACTACCATAGCAATGGCAACGATGTAATAGCTATGACGTCATAGTGCTTGGGCCTCAAATGATATATTTATGATTAATGATTCCGTAATATCTATGATGTCATCATGCTGATGTCATACTACTTGGGCCCTAATAATCCTTAGAAAAACAAGAAGGCCCTTCACACAAAATGTGACATTAGCCCAATTTTTGCAATGACGATTACATAATAGCTATGACGCCGTAATGCTGATGTCAAAAGTTCATGGGCCCTAAATATTCGAAATCATTTAAGCATTTTAGTGATGCCGAACATGCATGTATGCGTAAGTGTGTACATGCATGTGTGTCTGTAACAGTGAGTGGGTGAGTCTTTTCAGTTAGTTCTGATAAATATGTTGTTTTGTCATATCTACTGTA
Source organism: Clarias buthupogon (assembly GCA_030014345.1). Taxonomy (NCBI): domain Eukaryota; kingdom Metazoa; phylum Chordata; class Actinopteri; order Siluriformes; family Clariidae; genus Clarias; species Clarias buthupogon. The sequence continues at coordinate 12,629,402 of JAQMYK010000018.1, read as the reverse complement.
CGTGCACTCAGTGAGTGGAAATGTTAGCATGGATGCTAAAGGAAAGAACAGCATGTGAACCAGGTTATAATTTGGGGAATTTTTAAAGGAATCAAAAATTGGATTCCACCCAACCTTACAGAACAGCGTTGCATCTTCACATCTCCAGGGTGTGCACTACTCTCTGCATCCTACATGTTCTTCTGTTGTCTAAATCGGGTTCTCTGTGTCCTCCAGTGGGTGTATTAGGTACTCTAAATTTGCTTCTAGGTGTGAATGTTTGTGCGTAGAATAGATGCCCTGGAATGCGTCAGCAGACAGGATGTGTCCTCGTCTCATTCTCGGTGTTCACATGATAGGCACTGGCTTAACTATAACCCTGTCCAAGGTAGAACCCTCGGTGAAGACGAATATAGAATGAATTCAGGGCAAACAGTCATAAGATTAATTCGTGCAATCAATTGGAGCCAGCGATTTAAATTTGTTGCTTTAATTGTGATAGGTAATTTGCATAAAACACTGTTTAGAGCCTCAATTTAAATGCCATTTGCTGACATGCTTGTTTCTGTCGCCGGAACCATGGCTTTGTGTAACAGTGAAAAGAACGGTCTCCTGTCACTAGTGTGAATGCGGGGTGAAAGGAATACATTATAATGAGTTCTAAAGGCTAACGCTAGCTGGTGGCGAGATTTGAAGGCTGGTATGATGTTATTCGCTATTTTCCGTGCATAGTAAAGCATGCTGTAAGCTCAGCACTGTGATGCATCGGGGGAAAAAAAGACATGAGGTCATTGTGGTAGCCTGTAGTATGTGACACAAACAGATGTATTACCTATTCTCTGTTGTGCACATGTTACAAAACGGGGTAGAAGGCGACTGTAATTTGTGAAAGTTGCCGTATGAACTTGCACTTTCTCTATGATCCAATTCATTTACGTACTTCTATGAAGATTAAACCTGGAGTTTTAGAGAGCAGAAGTCTGGACGAGACGTAGTTGCAGACTCGTGATTTTCACATCCAGCTAAATCGGTCTTCTCTCTGCTGTGGCACATCTTACTTTGAGAATAATAATGATACATTTTTCTATTGGACAGGGTGCAAATACATTGCAGGACACACACATTCATAAACTATGGACAATTTGGAAACTCTAATTAATCTCTTCTGCATGCCTTCAGACTCAATGTGGGTTGAATCGAACTGGAGGTGCAAGGCTAACAACTACACCACTGTGCCACCGTCTTTTATTAATTATGGTTTATTAGGCAAGATGGAGTTCTGTGGCATTTGCTTCACTTAACGTCGCTTTGGCTAAAAATAAATTCTTCACCAAATCCTCTGTTTCGCTAAGGAGATTGGCTGATTTAAAATGCTAACTTTGTGCCGCATTTCCAAATCCCTGATTACGAACGGATTGGGCAAGAACATCCCTTCTGTTAAATCTTCATTTAATAGGCTCAGTTTTTTTTTTTCTCCCACTCTCTTATTGTGCTAAATGACAAAAGATGAGTAAGAACACAAATCTTCTGTGAGTCTTCTAAGACTCGTGTAGAACAAAGACAGAGGAACACACACCAAAAAAAAAAAAAAAAAAAGGCCTGCTCCTGAGTTAACGCTTTTTGGCTTTATGTTTTAAAGAAGACACAGTTCTTATTGAAGAAGTGGACTCTAATTTATCCTTTTACCTCAGTTTTGGGCTGCACAGACTTCTATTCATCTTTTACTAAGCCCTGTTCTCGTACCCTTTTACCATCCTGGACCTTTGTTTTCCTCGACTTAATACCCCGTGAGTTCTTTAGACCCCGGTGCTTGTATTAGCAGATCTCGGTCTACACAACAGGAACCCCTTTGGGTCACATTGACCTGGACAAACACACACACACACACACATAAGCTCATGCTGAGTTCAGTGGTTAATACTGAGGTTGTGGGGAATAATGGTTGAATAGAGGACGCATACATAGATAATAGATATTCTGTCTGAATCAATTCTCTAAGGATCTCGCTTTGTGTGTGTGTGTGTGTGTGTGTGTGTGTATCTCTACATGCAAATATAATAAGTACCAGCTAAGATGTTGATTTGGGTCTTATTTGTGTATTTGGGTATTGAAGTGTGTGTGTGTGTGTGTGTGTGTGTGTGTGTGTGTGAGTAAATGTGTGTGTCCATTCACATGACTGATGGGCGTGGAAGCGTGGCGTTGCCCCTCAGCTACAGAGAACATAAATTATACATTCCATATTTGCTTTTGCTCAATTAAACGATTTTATAGTGTTTAATCAAGCTCTGCGTCCAATAGCTGCGGGTCCTAATTAAAATAACACCACAGCAGAGAACAGCGAAGGATTTCCATACCAGTGATCTGAATACAGCATTCTTTTAACTAAGCCACACTATAAATTACTGGGATTGTGGGTATTTAAAAAATAAATAAAAAAGTGATTTTTAATTTCTGGATGAATAAATCATTAGGCGGCGGCACGGTGGCTTAGTGGTTAGCACTGTGGTCTCGCGCGTCAAGGGTTTGATTCCCACCTCGGGTGTGAGTGCATGTTTGGTGTGTTTCCTCCAGGTGCTCAAGTTTCCTCCTACAGTCCAATGACATGCAGATTAGGCGAATTGCCATTCCCAAATTGTCTGTAGGATGTGTGTGTGCCCTGCAATGGGTTGGAACCCACCTGGGATAGGCAGAGTGGGCTCCAGGATCCCCCGCGACCAGAGGTGGGTACAAGTTACATTTACTTGAGTAACAAGTAACATTTCTTTTAAAATGTACTTCTATGAGTAGTTTTACTGCACCATATTTTTTACTTTCACTTGAGTAGATTTGTGAAGAAGAAACTCCGCTATATTCGGCTTCACTCGACTTGTTACTTTTCTAACCATTTATTCTACACATGCAGCTGGTAGATCTACCGCATGACTGTTTCACCAATCAGACGCAGCAACACTAATCACATGACTTCGTTTGACCAATCAGTCGCAGTAACAATAACCATGTAGTCACATGACCACACTCAAACTGGCGTCATAGCGGGGGGAAAAAATATTCAGCCAGCATCCCTGGCATCAATTCCAAAGCATGTTTTGCTTGCAAAATAGCAGCTTCATACCGCGATGTCTTCTTTATCTGCCAAAACAGACACACACTTCAGCATAAAAAAAACTCGACTTCTAACCTGAGGAAACATGTCTCAGTAAGTTTAGCTGTTTCATTGAATGTTGCAATGTAGGCATATATAATTATTATAATTATATTATAATATATACAGTACTGTGCAAAAGTCTTAGGCACCATATTATATATTATATTCTGTACAAAATAATTCAGTATTTCCATATATAACTTAAAAACTCCATATATAACTTAAAAATTGATAAATAACATTACTATTATGCTTGTACTATGTTTCTTTCTTTACAGCCATGCATAATAGTAATAAATAACATTACTATTATGCATGGCTGTAAAGAAAGAAATATAGTACAAGACAGACCAGTTTTCAGATGGAAACAAAAAACCTGGGATTTGCATAAATATAGAAAGGAGTTACCAAGTGTGACAAAGTTACCAAAAGAAGTCGTATTCTCCAGCAAGCTCAGTAAAACCTAACAGCTGTTTTCTTATAAAACTGCACAAATCTGTGTCTAAAACTCC
>JAQMYK010000018.1:12584977-12601044 GCA_030014345.1 Clarias buthupogon | reverse complement strand
GGGAAGAAAATTATTCTAAGCGGGCAGCGGGTGGACAAAGAGTGATATATAGCGGGAGCGGGCGGGTGCGGGATAAAACCTCGCGGGAGCGGGCGGGAGCGGGACTAAAAAAACAGTCCCGTGCAGACCTCTACTTCAAGCCACACCCATATGTAGGCCTTCAGCAATCAGTTTTTTGAAGCACTCAATGTAGATGATATAACATTACAGTTTCCTTTCACTGGAACTAAGGGGCCCAAACACAATTCATGACGAGGCCACTGTGCAAGGTCCATAAAGACCATAGAAAAGAATTTCCCTGCACAGAGCCTTGACCTCAACACCACTGAACATCTTTGGCATGAATTGCGATGATGAACATGTACCACGCCTTCTTTCACGGACTTACAGAACTTTAAAACATCTGCTCCCAACATCTTGGTACCAGATACCACAGCACACAGAGGTCACATGGAGCGCATGTACTAACTAGTTTACCAGTAGTCTATCTTGTTATGTGACTGGTAGTTTGTTCTGTCGTGTGGGCTGGAAAAAGGTGTTAACTGTTGCGTTTTTTGGGATTGAGTGCTGGGTGTTTTTTTTTTCTTCTGTGCTTTTGTATTTTGCAGAAGCAGAAGGTGGCGTTAGCATCAGTTGGGCAGGGTCAAGAGCTATCTGTCAACCCCCGCCACACCGCCCACGCATTCTGTCATCTGTGCTAACCAAATGTTTCTCTAAATTTTCGCCTGTTATTCTCACTTCCGTTTCTCTGCTTCTTTCTCTCTCCATGAGTTCCTCAATGTTGAGTTAGTAGTATGCACATGGACAATGAATATGAATTCGCCTTTGAATTGAATTTTTTGTACCTGTTCATTATTACCTGAGAAGGAAAATGAGCAAAGGATTGTGGGTTGGGAGTGCCAAGAAACGGCGGCGAAGCACTGTGAAAAACATTACGGTAGATTCAATTATATGCAAATTTGGCGTAGTCCTGACAAATTCTTACTGAGGATCCAGTCTCCTGTTGTATAATTGTTAATAATCATTGGCATAGATAGGGCCAACTATAACAGTTTCCTTCTAAATTTCATGCATGAACAATTACTTACAGCAGTACCACAGTTTTCTGTAATGTAGAACATCAATCTGCACGAATTTAAGTAAGAAAATAATAAGAAATAATATCTAGCATAAACTCTTACTGCACTTATTGAGTTAAAAGATTAAAATAACATTATTAAACGTCTGCTGTTTGTTAACTGGATATCTAATATAAAAACTATATAAATTTGAAAGCCTTCCTTTACGCCTCTTAGACGACGAATGCCGTCGGCAGCTTGTATGTCAACCTGAGAGGGAGCCAAGGGTGATATTTTCACCGAGTTTAGTGCTCATCCACATTTTCCCAGAGATAATGGGGAAGGAAATGATTAACTACCATACAATGCAGACACAAAAGGGAAAGTTCAGTAATCCTGCCATATAGGACGTGAGGGTGCGATAACATAGGACCTCAAGACAAAAATGTTCATAAAACTCGCATGAGCTCTTCATGGCAACTTTAATCCTAAATAGATATTGTAAAGGTTGATTCCACAGGGTGTCGGCTGTCATAAAAACTGCAATGTAGTCATCAACACATAAGTCAAATGATAGACGTTTTATTGACATAATGCTGCGTTCTGACACTTTTCTGACATACATTAGAATGTCAGAGAGATAAATGTCAGATGCTACAAAGGGCTAAGTGGGTCGTTGCTTAAACACGACTCGGTGTTCACAAAATGAAAATTATAATGTCATTTAAAACAAAAACACGGCATATAAATTGGCACATATAGTAAAAAGATGTGGCGGCACAGTAGCTTGGTGGTCAGCACTGTCGCCTTGCGCCTCCAGGGTCCGGGTTCGATTCCGTCCTCGGAGTTTGCATGTTCTCCCTGTGCTTGGTGGGTTTCCTCTCACGGTACAAAGACATGCAGATTAGGCTAATTGGCATTCCCAAATTTTCACAGAGTGTGTGTGTGCCCTGCGATGGTACCCCGTGCCAGTCTCCTGGGATAGGCTCCAGACCCCCAGTGACTCTGTAAAAAGGATAAAGTAGTATAGACGATGAGTGAGTGAGAGTAAGTAGATGTCAGACTACACTTGTGAGTTATGTTACACTGTTAGCCTACATTTTATCTACATTTCGACCTTGTTTTGATGAATTAGACTGTTTCATTAACTAGGTTAAATATTTTAATGTTTGCTATGCATGTTTATTATTCTCATTCTCTCTACTATATAAAAACTGAACCAGGTGCAGTGTGTACCTACAGTAAATACTGCAGATAATGGATTTTTTTATTTATTTATTTATTTATTTATCCATTTATTTATTTGAGGAATTTGAGTAACTTGTGCTTGAAGGTGACTTTCTTTGTGTTTGACTGCAAAATGGGATAAATCAGCTTTGACAGTTTTGAGATTTTTTCTTTTCTACAGAAGCAAGAAGTATTACAAACGAAAAAATATTTTGTCCATGCTTTCTTTGAGTCACAAGGATGATAAAAATCGCAATTGGCAAAATATTTTGTCAAAATTGTGGTGGTTGTGGCGGTGGAATTATTTGAACGATTTTTCAAAATGCTATAAATCCCCCTCAGACAGTTTTGCCATAATGGATAAATCAGCCTGCGATTGTGTTTGTGGCCGTGGCAATGTGAAATTTAGTATCAGTAATATTTTGTCTGGGTATTAATAAAGCAAACAAAGAAATCTAGAAAGAAAATGCTCATGCTTTGTGCTTTTGTGTTGAGTCACTGGCAGCAAATTGAAACAAGGAATAAAGTGTTGCGTTTTGGTGCTAAGTCTTTTTAATTACAAATAATGTTGAGACTCATGAGAAAGATTAAAAACAATACCAGAAGTTTAGTTTCCAATGGCATATTGTGCTTCTTTACTTGACCAAAAGTCGAATACTGTACATCGAATACATTTTCCTCATTGCTGTTTTGCCCAGGCACTATAGTTTCGCTCAGCACTGATCACATGACAGAAATGTCTAAGTTCCAAGCTTTTAAAAGAAGGATCCATGGCAGCGTTTTAACACAATCACGTGTGCCTGAGTCCAAAAGTCCAAAAATGGCATTTATGCCATTTTGCAGTCCAATCCATCATATGTATACAGTAATATATCTATACGGCCATATATAATTAAAGCATTGAGGTGTCAGGACTCTGTGAATGGAATGTCTTAATATATCTATGTGCAAAATCCTTATACCATTCATAAACACACTTCACGTTTTGCATTCAAAGAAACAGACTTTTATGTGATTTTTAAGCCTAAGGCATCCTGAAGGATTTTTTTGCTCAGTGGATGTTGAGTGGTTGGAACAGACGAGAGGGGAAATGAGGTTGCTGCTGAGGTTGTTACATAAACCAAAATATTTACGCACTTTTTTCGTTTGTTCTCATTTTTTAAATTTAATCAACATTTACTCTCACTCACTCACTCATCTTCTATACCGCTTTATCCTGTATTCAGGGTCGCAGGGGACCTGGAGCCTATCCTAGGAGACTTAGGGCACAAGGCGGGGCCAATCCATTGCAGGGCATAATCAACATTTAATTTAATTTAATGTGAAGAACTGTCAGATGTCAGACTGACTTTTTCACAATGTGAGTAGATAGATAGATAGATAGATAGATAGATAGATAGTTTTTACAATTTTCATCAGTTGCACAAGTTGTAATAGACAAACAAACAGACGATCAAACAAACAAAACAACAAATAAAGAAATGCTTAAAAAGAAATGTTTAGTTCATTAATTAAATAAGTGATTTAAATCAGATTATTCTATTCCTTTGCCAAAAGAAATGACTGTTAGTACTAGCCCTGTTTTTCCAGGTCATCTCCTCACCTGCCTTTTAAACCTATTGTCCATGATGGTGCATAATTTCCCGAAGCTGCTTTGTTCACCGGCCTGGAAAATGGACGTATGAATGCCTTCTTTTGCTCTTGAACTTGATAGAGTTGCGTTCTGCACAGTGGGGCTAAAGGACAGTTAAATATTTAATTGTATAATAAAATTTGATCTGCCCTCAGAACTCTGCATATCTTTTTGTGTTAATGAGGCATAAAATGTTTAATTAAATCTCAAAAGGCTTTCGGGGAGGACATATGAACTCTCCATCACCAAGAAGACTGAGAAAGATGGATGAGTTTTTTTCCTGTCCTTTCTGATTAAAACAGAAGAAGTAAACTCCTTCATACTTTCCCATGTTCTATCTGTGAGGCTGCGATCCATCTTTTTTGTTTTGTTTTTTTGGGGTCACTCATTCTGCTTTTTGTTTATACTATATCTCTCTCGATCCATCTTTGCATGCAAATGTGCAAATGGATATGCCAAGTGATATAATTAACATATTAATCATACACGCCCCTCCCATGTGTGCCTTGTAATGCATATTAATGGGCAGGGATGCATATGCATGAGTAGCGCACTGTGGTACACAAAATCGGTACGATATCACTGGGTAATTGCAGAAATTTAGTTTTGGGGAGACATTAGGATTTGACGGTCGTTTGTTGCCAACATAATAGCACATTAATTAGCCAGTGTTCCAGATGAGTGCAGCTGTTTGTGGTTGTGTGGAGAACACCTAATTCTCCCTCACCTTCTATATTAGTTAAATTCGAGCCAAATTGCAGCTAGGAGGTAATATTTATTTTAATAACCCAGCTGAAATTGTTCTGCTGTTATAATTTCCTAAACGCAATACATCTATATTTTCAGATCCATTATCAGTTTGCAAATATAGACAAGAAATAAACTACTTTCCTGACTTCATTAGTTGCTCTTCTCACTGCAATAAGTTAAACGGTTACACATATTTCTGTCTCTCCCTGTGTGTGTCTTTCGACTTTTCTTTTTTTCCCCCTCTCTCATGTCTTTCCTTTTAAATGTTTAGTCCTTAATGTCTATCCTTTTATCTTACTTTGACAAGCAAAACTATCCATGCGTTGAAATCTACTCCAGCAAGGTCCATGGAGGCTGCTATCACTTTGGCCTGTGTTTCAGTTCAATCTGTTATCACTGTTTGCACTCATATAGGCTCAGTACTTTGTGTCTGCCTGCTAGGGATTGAATAATGTGGTATCTGTGTATGTACGATGGACAGCAGTGCTAGTCGGATAGCAAAGTCATGGCTACAGTATAAAAGTTTACAGCAGCTTGAGTAGTTTATCCTTCAGATGCCTTGAAGTGTTGTAACAGAATATGAATCCATTATTCACAAGGTAGACATGGGTTGAAAATATAGTACATATATGAATAAGTGGTTCAGATTCCAGGTTTAGGTTTAGGCTTCACGTATACTGAGAATAGATCCAGACACAAATATGGATATTTGGTGCTAGAGGCAATGTGTTAAAGCAGCAAGACTTAACTTAAATATCAAGTAGTTAGCAGTCTCAACATACAGTAGCAGACATGTCTATGCTGTCTATGTAAAAATTTTAATTGACTGGCTCTCATTTCTTGCGTATTTCAGCTGAAACAGACCTCAAACATCGATCTCCCGTATAGGCTTTTGGCAAATCAGTCCCAAGTGAATTTTCCTAGGTTGAGTAGCACCGTAACACAGGCTGTGACTCCTAAATCAAGCTCGCAGTAGTTTGCCAACAATTAAAATATATATTTTTGTTTTGTATTGTTAAAGGTTTATTTGTCATCCAAATACACATGCGCTCGAGGGCCATTTATCACAAACTAATTTCCATTTGGGTTCTAATATTCTCTCTCTCTCTCTCTAATTTATTATTATTTCTTAAGCTATTCCCAAGGTGGTTGTGATATCCTAAAATAAAACCACCTTAAGCAAGAATAGCTGAGGTTCTGTGGATCCGGATGAATCCGTAATGCTTAAATTTTAAGGCTAGCTTTGCCATGTATACTTTACAGCACAGTGGAATTCTTATCTCCACAATACAATATCCTAGCTTGTTAGGAAGCCAGGGTCAGAGCACAGGGTCGGCTATGATACTGCACCCCTAGGGCAGAGTGTGTTAAGAGCCTTGCTCAAGGGCCCACAGTGTCAGGGTGATGGTGCCGGGCTTAAACCCCCATCCTTCTGATCAGTAACCCCGAGCCTTAACCACTGCCCCCGAGTGAACTGGCTGAAAATGGTGTCTAAGGAGGATTACTCAGGGTTAAACTCTAAAAGAGCCTTTTATCCGTTAGGCTACAGAGTAGATGCTACTATGGACTTAGTTTTAGGATGTAGTGTAACTGACCAAAGTATGGCTTTTTCCTGCTTGTTTTTGTAGCTTAGATTTCTCTTTTTTGGTGGGCATGAGATTTTCAGCTATGTTGATCATGATCTAAAACTACGTTTGTTCTCTTTCTCTTCCTTTTTTTTTGCAGCATGTCCTCCTGGTACCTTTAAGGCCATGCAAGGCACTGGGCTGTGTCTGCAGTGTCCTCCCAACAGCAGATCCACATCTGAGGCCTCCACAATTTGCGTGTGCAGGAACGGCTACTACAGAGCAGATGGAGACCTGCCAGACATGCCCTGCACTAGTGAGTCCTAAAACACACACATTTACATACGAATGCTTCTAGCTAGAAATAAATAGGTTTTTGGAATACCAACAGGTCCTGATTCTAGCCCTGCGAATGACATGTTTTGTTTCCCTTATTTTAACACATTGAAATCTGCATAATGAATAATTGATGTTCTGGTTTACATTAGAGCTAGGAAAATAATAATAGACTGGGAACCAGTGCACAGTACCGGTTTCCACCTGAGTGATTCTTGGCCACATTTAGTGAGGAAACATGTCAGTGTCTCTGGGGAGAGCCAGAGGTCTGGCTTGCGAGAATAGTTTCCACTATCGTTGGATTCTCACAATTACCTTTCCCTCCCTTGGTTTTTAGATGCTGATAGCTTACACATAGTTTCTTTCAAGGTTGCAGATGTTCTTCACCAAGTTAATAAAACCAGCGGTTCCCAAGCCAGTAAGCAATGCCTCCTACTGAGACTGAATTCCCAACTTGTATGTCTGGGAATCGAAGAATTTTGATTACCTTACCACATGGACTGGGCAGGTGAAAATGTCAGTTTGCCCATAAGTCATGTGTTTTGGTTGCCCAGAATGCAAATTTGCTATATTATTATTATTATTATTAACAAGTTAAATAGTTTTAATTTTTAATTTTGTATTAATAGAGACTAATCGAAACTATTTCAATGGAAATGATAGCCAAAGTTTGTTGAATGTTGTGTCAAGGTTTACCCTTTGACAAAAGGTCAGCAACTCATTGATCAATATTTCGGATATGCAGTAATCCATGGTATCAGACACAAAAAAGATATTTACTTTATAGATCAACCTCATAGTACCGTGCAAAACATTATGCCAACATTGTTGTGTTGGTTCTCCTTGTGCCACCAGGATGGCTCTGGCCCCTTGGGACGTGACTCCACAAGACCTCTGGGGGTGTGCTGTGGTATCTGGCATCAGGACATTGGCGGCAGATGCTTTGGGTACTGTGGGATGTGGGGTGGGACCTCTGTAAATCGGACTTGTTTGTCTTGTGTGTCCCATGTGTACTCGATCGGATTGGGCTCTTGGGAGTTTGACGGCCAGGTCAGAAGTCTTCGGTTCTTTGCCTGCTAGGCCCTATAAGTGGCCGGTTGTGGTGCATTGGGTGTTCTGGTGCAGGCAGCATTGGCTTTTTTTAGGCAATTTGTGCTAGATTGGCTTTTCTGTGGGATCAAACTTGCTGTCTTTTGGTCCCCACAGACATAAATGAGCCTTGGGTGCCCATGAAGCTGTCACCAGTTTACTGGTATATAATTGATATCTCAAAAGTTTCTTGATGACTCTTGAAACTTCATCAGTTCTTGGTCTATTTCTCTTGACTATCATTAGACAATTCAATGATTTATTTTCCTAGGTTTCCTTATGGCACAACTCGGAGAGCAGTGCGTATTCTTGTCCTGACTGGGCATCAGATTACATTTTCAGCAGCTGAACCCCTTAGAGAAGCAAATTCTTTTTATGGCTATGCTCCTCAAGAACCTTGTTTTATTCTAGCTGCTTGTACTGTATATAGTAAATTGAGATCTATAGGAGGTTAGTGACCTGGCTGAGGTACCTGTATACTTGGAAATGAATAAACGTGTATAATTAAACAAGTCATGAATTCACTAAAGCTGGAAATGTATGTATAAATATTCAACACACATAAATATCCAGTGTTGTGAATTTTATTTAAGCTAATGAGGAAAATTGTGAAATATTTTAAATATTTGTGAAGTTATTCCCTTACAACTTGACATGATAATAGTGAATCGATAAGATGTTCTTGTGTGGTAGTAGAAGTCAAAGATTTTAAATCTTAATTGTTATGGTTCCTCCACTTAAATAAAAAGAAGGCAAAAAATGTAGACTGTTAGTCCCAGAGGTCTAAATTGAGAACTTTGCCAGTAGAGTTTTGATGAGCTTTGGCATTCTAGTGAGAACTTGGACTAGTTGTAGAAGCTTGCTGATTATTACACAGTACCCGACTGGAAGACATAACAAAAATAGGAAATAAATGCCAAATCCCTGGGGTCTGATAGTTTTATGGTTATAGTGGACACATTTAATAGATATAAGACAAAAAAACATGGTCTGCTAGTGAGTCCCAGAGGTCCAGAGGTGTGAATCGAGAACTTCGCTAGTAGAGGAATGTTGAGATTTTGTCCTGAGGGTTTCACTGTACCAAACATAGAGACCTGAAAAGTAAGATGTGAAGTGGAAGACATCTCCCTGTAGACTTGATTAAAATGTTGGTTTAAAACATTGGTTTGCTTTATTGAAAGGTGCCGCTGGCGGTGTGCCACTGCCCACAGCCCGCAGCCCACATGTAGGTCACTTAGAGGCTTGTCATTAGTGTGATCGAGTAGCACTGGCCTCTGGAGCAACTCTTTACAGAAGTGGGTCAGATTCTTGCCAAAGCATCTGGAGGATCAACGAGGGAGAAGTAGTTAGAGACTTGTGTTCGGCAAAGTGTTAGTACAGACCAGAATATCGCCTCTGTGTCCCTGGAGACTCCAGTCCTGAGAGGAGACTTGGAACTATCTGATGTCATAGCAAATTAATGTGCAGATATCTGAATACATATAAACACCTATTTCTCTTGTTTGATGGAAAGTGATTAGTTGGTAAGAAGTGATTGATGCACTCTTCTGCTACATTAGCTCCTCCCTCTTGGCACTGGCGAGGGAAGGAAATGGAGCATGCTATGTAGGTCATGAAAAAAAAAAAAACATCTCTCTTCTTTTCAGAATCTTCTTTCATGGAAAAAATGGATCTCTCTCTCTCTCTCTTTCTCTCTCTCTCTCTCTCTCCCGGTTATGAATGAAAGATTGAAGTCGTTACTGCAGTGCTGCAGGGTTGCCGAGATTGGTGTAGGCGCATGATGAAAATGATAACGCCATACACAACAGAAATTCGTTTTGACTCTTGCTTGTGCCCTGAGGGATAGCTTTGATATGCAAGTCAGGTGGATCTGAGGAGGATGGCGCGTTACACGTTGTACACCTATCAGTTGCAGGAATCCGCTAACGAGACTAGCAACACTTGTTATTGTGTTTTTGCTACATAATCGAGAAGACACAATATCAATGTTCTTGGGAGACAGCAAGATCGAGCAGTATGAAAAAGCCATGAATACCATATTGAAATTGAAAAGGCATTAATTAATGCTGTGTTGTATTGATAGAGCACAGAGTTGAATGCAGATTCATTGTCGATGCTAATAGGATTTGAATGAATGCTGTATTGATGTACAATACAAAAGAAATCACAGTATTGTCTTTAGCCTTTGGTTCCCATAAATATATATATAGATTGTGTTCTCATTAGTTTATCTCCCCTGGCTTGTATCCTTGCATGATGATTTTAGTAATGACACCCTACCGACTGAAAGAAAATTACTTGGCTGTTTTTCAGGTGGTTTTGAGTTATCGAGCATGTCTCTTGGTTTCATTTACCCGCTGAGGAAACTGCAGTGTGCTTTGTACTCCATTGATTCATTAGGTTTTATTCATTTATGTAGCCTAATTGCTTGCAGGAATTGTCCTTCTTTCTGTCTCCCTGACTTGTTTAAAATGTCTCCCTGTTTTTTCTTTCTACAAAGGGTTGCCAGGTTTAATAAAAACAAAAACAGTGTACTAAAACTCCAAAGAGGACCTCCCATACCCTGTACATTTCCTTCAAATCACAATGTAAATCAACAAATTTACTTTGGGTTCTCCATTTGCCTCCCACTATACAAAACGTGATAGTCGGTTTACTGGTTACACCAGATGTTAAAATGTGTATATACTGTTCTATGTGATGGACACATTTACCGTCTCAGGTTATTCCCTCTTAATGCCCATGTCCTCCTGGGGTTGGCTCCAGAATCACCGTAACCCTGACCAGGATATACAGTAGCAATCACAGAACATATGGCTGAAAATACACTGATTTAATCCTGGGAATGCATTTATGGAGGCTAAGTCCTTCAGTGCTGTTATGCCCAAGTATTTCAATTCACTTCCACAGAGGGTTTGAGAAATCTTCTCCATTTCTCCAGAACTCAAATCCCATCTCTCAAACTCATTGCTGTAACTTGATAATTATAAATGTGTAGCTCCAGCTACTTTCACGCGATGCTTCCCATCATGTTACCCTCACATCAATCTGTTCTGTTAACTGCACTGCATATAATGTCTTGAAATAAAATGACTAGAAACCAAATATAAGACTAGTAAACTTACTTCTAGTCAAATGTAAAGGAAATTGTTCAATTGGGAGATTTTTTTTTTCTAATTTTGACTAGAAAGAAGCATAATAATGTTATATTTGGTCGGTTGTAATCGTATCTTAGTAAATTACAGTAAAACCTTCTGAGAGTCTGAGAGTATTTTACAAAGATTTTTAATAAATTATAACTTGATAAACAAGTTAGATCTTGCAATACGAGTACAGTATGTATACGCTTTGTCTGCTGAGTGTCTCTATCCCCTCCTTACCCCTTTCACAAGCTACTATTCTTTTTAAAGGTAAAGTACAGGTTAATTTGTTGTATTTTTACTTTCTATTTTGTATTAATCATTTTATATGAATATTTTTGGGTCATGGAATGAATTAACTGAGTTTCTTTTTTTTGGGGGGGGGCGAAATTGGCTTTGATATACGAGTGCTTTGGGCTACAAGCACGTTTCTGGAACTAATTAGTTCATGTATGTTATTTTTTGCAGTGTGTCCTGTGATATTTCTGATTCTATATGTGTTAATTAATAAATATTTATTAGATTGATTTAGGTTTGAGAAAGAAAGGATGAGGATTTGATGTTATTAAAATAATAATAATAATAATAATAATAATAATAATAATAATAATAGTTGTTATTATTATTAGTAGTAATAGTAATATTATGAGTGACGTTCAAGTCAAACCGGGATTTGTGATGAAATTTCTAAGTAGTAAACCTGATTTACATTTACAGAACACTTTATGCTCTTATGGTGATGAGACTCTTAGCCAGAGTAAAGCATTTGAATGGTGCAAACATTTTTAAGAAGCCCGTATGTCCGTGTCCAAGGTGACTCTGAACCCCCCGAAGTCGTTCCTGTGATCATTTAATGAAATGTGAAACATTTAATGTTCCTGTGAAAAGAATAGAACTGGCAACCTATCCCGTTTTCATTATTTTCTCTCTATTCTCCTGTACACACTGTTCTTTTGCACAAATACCTAGAGCTCGGTATATACCCTTTCTCCCTTTCTTTTAGGGCCTGCTGTGAAAAGGTTGTGTGTAAGAGAGCTGTGCGTGTGTGTGTTAGAGAGAGAGAGTGAGAGAGAGAAAGAGAGAGAGAGCTTCTGAAACGAGCCTGATTAGGGCAGTGATGGATAGGGGAGCAGGAAGTGTATCAGCAGAGTTCTGGAGCCTGACTATTCAGCTTAGCACTAGCCAACCATCGGCCTGATGCGTGCACACACATGCACACGCAAGCGCGCACACACATGCGCACACACACACTCCTTTATACTTCCATTTCTATCCCTCTTCACACTCCCTCCCCACTGATTGATGCTCGCTCATTCTTTAAAGCCATCTCTCCCTCTCTCCCTCTCTCTCTCTCTCTCTCTCTCTCTTTCTTTTTCCTAGAGGGCCATATGCTTCTCACTGGTTTCCCTCCATTCCTCTCCATGGGAGACCGAGTCCCTGAGACCAGCGTAGTCTGGAGCGTTCATCACAGCACAAAATATTCCCTCAGAAATTTCCACTGTATATTGGACAGTGGGATTCGGAGATAATTAAAGTTATCATACTGGGTTATGATTTTTTTAAAATTATTTTTTATTATTTATTATTTTTTAAATCAGTATCAGACCGTCTCCCAATAGGACCAAGCTACAGCAGATGGTGTGTTAATATGAGGATTTGCACCAAAGCTGATTTGAACTTTTATTTAGAGGTTTGAACGATTTCGATTTATTCCTTTTAAAGATGTTTTAATATCTCCGTATACCGTTCAAACTTTCTTATGAACTTTTAATCCCTTCAGATTTCTGTTTTTTCCCCACTCTATGATTCTGTCTGTTTTCTTTAACATTTCTTTTGTATTGATTTGTTCAATGTGCTGTAGATTACAGAATCCACTTACACCATGAACATCTTTCTCTTTAATAGAGTTTTCATTCAACCCTGCAATAACATAATTCTTTTTTGTACTTCTTGTATTCCATCAAAGAATCTCGATATAACTTTAAAAAAATGTTTTTTTTTTATTGTTTAAACATTTCTGTATTGACTATTGATTTACATCAAGTAAACATGAACGCTGAGATCGCTTTGATTTCCAGTAATAGCTTTAACACCTCTGAGAGTTCACACCTGACCAGGCTGTGAAAAAATGTGATCATGTGTGTGGAAAATAATAATAATAATAATTTACACCTTGGGATCTTCAGGACTGGCACTGGGAAATAATGGGATGTACACTGACGTCAGCGCCTAACAACAGCTGAAGCACATATTGCTGATACAAGTCACATTTATGTGCAATTTCTTATTATAAGATTGAAGCAAACCCAATATGATTTTATTCAACCCATTTCCAAATATATATTTAGCATTTCTAAAAACTAATCTACTAACAGAGGCGGCACAGTGGCCTCATACAGCCAGGGTCGATGGTTCACTTCCCTCTTTGGGGCTGTGGGTGTGGAGTTTGCACGTTCTCCCTGTGTTTGGTGGGTTTTCTCTGGGTACTCTGGTTTCCTCCCACAGTTCATGTTTGTCTGTGTGTGTCTGCGCACTCATTTTGATAGATTGTCCAATTGTGTATCCTGCCTTGTGTCCTAAGTCTCCTTGGATAGGCTCCAGTCCCCAACTCCCCGCCCCCGTGACCATGAACAGGATAAACGGTATAGAAGATGAATGAATCAGTGAATCTACCAATAAAACAAGAAATATATGCTTTAAAATCTAGTAAAATATGTCTAAGCTTAATTGTTTAATCATTATCATTTTATAATATTACAGTAGCTACATTACACTAGATTTAAGATATTTTACCAAGGTAATTTTTTGCTGTGTAATCAGTTATACAGTTCATTGGCTTAAAGTTACAATGTTAAAAGGTCTAAAACTGACAAATTCCTTAAAAATATACCACAGGTATTAAAAACTACTTGAATTTGCAGCAAAAATACTCAAGTTTTATGAGATTATAACTTCTCCTTCCTTCGAGTTTATGAACAGTTGCAGCATGTTTGGGTTAAATTGAGGGGGAAAAAATCATGTTTCCACGCTGGGAAGTCAGCTCTGACATGCTTGCCGACAAGGAGACAAGCACACACACACACACACACACACACGATGGAGTCTGAATGTTATCCAGTTTATTTACAGAAGAAGTGAGTCCTTGTTCATTTCCTGCAACCAAAAGGGGGTATGTATTTTACTGTCATGTCACCAGGGTTGTATAACACGTTACAAAGTAAGTGTAACAAGTAAGTGTACAAGTGTATTCTTGCTGTTTTACCCCTATCTCACCTATGCGGTTTCACTATGCGAGGACCGACGTGAGGAAAGATGAAACCTAATCACAGCGCCAAAACTTTCGGTGAATCATGATGAACCGTACTTCAGACAGATCAGATGAAAAAATAAATGCGTCAATAATGCATTTAATATGCCAATATTTTATTAATGTCTATGAAGGCTGTCCCCTGACTAGGGCTTCTAGTCTAGACTAGGGCTGTTTCTATTTTTTCCACATACTCTGTTTATAGGGAAAAGTGCTAGATCACTGGTATATTCATTTATTTTCATTTATCAGAAAAGCATCAGGGTCTGGATAGAACTGTCTCTTGGGCCGGGTCCGGACCACGCTTCACCATTTAGTGATGCTTGTTCTAATAGGGTGGATGTAAAATTAAGTAAGAGTTTAGTCATGTCAGAGCTCAGGGTCAGGCTCAGATACATCACACACACACCCACACACGCACGCACACACTACTGAGTTGAATTCATACCAGTGTACCATGAATCAGGCCAGTCTGAGGCACTGTCTGGATAACATCTATACGTATACTAGCTTTATAGTTCTCACTGAGAGAATTCCTTTACTAAACCCACATCTCTCTCTCTGTCTCTCTCTCTCCCGCTCTCTCTCTCTCCTGCACACACATACACACACACAGTGGAGCTGCAGGTACAGAGGCAGTAAACAGACCTTAAGCCACTGTAATTGCTTTGCTAATCCTCTAGCTGCAGCCACTGCCTCCAACTGACTCTGCACTGCGCACAGCTGCTCTCTCTACCTCTCTTTCTCTCTCTCTCTTTCTCTCTCTCTCTCTCACACACACACACACACGCATACACAGCATGGAGTTTCAGGTACAGATGCAGTAAACAGACTTTTCTCAAATCTGCGGTGACAAACACACAAACAGAGTTCATTATTGTGATTATAATTATAAAGTAATTATACAGCAACAAATTGAAAAGCTTTGTATTACAGTCTATCGGATTTGGAACGATGTCTGACAAACAAGGTCCGCTTCAATTTGAGGAAACTACAGGGTGTCCCAGAAGTCTCCAGACATACTGTAGGGGAGCGCAAATGACTTCCCAAAATTTTCACGCTTAGTTTATATTATACAATTCTTTTTTTTTTCTGACAGATAGCCTTTAAAGAATGCCTGCATGGCACATTGATGCACATTGTGTGCCGGGAAATCCTACAGCTCGAAAACGCATTTAAAGGATTGCAATGAAAACGCGGCTACATGCATAGCATCAGGTGTGTGAGAACATGTTTCGGTTGATAACGGATCCAGGTTGTCCCTCCTTAGGATAGGCTTCAGTTCCCCTTTGACCATACATAGGATAAGTGGTACAGAAAATGGACGAGTTATGCAAAGTGCAAAGGCAACAGCTACCGTGAACAAAAGATTCATAATCTTGTGTAAACATGTAATTACTGGAGCACGTACAAAAACAACTCGAAAAAAAAAAGAGCCTGTTAGTTGCCAACACTGAAACTTAAACAGTGATTCTAATCAAGGTTAAACAGGAAACAGGAGAGAGTGAGTAATGTGTTGTGTTGTGTTGTGATGTGCTAACATGATAGGTAATGTGCTCCCGCTAATTGCTCGTGTTGCATCACTTTATGGCTTGGCCTACAACTGTTATCGCTATTATTTTAATTATAAGATTACATTAGATTTGGGTATCCCCACCCCACCCCACTGCAGTTCTAGTTTTGTACTTTGCGTTATTTAAATCAATCAAAACTGATTATCTGTGGTGAAAGTAGTTTAAAATTCATACTGGTATTATGTAGACAACGGCAGGGAGGATTAACCATGGAGGTGGTGGGTAGTCCTGTAAATCTGGTAAGATTCGCTTTGTATTCCTTTTTAGAATATCAAGCAAACTAACTGTTCTGGCATTGATTCTCACATGGCATACAGTACAGGCCAAAAGTTTGGACACACCTTCACTCATTCAATGTGTTTTCTTTATTTTCATGACCATTTACATT
>JAQMYK010000018.1:12502981-12514401 GCA_030014345.1 Clarias buthupogon | reverse complement strand
CAATTCCGCCAGCACACCCCCAACTTTCTGTTCATGGATGATAATGCTCCACCACATCATGGCAGAATTGTCACAGCCCGACTTCAGGAGGTTGGTGTGCCTCATATGGTATGGCCATCAATGTCCCCTGACCTGAACCCAATAGAGCATGTCTGGGAGCAGTTGAAGCAGAGACTGGATGATCGTACCCCACCCCCATGTGACCTGGCAGAACTGCATGTAGCACTTGTGGAAGAGTGGAACGCATTGCTTCAGAACAACATCATGA
This sequence comes from Clarias buthupogon, assembly GCA_030014345.1. NCBI lineage: Eukaryota > Metazoa > Chordata > Actinopteri > Siluriformes > Clariidae > Clarias > Clarias buthupogon. The sequence continues at coordinate 12,514,133 of JAQMYK010000018.1, read as the reverse complement.
GAACAACATCACCGGCACCCTGTTATTGTCCAAATTTTTGGGGTAATAAATATTAAACTAATGAAAATGGTGTTTCATTATATATACATTATATATACATTCTAATACTTTATTAGTAATATCAAAGGGAACTTTTACTTATTACTTTCAAATTCAGAGCAAATAGGAAACTCACTCATGTAAATAACAATATCCCTAACTTATTGTGAGTAGTGCATATATATAAAATGGTGTATAGTATATATACAGATGTTTTATATTTAGTTGTACATCACCCTGTGCACTATTACCTTTTCCATCTATTCCTTTAATATAAAATAAAATTTGAATTAATTTATTTTTATGATGGGTATAAAGCTCATCGTAGAGTGACCCTCACTTCTCAAAGTAGAGTTTTACCATCTTGTCCTTCAGATTTCAAACACAACACTCCCTTACACTGAAAGATAACCCACATCCATCTTAACACTGTTGGTTTCTCTCCATAAAACTGTTATTTACTGTTCATCATTTCATCTCTTGTCAGGTTTGTTTTGATTGAGCTCGTGTGTGGTGACCCTAGAGTGCTATTGTCTGTTTTGTATGTCAGTCAAACACTTCAACACAATGTCAGTCTGACTTCCTGTCTCAACTGGAAAATACAGCAACATATAGAATTAAATCACGGCTAGGAATTCATTTCAAGGGTAAAAGCCGATCTCAGTGAATCCACGCTGAAGGGTGGGGGTAGTTAGTAGCAGGATTTTACTTACAAAAACAAACGTGTGGAGACAGGTCATGTGAAAAGCACAGAAAGGTTTGGGGGTTTTAGCTATTTAGTCCTCCGTCGCTTTGTTTTAAGCAGAGGAAATAAAATGTCTGGACCTTGATACAATGGTGTTAGATGATCAAATGTACTCATAGATTTGCTGAAGGTAAAGTACGCAGGCTTCTCTATAAACAAGATTTTAAATGATATTGATGCTAGGGCAGGATGGCAAGACACAACACATGATCGTCCCTTCCAAGGAACACATTATAAACTATGAGTCTCATGACATACTGTATTGGATAGTTGGACGGTTATAATATGAGCAGAGTGATTCTTCTACATTTTAGTATACTTGTATCTAGATGGAGAGAGGTGGTGAAGTGGTGCGAGTTCATTCTCTACTACCATGTTTGTATGTGAATCTGTGTTTTAGAGGTGGAGTTCCATTCCAGATGTGAAAAAGTGTGTTCCATTACATTCCCATCCACCTCAGTGTGAAAAGTGGTGGAACAAAAGGTCTTGGAATAGAATTAATCAAGACAACTGAAAAAAATAAATAGATTTACAGATAAAGCATTAAAGAAAGTGAAGTCAATAAATGACCACAGTTGCCATCTGGTGTGTGCGTGTGTGTGTGTGTGTGGGTGTCGGTGTGTGTTCATTCCTAGGCCACTACAGAAAGACCACATGTTCTGGGTTGGGCTAATTGAATGGTTTCTAGATTCATCAACTTTAATTCTCTCTCTTACACTCTCTCTCTCTCTCTCTCTTGGGTAGGCTTGATTAATGAAGGTGTAGACTGGCATGTCCTGCCACTGCTGCCACAGTGCCAGGGACACTGACAATTATGTCCGCAGGATGAATAGTGGCTGAGCGCTACTGAACTGATACCATGTATGGCCTGTAAGCTATGGAAGCACACACTGGAAAGAAAGGCGCTTAGCAACATTCTTGACACATCGTGTGTTAAATATAACTATGTCTGTGCTGGTACACTGACAGCACTTCTCAGCACACACAACTAACCGAGCTTGTCTTCTACCACTCGTCAATCAATACTCAAGTATACACCACTTCCATACAGCTACCAAAGAAATTATTAATTACTAGCACACTGTCTCCGCAATGTATATGAACACATTTTTTTTTTTTTAATAAAAAAAAACACCAAATTTATCGTCTGTGGATGAGGTTTCTTTAGATTTTCATTTGTTTCGAAAATAGTTATTGAGATTGTTGTATCCATGAGCTACATCTTCCATCTATGCTTCCACATACACACGTGCTGTAATAATAATAATAATAATAATAACACTGCAAATGAGTGTGTGAATGTGCGTATGAGTGTGTGCCCTGCGATGGATTGGCACCCTGTCTAGGGTGTACCCTGCCTTGTGCCCCAAGCCTCCTGGGATAGGCTCCAGGTCCCCGCGACCCTGAATAGAGGATAAAGCGGTATAGAAGATGAATGAATGAATGAATAACACTGCACAGATTGGTATGAAGAAACAATTCTTGGGATACCTTCTTTCTAGCCCAGCCATCACCAATAGTACAGTATTTTAAATTGAACAAGTTGGATTATTTTACTTAAGTCTCTCAATCCATTTAGCCCCAACGCAGGATGATTCACTCGAAAGAGGCCCTGAAAATTCTGTAATAACTCTCGCTAGGACGAAGCAATCTGCACAAAACAACATGCAATGTGCTCCTCAGGATATGGAGCTTCAAAACACGACTTGATCCCTGTGAGTGGAAGATTTGAAGGAAAACATCAAACGTGAAATTGCTGCTATTCCACCTGATATCCTTGCTAATACATTCAGGGACATGGAGCGCCGTGTCGAAATGTGTCTTGCAGAAGACAGATCACTTCCAGCATCGCATTTAATACAATCGATTACACATATGTTAAGATATGTAGTGTATTTTTTGGGTTGCTTGAATTATTATAGAATATTAGGGGCCTCTTTCGAGTGAATCAACCCGTGGTATCACTGTCATACCATTAATGTACAGTACACCTACTGTATCAACCATAACAGTGAACCCAAACAATATTGGGTTAAATGTTATGTGTTTTAATGTACACCAATCAGCCATAAAATGAAAACACAAAACATTAACCCCAATATTGTGTGGGTGCCCTTGTGCCACCATGGTAGCTCTGGTTCCTTGGGGTTTGACTGATCCTTTGGGTGCTATGGGTTGTAGGGATGGCCCTCCATGGATCAGGTTTGTTTGTCCGCCGCATTCCATGGAAGAATTTGGAAGCTGGATCAATAACCTTGACCTCTTTGCCTGCTAAGCCCCATACACAGCAGGCTGTGAAGCACTGGGAGTTCTGATACCATTCTACTGTGCCGTCCACTGGTATTTATTTTTATTTTTTTTCAGGAATTTGTTCTACATTATCTTTTCTGTGAAATTCGACCAAACAGGATCGCCTTTGGTCCCCACAGGCATACATGATCCTTGGGTGTCCATGACCCTGTCACCAGTTTACTGGTATATAATTGATAATCAATGTTAATCAGTTCCCCTGGTGGTGGTGTTGTAGTGTTGTGGCTGATGTATATTAAATCTCATGGTACGCAGACATTGAATGAGTAAAGTGGTTTAAAAATAACACTTCAGAGAAATGTTAGTTGATCCTCAGACACTGGTGTGGCGTAACTATTAAATAATTATCACAGCACATAGATTATGGAGTGTGTGGGAGTGTATTTACACTGAGCACAGTGAAAAACAGTCCAGTGTTAATATAAAAAAAATGAGAAAGACAATATTTAAAAACCAGACTAATAGATAAAAAAGATAACAGGCAGGGGAAGAAAGAAACCATAACACAGAAAGGCAAAATAGGTCATACATGAGAAATCAGTCCACAATAACACGACTAAGAATTTCTGAAAAAGATCAAAGGCTTTACATTTTCCTAAGGTTCCATGTGCGTTTTATAGAGTCTAGACAGGAAATAGGAATGACCATCGAAGGTGCAATATAAAACTTGTAGCAGTCTGGAATAGACCGGAGCTGGACCATAGTAAGGTTATTGTAGATCAGTACTAGGATTGAAGGTATAATCTACAAACAGCAATACAATTCAACATAAACTGGATCATGACACGTAGCAAGGCATGCATACGCTAATCAGCCATAACTTTAAAACCAGGTACTCTTACGAGTCTGACTTTTTCTTTTGTTTCTCGCCAAAGTATTTTATCTTGTCTGACATAAAAATGGAGCAAAAGATCCATACATATAAATGAAAGTAAATAAATGGATCATGGTGGTGTTTTCAGTAGATACTGCTATACTGTATATGTACTTCGTTTTTGGTGTTAGGGGAGGGAATGAGCGACAGAGGGAAATGAGTCTGGGAGTGTTCTTGCCATAGTAATTAGCAGACGGGGTGTATTGAGACCTGGCTGATGGGTCTATCCTCTGGCACTCTGCCACAGCACGGCATTCGTTAAGACAATTAGCACCAGGCACAGGGGGAGAAGGTCAGTCACACTATGTTCTTGCACACACACACATACCCCTCACACTTGTTTCCTTCTCTGCATCAAATCCCATTCCTTCTCCAGCAAGTCTCTCTCTCTCTCTCTCTCTCTCTCTCTCTCCTGCGTTTCTGTCTTTCAGGCAGGTGGGTGCAATCATGAGGAAATTATTTTATTAAATGAGGTGTGTACATGTGTGTAAATGCTGAATAAAGACCGAACAAAACGAAGCCAGCAAACAGCCATCATTTCTCATATGATTTCTTCTGGGTGAAGTCCCCAAGTCGAACCCAAACCTGATTTCATTTGCTGTTTAATCAGAACATGGGAAATATTCTGTTTACTGAGCAATGCAAGGCCTGTAGGGCGTAGAGAGAGAGAGAGAGCGAGAGCACGTGACGCAAGAGGCAGAGCAAAAGGGGAAACAGCAAAGCCAGCGGGTGTAAACAAGAAAAAGTATTAAAGGCATCACATCTCATTGAGTTACATTATCAATCAAAAAAAATATTGGTTTATAGGAATAGAATTACTAAAGTGTACACTAATAACTAAAGCAAGAATGATTTGGTCAGTCCAGTCGGAAATGATTGTAGGACTTTTAGATTATACACTATTTTTTCATTAACATTTACGCAAAGAACGAAATTTGATGAATGCCCAAGACTCCACCAAGCATCAGTGGATAATCCCAGCTATACCCAAGTACTTCTGCTGTAATCATACTGTAATATGCTCATAATAAACATTTTAACTCGCTTGGTATTGGTAGACTTTATTCTGCACAACTCTGTAAGTGTAATGATATGAAATCATCAGACACTATTGCCACTTATTTGCCCATTAGAGATCTAAATATAAATCCCGATCCAGTTTCCTATAAAGCAACAAATACGATCCAATTCAAATCAAATCAAATCATGCAACAGTTAAATGTATGGCCACAGCACCAAAAGATAATTTTTATAAAGTGAAATGCCAGCCTGTGAATGAGCGAGCCGGTTATTTCTCTGAGTATAAGAAGCATAAGCTGTATAGAGCATTTATACGGAGGGGTTGAGTACGGCCGTTTAGTCTCCTGCTGCATATGCTTCATATTGTCCACTAAATAAAGGGTCCAAAAGTGCATGATGTTCTCATGTCAGTATGGACCAAAATCTCTAAACAAGCAATGTTCCCAGCACTAAATCTATGCCACAAAGTATTAGAATAGTTCTGTAGAACTAGTTCTATATTGTGTATGCAGTGGTTCCCATAGGTTTAAAATATAGTTACTAAAAAAAAGCATTATCGCACAAGCTTATGGACTAAAAAAAATATATAGAGTTAAATATGTAGTTAAATCTATGTAGTATTAACATATAGTAACACACATAAATGGCTATTAAACTTACTTTTATCTTTTTATACAGCAGTTTATGCAGGAGTTGCAAAAATAAATGCATGATAAAAAATATATATCTAAAAAATTACTTTGTTAAACCAGCTGCACCTGGTACCTTTTTTTTTTTTTTTAAAGCTAATTGTGTTTGAAAATAATTATTTTACTCTGCACTATGTTACAGCAAGAAGTACTAAAGTGACAAACACACACACACACAGCTATACTTTCTCAGCTGTGTCTGAAAAGCAGTTGGCTGAATTGACTGTGTGTGTGTGTGTGTGTGTGTGTGAGTGTGTGTGGGTGTGTGCATGTTCCAGTAAACGCATGCTCATGCACAAAGCCTCTCTGCCAGTCATGTTTAATCTGTCTCCTCTGCCCTCTGTGGTTATTTCTTTTTTCCCTGTGTCTTCCTTTAAGCTTCTCAACACTCCACATTACTGTAACCTTTCTTTCCTCTTTGTGCAATCTTTCTACACAGTCACCTGTTTCTTCACGTATACACTCCATCTTCTTTTTGTATCAACTTCTTTTTTTCTTCTTCTAGCTTTTCGTCTTCTTCAGACTTCCCTCCTCTTGGTCTGAGATTTTTATGTATCTGATTATGATTTTTTTGTATCTTTACCTCTAAATTCTTCAGCATCTGCTTGTATTTAAAAACCTTGTCACTCTTGCCAAACTCAACACAAGCTCATTATCACAGAGTCAAAACAGGTATGTAGCGGTATCAGGGGAAGAACACTCCCATCCTTCTGTGAAGTTCAACTCACATTTGGACAATATTGTCAAAAACAATAGAGTCAAAAATTGTCCACACTCTGGCTGTATAATTTTGTAGGCTGTAGAACTGTTAGAAAAGACAAATGCATAATTTTCCGGTATAATCTTTCTACTTTTCAATTCCCTTTGTCCATCTGTAAACAAGCTTTCGTGTTCCCTCATTAAAAAATGTTTTAGGCCGAGCTACTAGCCACAAATGCACTGCTGTCTTCACTTCTTGATCAGAAGTGGATATTCGTCCTCATACTGTAGGGTTGCTTTCAGGGGACCAAACAGGTGAAAGTCTGATAGGGCAAGATCAGGACTATAGGGAGGATGCCTTAAAATGTAAAGTTTAAAGGCACTGTAGTTTTAGAGTGTCGACAGTGTGGGCATATGTGTGCAGACATACATCATCACACAAGATCACAAAGTCCTTGAACTGCAGTCCTGTGCGTGTAGTCCGGAGTTTAGGCTTCAGCACTTGACGAAGCATCTCACTGTAATGAGCACTGTTGATTGTTGAACCTTTTTCCTGATAATGTTCCAAGACTGGCTGCTGAGAAACCCAGAAAACTTTAAGCATGATGGTTAACATTTCAACTTTTTCTTGGTCGGTGATCGAGGATGTTTCCGTTCCATACTCTGGTGTTTACTCTCAGGCTCGTAGTGATGAATCCATGTCTCATCAGCAGTAATGATTATCTTTCCGAAACATTCATCTTCCTTAAAGTATGGGTCCAAATTTTGTTTGTTAACATCTCCAGATGCTTCTGTTTATGCTCTTCCATGGCTGTCAAGTCAGGTATTAAGTCACAGAGATTAGTTTTGCACTAAAGCCAATAGAGTGCAGTAGGTGAAATGTATCAATTGTTCAATTTCTGCAATCTTCCTGATCCTTCAGCACAACTGAGAAAGTTTTAATCCTAAATAATGTTTTACAGCACTTTAATAACCTGATAATGCAGTTATCATAGAATAACCATTTCTTTACTATAAAACTATGATGCTTGTTGAAAATAATTTTAGAAGTATCAGGGAAATCCCATTTGAGGCTGGGGGTTTCCTCTCTTTTATGACATCACAGAATCATAATTTAAATATTCTAAAAATAGGATTTGGATAGGCGCTGGCCATCTCTCAGCAACTGGACATTAAAAAGAATTAAACCTAATAACAAATTGGAGCTTAAATAAAAACAAAATGCAACTTAATACCTGATTTGATGTGACGGGATGATACATACATGTAATGATATATTGTCTATTTACTAGAGTAATTTAAGATTATAAATGTATTCTATGTGATGTGTTACATAAACCTATATACAGGTATGTTTGCCATTCTTTGTTCTCCTAACATATTGAGTGACGATTTAAAAGTATGTTATTCTAAATGGAATAATGCAATAATCTCTTTATCCAAGATTTATTTTGTAATTATGTCAAGTTGACTATTAATTTATTAATTTATTCATTAATTTATTATTATTTTTATTATTTAAAGGTCCACTGACATATACTCTGGATAATCCAAAATGGTTACATTTCCTGTAATGTTAATCCTGTATTATAAATCTCTCTCTCTCTCTCTCTCTCTCGCTCTACAGAAGACTATAAGTCAGAGTTGAGGGAGCAGTTGCCACTCATTGCTGGCTCAGCGGCGGCTGGTGTGGTCTTTCTCGTGTCTCTGGTGGCCATTTCTATAGTCTGCAGCAGGTAAGATCAACCCAATCAACATCAATTGGACAATAATTAATAAGAGTGTGTTTATGAATTTTTGAAACCAGTGTTATACCATAATACCCTAGTTGTCATTTATATAGCTGATTATTTAGCTATCTACATTGAGTTTATTTCACTCTATATATATTTACCCATAACTGGACTTTCTGTAGACATCATTCTCCTGTGAACATTGCACAAAGCCCAATCCAAAATTATGAACATGCGTTTCAACTGTTTTTTTTGCCAGTGTTATCAAATGAGAGGAAGAATGTAAGTTTGATCAACAGTAGAGTAGAATTTGTGAACACAGCACTGAGACTTAATAATTCATATTTGGCTGACATTCAGGACCAAAAAAACAACATAACGCCACACATTATCCATTGTCATAATGCTTTTACTTACCTTCTAATGTAACCAACAGTGTAAGTCAAGAAATAATGGTTTTAAATAACAGTTCAATGAGTACAAATTTTAATACACATTCACTGGTCAGTTCACTAGGTAGTACATGCTAGTACTGGGTTGCACCCCTTTTTCCCTTAGAAAGTTATCCTGTGGTGACAAAGGGCTTCACATGGCCGGCAACAGAACTCACTTAGGCTATGGCTTTTAAACAATCCTCATTTGGTAGTAACCGGCCAAAGTGTCCCAGAGAACAAGATCTTCCCACACCATTACACCACCACCAGTTTGAACCACTGTTACAAGGGAGGATGGATCCATGATTTCATTTTGTTTACACAAGATTCTGACCATACCATGTAAATGTTGCAGCAAAATTTTAAATTCATCAGACCAGGCAACATTTTTCCCTGTTCTTAGCCATCAGAAGTGGTGGCTGCTGCTTTAGCCCATCTGCTTTGACATGTTTTATATTCAACAATGCTCTTTGGCATAACTTGGTTGCGACAAGATGTTTTTGAGTTACTGTTGCCTTTCTATCAGCTATCATTTTCAGAGACTAAAAGCACTCACTGGGCATTGTCTCTTTTTCAGACCATTTTCTATAGATCTTAGAGATATGTATATGTGAAAATCACAGTTAATCATTAGATTTAGAAATGCTCAGATGCCAGCCTTTCCAGCACCAACAACCCGGCCACATTCAGAGTCACTTAAATAATTTTTCTTCGACATCATCTTTCTTCTTCAGGGTTTGTTTGAACTCACACAATCTTGCTGATGTCTACATCATTAAATGCATTGAGGTGCTGCCATATGATTGGTTTATTAAATATTTGGGTTAGCAAGCAGTTAAACAGGCATACCTAATCAAATTCAAATCAAATTTAAATTCAAATTGTATTTGTCATGTAAACAGTCATATACAGTATAATATGAAGTGAAATGCTTATACAACTGCTGATGACCAAAAAATTCAAAAAGAGAAGTTTCAGTATGAAATAAGAGAAATTTACAAAATTAGAAATATACAGTATAGAAATATGGAAATAAACTTTAGCTGTAAAAAGACTTTTAAATTTACATTATATCAGATCAGAAGATCAGAACAAATCAGAATCTTTATTGTCATTGTAGCAATGAGACATTGTACAACCAAATTAAAGTGCAATTTTCCAATGCATAATAAATCACTCATTCTAGTTAAAAAGATAAAAATATAAACGTAAATAAACAAGGTAAGAGCGTAAACACTATTTTGTCAGTTATTCATACATACAACATATTGCACTTGTCCCTTAAAGCTGTAATGTAAAAATAAGACTGAGTACTGTAAACATGTGAATGGTAAACATGAATGGTGCACTAGCTCAAATTGTCCACTTAGCAATGTTCAACATGGTGATGGCTGAAGGATAAAAACTGTTTCTTAGTCTGTTTGTTTTAGTCTTTATGGATCTGAAACGTCTGCCGAAGGGCAGGCGTTCAAACAGTACATGTCCTGGGTGTGATGGGTCCTGAAGATCTTCTTTGCATTCCTGAGACAACAGGAGCTGTGAAGTTCTTCAAGTGAGGGGAGAGGACAGCCGACTATCCTCTGGGCGACCTTAATGACCCTGTGGAGCTGGAGAAGCATGCACAGATACAGTAGACCATGATGCTCTCTTCTGTGCAGCGGTAGAAGGACACCAGCAGTTTCTCTGGGATGTTGTTCTTCCTGAGAACTCTCAGGACGTAGAGTCTCTTTTGGGCCTCTGCAGTGTGTGTACCCCAGGTCGCTCGCTGATGGTGACTCCCAGGAAGCAGAAGTCTGAGACCCTCTCCACACAGTCCCCGTTGATGATGAGTGGCTGGATGTTGTCTTCCTTTTTCCTAAAGTCCAGGATGAGCTCCTTAGTCTTTGCTGTGTTGAGGAGCAAATTGTTATTCCTACACCATGCTGTCAATTGCTCCACCTCATCCCTGTAGGCAGACTCATCTCCCCCAGAGATGAGCCCTACGACAGTGATATCGTCAGAGAACTTGACAATGGTGTTACTGTGGTGGGCAGGAATGCAGTCGTGGGTGTAGAGGGTATAGAGCAGGGGGCTCGGCACACAGCCCTGTGGGGAGCCAGTGCTGTGGCTGATGGGTGTGGAGTAGTGGGGGCCCACTCTAACTCTCTGTGCGGTCACTCAGGAAGTCCTTGATCCAAAGGCAGGTGGAGTGTGGAAGTCCTATGTCTTACAGTTTGGTCACCAGTGTGTGGGAGGATAGTATTGAACGCAGAGCTGAAGTCTATTAAGAGCAGTCGTGCATAGCTTCCCTGCTGCTCCAGGTCGGACAGAACAGTATGGAGAACAGTGGTCACAGTGTCTTCTGTAGACCTGTTTGCTCTGTAGGCAAGCTGGTGTGGATCAAACATAGGAAGAATGAATGACATGATGTGGTTCCTGACTAGCTTCTCAAAGCACTTCATAACCTCGGGAGTCAGTGCAACTGGCCTGTAGTCATTAAGATGGTGATGGCACAGTGAACTGGGACAGAGACTGGTTGAATATCCTGGTGAAGACCCCAGCCAGTTGGTCTGCACAGTCCTTCAAATAATAAAATAATAAAAATAAAATAGAATAAAAATAGGAATATA
>JAQMYK010000018.1:12362875-12375344 GCA_030014345.1 Clarias buthupogon | reverse complement strand
GGGAGTTTTTCCTTGCCACTGTCGCCCTCGGCTTGCTCATCAGGGACTATCTGACCATTTTGATTCATACACATTCATACACCTTACAAATTTAAATAATTCTTTTGATTGTGTAAAGCTGCTTTGCGACAATGACACACAAAATTGAATTGAATTGAGTTCAATTCAAACAACATTATAGAGAAGAAAAGGCCAAAATTCCTCTGTAATGATGTGAGAGACTGAAAAAGCTGTACAGGAAATGATTCCTTCAACTTGTTCCTGATAAAGGTGGATTTACTAGCTATTGAATAATGGATGGTACTTAGCATTTCTTCTTCACAATTTCTTCTTTTTTAATAGCTTTATTTGTGATAAATAAATAATGGCATGGTTGTTGTTTGATGGTAGGTTGTATTTGACTTAAGGATCACACGATTTTTATTATGTTTTTACACACTAACACCTATAATTGAAAGAGGGAGAACATGATTGAATGTGCAAAAGGTTTAGGCAGGTGTGAAGAAATGTTATAAACTAAGGATGCTTTCGAAAAAAATATGAAATTACAAAATTCAAGTTGAGAAAACAGAAGAAAAATCTAAATCAAATCAGTACTTGGTGTAACGACCGTTTGGCTTTGTACCCACATCAATTCTTGCAATACACTTGCACATTTGCAAAAAGTCAAGGATTATATAGGATCAGATTCAGGTGTATGATTAACCAATTATACTAGCAGATGCTAATGATTATCAATTTCATATGTGGTAAAATATATTCACCAACAAACAGAAAGAGCTGTGAAAAAGACTTAATACAGCCAAACTCTGCTATTAAGGTGAGGGTTTGGAAGGCTGTTTTATGTCACAGTTCATACATGAGCAGAAACACTTCCTGAGTGCTTACAACATAAACCAAACTACAGCTAAGAAACTCTTGCATAACAACCTTTATTGCAGTTTTATTTTATAACTCTTCTCATCTTATCAACAAGGTGATAATTCAGTGTGAATGGCACTGTGTTAAGGTGTGAACTTGTCTATTCCTCTATCTTATCTTTGAAATCTCTCTTTGTCCTCAGTCAAATTTCTATAAACAATCCCCATTTTTTGCACGTTCTCATTCCTTGTATGTTAGTACTTCCTATTGATTGTTACAAGAGATTGTTAGCTTGTTTTCCATGAACTGTCTCCAGGATCTCCATACAATGTCCTCTATTTGTTCCACCCAGAAAATGTTAATGACTTTAGTTCTTTTGATGTGTGGGGCGTACGTGACACAGGTTGTCTGCTCAAAGGTTTAAATATGCTTTCTTTCTGGCAATAAACAGAGACCATCAGACGCCACCATTAAGCTTGCTCTGTGGTATCTCTCCTCTCCAGTAAAGAATTCAGACACATGATGCCAAAATTCTTCCTTTAATTAATTTTAAACATAACACACTGCTATGTGTTAACCATTCCAAATCTCATGCATTCATAACAAGCATATCTACTGAAGCAATACATTTGCAGTAATTAATCTATTTCTTAATTAATCTAACTGCTTACATCTCCAAACCAAATGAATACAAAAATACATGTACTGTATAGTGTAATAAGTATCTATCACTGGTTAAATAACTTCTTTATTTTATGCTGACACCCAGCTGAAAATCCTTTGGTCATATTATTTTCCAGAGTACCAAGAGAGAACCCACAAAACACAGGGACAACTTGCATACACATAAAGACCAGATGATTTAAATTCCCAACCCTGGAGGTCAATGGCAACAGGGCTAACCACTTAGGCCCAGTGCCCTCAACTGTATATTTGATTACATTTAAAATGTGACATCTATTTTTTAACTAAGAATGCATTTGTGTGCCAGATGGCAAATTGGAAAATGGAATGAAAGTGGAGTAGTGAAGTTGATATGTTCTACTAGCAATACCGATTAAGAAGTGAAGAACCAAGCTCAGTGTCTAAGTTTACTGAAATGGCAAGTATAGTACACTATTGAGTCTGCTGCCTCTGTCAATACCCCAGCAGTAACATTGCTTTTTACAGTAAAAGTGAGTTAGATAAGTATGCACAGTCATGGATCATAGAACGATAAGGACTAAATTGTAGGATCATAACCAGAGGTATAGTAAACTACCCTTTTGCGTAATTGCATCAAAGGATAACCAGATAAGTGTTTAGAGAAGCAATTACTATTATGATCATTCTTTTTTACGGTAAGCCGTGGCCAACCCATGACATCAGATAGGTTCTTAAACCTTGCCCCTGCACACTTCTTCTTCAGTTGAAAGATACATCACTGACTACTAAACTCGATAGTAAGCGTAAAATACCAGAAGACAACGACAACAATGACCATTGCTCATTTTTAAAATAGAAGCAGTAAACTTCTAAAAAGTGATACAATGGCTAGGCATACATGTCTTTACCTGCTGTTAATAGTTTACTTTTGCATACTTTTGATGATTACTGAAGCATCATTAAGGTATGTTTCTTTTATATATAACATTTTATACAATGATACAATAAATATTTAAAATTATTAATAATTGTACTAAATATGGTTTTGCTTTTTTTTCCCCAAAGAAAACCTTCAATTAATCTTCCTGACTGGAGGGCACATGCAGGTTAGACTTTAACCTTTATACTTTGTTGTTTACCTTCTGATATATTTGTCTTAAGATCACTTTACAATAGTATCACTGACTTAGTCATTAATTTGACAGAAAAATAAATCAATTCTGGTTTGTTTTTCCCTTCATCTCCTAATATATTTTTGCCCCACTGCTTGTATTTGTTTCAGATTATATTACAAAGTGTGATTTTGACAGTGATCAGTCACCATTCTGTAACTGGAATGCACAGGGGTTAATCAGAAGCCAAGCGGGTCACGGTACATCCTTCTTGCAAAACCATTTTCGACAAATGCTATATATATTCACCACTGTGCAGATCATGACACACCGTATGACACTAATATTTTAGCAACTACTTCATATACTTTAATTAGCTTATTTATATACCCTTGGGTAGTCTGAATTCAATAGTTTAATGTTTATAAACATGTTCATGTTATTGTTAATGTGCATATACAGTTTTATATATTAATATTCATGAACATACAATATTATTAATTGATCTGAATATAACAAATGTTTAAAAATGGCATGTTACTGCTTGAATGTATACAATATTATTGAACCACTGATATCTAGGAAATTATAAATACACATTTAAAATTAGAAAAGATTTATAAAGGATTTCTTCCTTGAATTAATTTAGATTTGCACTGTCTGATTTGGCCAAAATGACATGTAATTACATTCTTAAACATAGTGGCAGCTCACAGAAGCAATTATGTGGCTAGTTATGAACTCTGATAATGTTGCTAAAGAACTGTAGAAGTTCAGGCATCAATTAATATTTAGAATTTTTTTGTGTTTTTCATATTTATTTTTAAAGCAAAATTGCTTATTTTTCTAATGCCACTGAGGCAAGCAAAATAATGAGAAATGAGAAAACTATTTAAATGGGGAAAATATTAAGTAATCTCCCCAAAAATTCAGTTTGGCTTTTCTAATTCATATCTGTTTGTTGACATTTAGGAAGTAGATTATAAAGTAGATTATTAAATCCGCCACGTAACTGTTTATAACATCACTTTTACTCAACATTTTGATTTCACTTATGGTGCAGGTTAAACTTTAACCAAACTTTAAACAAAATATTAAATTCTGTCCAGCCAGTTTTGTGTGATACAAATATTGTAAAATATATTTTAGAGAGATTATGTACTGTAGGAGGGCAATCCGTGTCAGAGGGGCATTTTAGCGTATAACACTGGGCTCTCAGTTCAGGTATTTTACATGTCCTCACCTCGGACTGCTGCCGATATGTTTGCTCAAACGACCTGTGTTTTATGTCATAATGGAGCTTCACATTACTGCTTTTTCTTAGCACCATGGTTTCAGAACATAGACAAACTGTTTTTAAACTTCCTGCATCTGTCCATTTCTCTTTGAAGGTTCAGTTTTCATAGTCTACTTTCCTTTATTGGTTTCTTGAGGATCTTGGCTGCTTCTAGGTGCATTGCAGTTGGTACAGCGTTACAGTGGTATCGAGTTCATTGAATCTGTTGAGACATGACATTTATAGCCATCCCCACCTTGAGGGCAAAAGTGATGTGACATAGTCTGGCACATAACTTCTCATAACGTCAATTTCACTCAACATTTTGATTTAATTTATGGTACAGGTCGAACTTAGTTACCAGTGGTACTAAAATTTTTTTACAGAAAACGGAAATCACTAAATTTGTTCATTTTGTTCACTGCATTGTATACTTCAGAGAATTTCTACCTCTCAAGAGATCCAATGAGCCCTGAAACCTGGCTAAAGACAGAGGCTCTACATCTTTCTGGAGACATTTGTCTTGAATTCTGGTATTACAAACCAGGGAATGACAGCTCAGAACTGAGAGTCCTGCTAAGTGATGATGATCTCCTAACACAAATCTGGAGCTCTCTGAAAACCGAGGGCCACACCTGGAGGCAGGTGCTCATTCCACTGAGTTACTCAGAGATTTCTGTCAAGGTACTATGTATTGATTGATTGATTTATTAACCCTTCTCATTGCAGTAAGCATTTTAAGTTTTTTGTTTGCTTTCTGACCAGGAATATGTAATAGGATTACTTTGTCTATTATTAATATTTTCCTTTGCAAAATACAAAAATAATTAGTGATTTGCTAGGGTTTAAGCTTAGTGACATTGTTACATGTAATTACATTTTATATGAATGTGTTTATTTACATAAATTCTTTATTTTAGATTATTTTTGAATTTATAATAAGACAAGGAATGGAAGAAACTGTCTTCGACAGGATTGGAGTACAGCGGGGCGAGTGTGGTAAGTGGATCTGTAATTATACTAATCACCCAATAACATGGTGCTACACAAGCCGATAAAACAACTATTTGTTTTAAAGCACATTACAAGGTTATTGAAATTTTTAAACCCACAAATAATAGCTTTTTTAGGGGGGCTCAATTGCAATGACAAAATTTTACTACCCAAAGAAATTGTTTATACTGTGTACTGTATACTTAAAAAAAATAAAATAAAAGAATGTATGTTAAATCAGTGTTTTCACCACTTCACTTCAGAATCTCAGTGTCAGACAGGCACTCGGTTCTGGACAGATGAATCCACCCAGTGCACTTGTATTGAAAGTCAGCTGACCTGTGCCCAAATTGCCTGTGAGGATGGTCAGCCCTGCAGTAAGACAATGCAATCCAAACAGTCAAGTGATTCATTCACATCTGGCATCTGCACAGTTACGAGTGGCCTGCAATATACCACATTTGATGGGGTCAAATCCTGTTTCATGGGTCATTGTACCCATGTACTGACAGAGGTGTGCGATGAGAGTGGATTGCTTCCAGATTTTTTAATAGAGGTGAAGAATGAGCAAATAGGCAACTCATCAACATTCCAAATACAGCAGGTGAATGTGAAAATACAAAGTCTAAGAGTGATGCTGCCAAGAAGAAACAAAAGAAAAATAATGGTGAGTCAATTTGCTGCTTTTATATAGACATTTACAGTAGATTGGGATAGTTTTTAAACCCTTTTAAGTTATCCACATTTTGATATAGTGCGAACTTATCTTAAAATGTATTAGTTTTGGGGTCTTTTTGAGGCACAAATTTGGACCGCCTTTACTATAAACAGTGCGACAGAAAAAAAAAGTTATTTTTACCTTTCTAAACCAACAGGTGCAACGACTGCAGCAGTACATACCACCCTATGAAGCAAAATCACAGCATCCTTGTAGAGACACAAACATACTGCTGTGCTAAATTTCAAATAAAACAAGTAAAAGCCATGAAAATAGTAATAGTAATAACATACAACAGCACAGTCATAAACATATACTTCTGCACCTTTAGAATGATTTCTTCTTTGTTTTCTTGAATCTAAATTTCTATCTATTAAATCTTATTTGCACAGAAAATTTTAATGGATATCAGATGTAGGCGATTCAGCCTGTTTTAGCCCATTGTGAATTTAGGCCTGAGTCAATTCTCCCAGCATCAGCACAGAATTTAACATAAGCAAACATGGCCTATCTTTTTTTTCCAGTCACTATAACCTGCTGTCAATGCAGACTGAAGATTACTGTGTCCAAATAATTTACTTGTGAAACAAAGCACAAAGCCATTTGAAGTGGAATAAAGCAACCATCCTCTTGGCACAGTTTCTTGGTTTGCCAGCTTTCTTTCATAAAGGTTTTTTTTTTTTTATGTTGAAGGGTTTAAAAAAAAAAAAAAAACTCTTTTGATGTTTGTGCTTTCTTTCTCAGGCAGTGACATCTGCTTATTTGTTCTGACAATTTTAAGGCCACGTTTTAACCCAGACTGTGAATTTTGTTTTAGACAAAATAAAAAAAATGTATTTATATAAATTAGACCATGTATATGTAACTGATTGAAGCAGCAGTCAGTTGATGCCCAAGCAGACACAGTGCATATATGAACTATTATAAGGCACTGTCCACTACCAAGTTAACCTTAACCTGGTTAAGAGGGAGGCTGTAAACTCAAATTTATGCATATGCAACAATCTTTTTAACTAAAACCTGAACCCTTTTTGTCCTTGACTCAACTAAACATTCATACCTGAAATGCTATTATGTCAAAAGGCAAAATAAAATTAAATCTTTATTTAATATGAGGCATAAATTGTTGCCTAGAGCCCATCAAAATGATCAATAAGCAAAAAATATATTTTTCTCTTACTTTTTTTGTAGGTAAATGGGATTTGGAGAAATCTCCCTCTGAGTTTAGCTAAAAACACAATAAAAATAAGTGGCCATGGACCGGCTGTGATGCTTCAGACAAACTTCAACCTGTCCATTTCCTTTGCCAAATCTGGTGTCCTTCAGGTCACCATACCGATCCAGTACTCAGACAAACTCTGTGGCATGTGTGGCAACTTTAACAATGTAATGGATGATGATATGAACATGCAAGACAGATATCTGGTCAACGACACCCAGATTCCGGGGCAGAATTACCTCTGCCAAGACCCCACTGTAGAAAGCATGTGTACAGAAATGGAAGAGTTGGAATATTCAAACAAGATGTTCTGTGGAGTTCTGCTGTCCCAAAATGGCCCCTTCTCTAAGTGCTCATCTTTTCTTGATACATCAAGCCTTTTCAGGAGCTGTATATCCAAGATGTGTATCAGTAAAGGAGATCGAGAAGTATTTTGTAATGTCCTGAAGGCAGTTGAAAAGTCCTGCAGTGAGGTTGGATTTTTTGTGGCTGGCTGGAGAACTGCAACTCATTGTTGTACGTCCCTTAATATTTTACTTTTCTTCATCTCAAAGAAAACTGTAAAAGAAACAGACATATACACTTTTTAATATCAGGCCATTTTGAAATTCATAACTACACTGATATGCATATTAAATGCTGTTTGTTGCTGCTAGTGACAAATAATATTTAGTTAAAAAACAAAACATGCCAGTATTACTCATATGTTTTCAATTATTCTATTCTAGCTCTGGTTTGTGATACTAACAGCCACTATAATGCCTGCTCCGGAGAGCACCCTGCCACTTGCTCTATCCTGGATGCTACAGAGGATTGTGGAAGATGTCAAGAGAGATGCGACTGTGATGACGGTTTCCTGCTAAGTGGAGGAAGCTGTGTACCTGTTGAAGAATGTGGGTGCTGGGTGGATGGACAACACTATAAGGTAAAGAGACACACCAGAAATAAATTAGCACACAAGCACCACACATTGAACTGGAATGAATTTAAATAAACACACTTTTTAACTCAATCACACAACTTAATCAAAAATAAATTGTGTATAATGAAAAGTAACTGTTATGACCACTATTTTAACACTGCAGTTACAACTCTTCCATTTGTGAAACTTTTAGAGAAGAGAGACATTTATGGAAGGTGACTGTGAGAAGCTGTGCACATGTGCAGGCCATGGCAATATTGAGTGTTCAGCTACTTCTTGTCTGGCCAGTGACATCTGTAAAGTAAAAAATGGGGCAGTAGGATGCTTTCCTTCAAGTCCAGTGACCTGCACTGTTTATGGGGATACCCATTACATCACCTTTGACGGCAAAGCCTATTCATTCCAGGGAACCTGCAACTATACCATTGCTAAAACATGCATTGCTGATGCAGTTCAGTTCACACTAACAGTGAGGAATGAGGGGCTGAGAAATTATACATCTTCATCTCTGAACTCTGTGGCTCTGGTTGTGGATGGCTTTCACCTTGCAATTAGAAAAAATAATCTGGTTTATGTGAGTACTGTTCTTTAGATTATCTTATGTTAAGGGGTGTTCAAGACACACAGGGACATGTGATGAAATATCTCACGAATGAAGGTTTAAAATCCATTGACATTTACTGAAGACTTAAAGTACAATACAGTGATGAATGGTGGCCACACAAAGGCTAGAGGTCTTGGAGCCCACTAAGGTCATTCCTGTGAACATTCAATAAGTGGAATGCTCTCGGGATAAAAACTGCCTGGTTTGATCATCATCTGTTTTTACACGACATTGCACAGCAAAGGTTATAGTTAACATGTAAGCTGACAAGACGTGAATGAAAATGGGTTGCTTGTTACGTGGTTCATGACCAAAAAACCCTGACAAAAGTGACACACACACAAGACTTCATAAGGCCTTCCAAAAACAAGTCTTAACAAATTATAAGAGGCTTGTTTATAAGTATTGACATTTATAGCAAGGTACGAGGTGGGCTCTCTCCCACAATTCTGAACTTAATCTTTGAAAGGTTGTGTCAAAATTAGACTTGTCCTTGTAAATGTTCATTTAAAAATGTAGTGCTTATCAGTCAATTGTCTAAATCATTTTAAGCTTATGAACATCAAGGGAATATGTATAAGGGATGTTCAAGTCAAACCAGAACGTTTGATTGTGCAGAATACCAGAAAACCAGAATTATGGGAATAAAAACTACCTTCATTTCACTATCTAATCCCCTAATACACTAATGCACTTATCCCAACATTTCAGTAGTTCTTAGATACAATCAAAGTAGAACGCTTTCTTGGTAAAAATGTAGCCATGAGCAGACTGCCTGCTTCATGTCTGAAATGCTGGCCTCACAGGAACTTCTTTAATGGCCCAATCATGTTGTTGGAAGAACTTGGGCAGGGGCCAGGACTGTACAGGGTATGTGCCAATAACTCCCAGCAGAGTTTCTATAATGAGCGAGCAGTATTCATGAATTATTGTGTGTACAGTTCACACAGATGTGGCTCTTCCACAAGTTGCCGACAATTTATCTATTGATTTTCAATCTTTGCACTAAATGATAGGTTTTAAAATAAATTCAATGAAGAATAATTGTTTGATGGGACAAAAGGGTTCCAGTGAGCCAAAGGAAGTATTACCATATAAGGAATAAGGAAGCACAACAAAACATAGATATGTTGTATGGACATAAGACAAAAACAAAGTTAGATGTAAGATTCAAGATTCTTTATTTGTCACATGCATAGTTATACAAGTACAACACGCAGTGAAATGTATCGACAGAGACGTGGGACAGAGACAAGTTCACACAATGTCAGAAAATCTTAAACTGAATGTTCATGGGAATGACTGCAGTGGGCTCTAAGCCAGCCTTTTTTAAAAAGTTTGCACTCTTCCATTTTTTTTTACTGTGGCAAAGTGACTTATAACCATACTGTACTTGAAGTCTTCTAAAAATGTCACCCATTACATCTTCATTCATGAGTTTGAATTAAATGCCCATCGTAAAAACCACTGTAGTTTTTTGGTTGTTTGTTTGTTTTGTTGTTGCTGTTGTTTAAACAGCTTGCATACTCATGTCAAATCTATCGTGGTGATATACAGAGGTATAATTTAAATTTTTTTTAACATTGTCCAAATAGTTATGGACCTGACTGTATAAGCTGTCCTGTTGCTGTAGCTCCACAGGCTATTAACTAATTTCTATGTTCTTTTGTTGTTTATGCAGGTGAATGGAGGTCAAATTACTCTTCCTTTTTTACACAGCAACTCAGTGAGAGTGTCCAAAATAGGTCCATATGTGATAGTGGAAACAAACTTTGGTTTGAGATTCCTATTCAATGGAAATGACCGGCTCTTTGTGCAAGTAGATGAGAGGCACAAGGGCAGGATGTGCGGCCTATGTGGCACCTATTCAGGAAGCCAGTTTGATGACTTCTTGACACCTGAAGGCAGTATAGTGCCATATCCACATGACTTTGCTAATAGTTGGAATACTCATGACACAGGCTGGCCGTAAGCAGCTATTTATCTAAATTAAGCCTAAGTATGACTAAAAAAACATACAGGCTCAAAATACATGCATCAAAAATGTGTCGGAATACTGATAAGAGCTACAGTCCTGTGCAAAAGTTAGTACCCCCATGTTTAATAAATTTTTTGTGTAAAAACATAATATAAATTATTTTATCATAGAGGATTTTAGTATTAGGCAAATGCAACCTCAGTCTGGCAACAACATACAACTTTTTTCACTGGCAAAAATTAAGGCAAACAAACAAAAAAAAAACATGTGGCCAATACTAAGCACCCCTCATGATTCAACTTGTAGATCCACCTTCAGCAGCAATAACTTGAAGAAATAGTTTCCTATATTATTTTATTAATTCAATTAAATTTTAGTTGTATAATGCTTTTAACAATTAATTCAACAAGTCATTGTCGCAAAGCAGCTCTACACATGATTTTAGTTTCATATTAGTCTCACATGATTATGGAGGTATTTTGGCCCATGGCAAGGTGCAGTAAGGGAGTACGTACTATTGCCTATGTACACATGTCCTTTTTTTTTTTTTTTTTTTGGCTTCATTTTTGTTATCTATATAATGGCGTGGTGAAAAAGTTATATGTTGTTGTTTGTTAAGACCTGCTATTATCAGAAATGTTTTATTATGTTTTTACACAAAAATACATAAAATTAAAAAGTTTAATTAAAAGTTAGGGGGCCACACAAAGGCTAGAGGTCTTGGAGCCCACTAAGGTCATTCCTGTGAACATTCATAACTTTTACACAGGATATGTATATAATGTATATGTAAATAATTATTACAAATTGTCTTGCAAAAGTAAAACAATTGTTCTTTGTGTGCGGCTTACAAGATTCTCTTTTACTGACTCTTTGATTCTCTTTGATTCAGATGTGTTAATGGTTCTCAAAGTCAACCCGAATGTTCACCTGAGTTGGAGAGCATGGGATTTCTGGAGTGTAGTAAGCTGTTTGGAGATGTCTTTAAAGCCTGCCACTGGTTCGTGCCTCCTCAGGTCTTTGTGAACAGCTGTGTACAAGACTATTGCACCTCAAGGGGGGAACAGACCCAGCTATGCACTTCTCTAAAAAATTATGTGGCAGCCTGTGAAGTGGCTGAGGTGTTTTTGGGAGACTGGTGGAAGGACACAGTCTGTGGTGAGTGTAGATTTAAATAAATATCTTAGTTTGTTTATGTATTTAGTAGATTGTTTATAAAGAATTTTGTTTATAAAGTATTTACATGATTGTAAAAAAAAAAAAAAAAAAACTATGCATAATACAAAGATGTCAAAATTTGGTTGTAAGCTTAAGTTAATTAAATTATAATGTACATTCTAGAAGACTCAAGGGTTAGGGCAGTGGAGGCGATTTCATTGGTCCTCCTGCAGCTTTACAGTACTTTACTCCTTAAAATGGCCTTTACAGTACCCCTACAGTAACCCAAACAAAATTAAGACCTCTTGGTTAGTGGCAGTAACGCAAACACAATAGAGTGCTGTTAGAAGTGCCCCAATATTGGAGCAAACCCTATAAATGCCCTCTTACGGTATCCCCATAGTAGAGCAAGCATGATCACATGCCTTCTAAGGTGTTCCTATAATCGATCAAACATGATCAAGTGCCCTGAGAGAATGATAATGTTCACTGTAAGGTCCTCGTACATTTGGGTAAATACAATAATGTGACTTACTGTATAAGGTACCACACAGTAAACATGATTAAGTGTCTTATAAGTTGCCTTTATGTTAGCAAATGCAATAAACTGCCCTTTAAGGTAATCCCACAGTAGAAAAAAGCAGAAAAAAACACAAGTGCCCTTTGAGATTTCCCCACAGAAGAACAAATACAATAAGGTGTCCTTGCAGAAGAGCAAATTGATTAAATGTCTTCTATTGTGTATAAACAAATGAAATGAAATGATTTGTATGTAATTATTTATTAATTATAAGTAAATGAGAAAGTGGCCAGCGTGCCTCTATACAGCTGCTGTCAGAAGTTTACATATACTCAGCATAGACAGAAACTTATGCTGTGAATGATTTGCTCTTTTTGCTCTTTATGATTGTACAACATACATATTTAATAGGTGAAAACTCCCAAAATTATGGAGCACAAGTGTGATTAACTATTTGACTATT
>JAQMYK010000018.1:12324081-12337365 GCA_030014345.1 Clarias buthupogon | reverse complement strand
TTCAACAAATATACAAAAAATAGGAATGGGGCAAATACTTTTTCACAGCACTTTACAACTGTTCGACATGCAAAATGCAGAGAAGAGTGCTCCCTTGGGCAAGCAATAGTTTTGGTTTTTGCTATGCAATGTGCTCCTCTAATTCCAGAGACACCAAATAGCATTTGATCATAGACTTGTACTCAATGCTCTTTAGTATTCCATTGCAGCTATTTGATTTTACCTATGTGGGATAGCAATTCACTTAAATTTGTCACTGACAGGATGTTGTGAAAGTCCTTCCAACTTCAATCATATCTTTGCTGAAGATCCTGTTTTAGGGAATACTGAAAGCACCTGCTAATTTATAGCCTTCCAAAAAAAAAAGCATTGACAGAAAAATTCTCTAAATGTCTAGACAGTGTAGGCAGAAAATAGCAACAAGTTAACAGGGAATAATTACTGTTATGTAAGGAGAAAGTGACAAGACATTACTTGCTAACCCATTCTAAATACAAGAAAGACAGGTTTTTGCAAACATGGATAGACAGCCTGATACAATTGGCCACCCAACAACATTATATACCATGTGTGCTCAACATGCACTGTTAACAAGCGAAGGATTCATTATCATGCATGCTTACAGAACAGGATATTATGTGATACTCTGTGCAGATAGGGTTGCAGTATAACAGGGTTGCAGATCAACCCTGCTGATAGAATAATGACTCCTCTGTAGGGTGAGCTACATGATTGCCATGTCATCTTGTCTCAACATTTAAAAGCACAACAAGACTAACAAGTAAATAATGTAAATAATGTAATAATGTAAACATGATTTAGGAGGACAGAAGGAAATGTGGCTCGCCAAGCAGTTGTAGCACCTAGCCACAATCAAATATTAATCAAAAACAATACATTGTCGTGTGCATTCACTGGGCACTGTTAGAAGGTAATTAGTTAGAAAAAGTGGGGTAATAGAAAACAATGGAATTTCTACAAATAGAAGAGGGTGCGAAATTACAGAAACGCATAGAAAAAGTTTACTGAAAACTTATTGGATGAGAAAAAATGATGTGATAGGGGGTTACATGGAGTTATGTGTAGTGATTTGATAAAACAAGAGGATGTGATGTAAAACTGAATCTGTAACTGTAAAACTTTTTTGAGTTCAGCTCAGTTTAAGTTTGTTGTTTCTGGTCAAAATAGTTAAAACAGTATTGTTTTTAAGTTAAATAGGTTCAAAATGCGTACCATAGGTCATTGTTTTGTACATAGGGACTCCAGAATGACAATGTGATATTTCTACCTAAGACTTAAATACACACACCATACTGTATACAGTACAGGGGAATTTATTTATTTATTTGATCCCCTGCAGATTATCATAGTTTTTTTGGCTAGGATAGAGACAGAATATCAACCAAAAAAAAGCACACAATACAAAGTTTATGGATTGATTTGCTGATGTTCTCTGACAGCTCTTTGGTCATGGCACCATGGTGATGAGGTTTAAATGAAAGATAGAGATTCTGTGTTCAGGTGACTTTTATACAAATAATGAGTTGTTGTTAGGAGCACCTTCTTAAATTAATCTTTGTATCACACGAGCACATAACCAGTCTGTGGGAGCAGGAATTATTGTTGGTTAGTAGGGGAACAAATACTTATTTTACTCACTGACATGCAACTCAATTAATAACATTTATATCATGTGGGGTTTTTTTCTGGATTTTTGAAAGATATTCTCTATTCTAACCCTAAAATAAACCTATGATAAAATGATGACCCTTCTTTTTCTTTTTAAGTGGGCAAACTTACAAAATATATGGGGGATCAAATAATTATTTTCCTAAATGTATAGTAACACTTGGTTAATAGAACAAAACTCAGTCCTAGCCAAAGATAATCAACATGAAATATAAACTTATATGTCACATTAAGATCTTTTAATGGATTATATTTGCCTATAACAACAAAAATATTTATGTTTATTCTGCACTTTAGATTAATGTGCCATTTCATCAGTTTTATTTTGAGCAAGGATTTTCCCTAATCATATTTCAACATTTCTTGCATTGTTGTGGGTTCAAATTACAGACAAAATGTGACTCAATAACCATTAGTTGTCTGAGAAACTTTTAGAACCGGCATAGCAAGGTCGCAGGAAACTGGATCGGATCACAAAACACATTATAAAGTGATGAATTGATTAAACATGAGGAAGAAAAAAAGTGTTTATTACTCATGATGCCCTGAACACTGTATGTCTCTCACATACACGTAATACTCACAGATCTAGTTTGGGTTGCTGGTCAGGAGGATGAAAATTATATGTTTTGAGATTCTCCTGCTGCATTTGTTTAGACAACAAGAACACCAGGCATCAGGTAAAGACTATTTAGACATATCCCATTTATACATAAATATATATGTATCCCATTGTATGCCATTACATATAGCCTTGTCCTGGAAATAATACCTCTATTATTAATAGATTCATGAGCTATTGTATGGGTAACATAGCATTAGAACCTTTGTAAACTATAGATAAGTGAGATGAATTTTTAATATTTCATATTCAATTGACTTACTGTATATAAGCAAAATAATTTAAAAACTGTTTTGAGAAATGTGCTCAACCATTCAGTTTTAAGGTTACTGATTTTATTTATTTATTTATTTATTTATTTAAATGGAATGAGTTCAGTATATTCTGATCATTCTGTTTATTATGTGAAATGTAGTAACCTTTAGTTAATAGTGGCATTTTTAAGATATTTGTTTGTTGTTACTAAAAAGATATTTGTTAACCTTTGAGACATAGTCTATAAAAATCAACTGCTTTTTATAATAGGCTGTATTTACATTTTATAAAACCACAGACTTATTATTAGTGTCGTGTGATTTCACATATTTATTATGTCTTTGTGAGATGAATTATTGATTTTCAGGCTCTCTAAGTTTATTAATAATTTTTCGACAATTGCTACACCATTCAAAAAATTAATGGAAGGGATACTCCATAGAAAGCATCATGAAAGTGTTGTTACTACACAACAAACTATAATTTTCTAAATAAGAATATTTAGAATTCAACAGTCCATGCTTAAAATAATAATTTCAGCTGAATAAGAAAATGCATGAAAATATTGAATGATTATACCTGATATTTGGCATTTAAATAGAGATGTTAATCAACAGTGGCAGATTCCTACAATACACTTATGAAACACAATGCTACCCTATAATGTGAGTAATTTAAACTAAACGACTGTTTCCATCAATGACACTGATTGTATGGCATAGGAAGCTAAATACATGAAACTACAATACTGACAATGAAATTGAACTGCATCATAATCCAAAAACTTCCAAAAGTGCACGGTGGAATTAGTCATCATCAAAGTTAATCAAGTGATGACAAAGTTAAAGACAGCTGAATTTCTCAAAACAAGTTGTATCATTTGGCCACTTGTGCACATTATAAAATAAATGTTTTTTAAGCAAACTGAGAATGCTTTTGGACATTTATGCATATTACTATGCAAAACCATCTGCTGTTTCATAGTTTACCATTTGCCCAAAATGAGCAAAATGTTTTTACTGGTTTTCTGTTGAATATTCTTAACTCCCAAAACTAGTCAGAATTGTCAAGCATACATTCTATACATTTCTAGCAAAAACAGCTGAAATAGCTGGCTGCCATAGATGCAGCATGTGAGAGAATGTAAGGGAATTTTTTTGTTGGCCGATTATGTGAGGGAAGTTATCCATTGTAATGTGGAACTCAATCTATCACCAAACAGATAGGAACATCAGGAGGTGTATAAAAACGTGGCGTTTTCTATGTTTACACTTTTGTAAAAACTTGTTTGTTTGTTTTTCTTTGTGGTATGCAATACCATATAACATTCTTGAATTACGTGGTGCTTTTGGTACAAACTGTTTTTTTTTTTTAATGCACTTACTGTTAAGTATGCAAATTTTAAGCATTTATATACAGTAAATGTTAAGCATGATAAGTATTTTCTTTTGCCCAAAGTGTTACTTTAGTAACAGAGACGTGGACGTTGTACCAATCTCTCCCCTAAACCCTTAAATAAAATTTCTTAATTCAAAATCAATTATGTTTATAAGTTTGTGTTTTATAGCTGGATGCTCAGAACCCACAATACTATGCTGCAAGGGAAAGAATAATTTCTGCTATAGAGGCTGTTTCTGTGATGAGGTCTGTATGCAGTTTGGAGACTGCTGCCCAGACTACAGTCAAACCTGCATAAAACGTGAGACTTTAAGTATTTGCAAACATATCCTGTTGTGGTTATACAAATATATTTAAAAGGTGATCCAATATAGCTCGTATGTATCATTTATTCTTTCAGAGATGAGACTATACTTTCCGTGAGAAGAATTTTTGTTGTTTTAAATATGGTCTGATAGTGAGTAAATACCACAAAATCATAGGAAAGTAAGCAAGAATGATGTATAAATTACACCTGAACCATTTCATAAAATCCAAATTAGAACACATCCAAATGGAGTACACAACATCCTGTTTAACAGATCAATGCTAATCCTGTAATTATAGCTGGACATCAGAATTGTGAGAAGATATAATGAGATGCTAATGTGGGCTAGATTTTAAAGGTTCTATTTGGGTCACTATGCATAAGTAAGTAAGTCTTATTTATTATAAGTAGATAATAGGTAATAAGTAGATTTATTATACACACAAAAAAAAACATTATACACACAAAATTTGTATAATATTATTTCACCTGCTGCAGTTTTTCTTGTTTTTTTTTGCACTTTTTTCAGCGACATTTACTTACAGCTGATCTGTCTACTGCCATCTCCAGAGTAGTTTCCTGGTAGTTTCAGGGATCTCTGAAAGTGTTTAAGAATGATAAAGAGCATTGCTATTGCTATTGTTATTGTTGCTGCATGATGATACTGATGATTATGATAATGATGATGATTGTGGTGGTGGTGGTGGCAACATTTTTTATGTCTTTATGACTGTGCCTTCCTTCGCTCATTTAGTATCCACTTTATTCTGTTCAGTTTTGTGGTGGATCCGGAGCATTCAGCAATATTGAGAAAAAGCCTATTTCAGTGTACACAGATTGACATCTTGAGACAATATGAGATAGCTAATCCTTATTCCTGTGGAACACAAGGGGAACCCTCACAGATACAGAGAAACAATGCTAAATTTTTCACAGACAGTAGCTCAGTCACCCAAATAGCGGACCTAGTCAGCAATGTCCTTTATTGTGGACAACTGATTAAAACCAGTCTGGGTCCGTATTCACTAAGCAACTATTTGTAGGAATCACGCTCAAAGTTCATTCAGGACTGAAAATATTCCTACCTTAGAGTACTGTAGAACATGTAGGTTATTTATAAAGCTTCCTATTCTTACTTTCAGCAAGAGTAGGACTGAGCCAAGGAATACGTGCGCCATAATTTTTTATGACACTGAGAGCTGCAAAGTAGGCTGCATGTTATAGTGGGTGTTGTAGTTTTTACAGGTTTTTATAGTTTTAAATGGTGGAAAAGCGAAATGGTAAAAACCAGCGGCGATTGTGTGAAAACTTTATGCACATAGACAAAGCTTATAGATGTGTGACTTGGCTGCATGACATTATCCTAATCAGACTGCTCCAATCACAACCATTTAAACCATTTAAAGAATCTGAGTCTATCTATCTATCTTCTTTGTTTATTTATTTAGAACATTCTAGTACTACTGTCCGACCATTAGGTGGCAGCAGCACACAGACTGAACATGTTTATCTGCAAACAGGTATTAAGAAGCAATGAGTAAAAATTGACTGTCCCTTTTAAAATGTTATCAAAACATTACTATTTCATAATTTAGAAATGTATGCATTCAAGCTCTATAAACTGTTATTATTATTATTATTGTTGTTGTTGTTGTTGTTGTTGTTGTTGTTGTTGTTATTATTATTATTATTATTATTATTATTATTATTATTATTATTATTAATTCTAGAAGAAACCAGCTTTGTTAAAGCTACCACCATAACTGGATCTAACTCAGACCTCACTACAACCACAGAACATGAGACTACTCAGTCATTCACTGATGATTTCACATCCTCATCCAATTCAGAGACTTCACATCAGACAAGCACCAGCAGTACCAAAGAGAAAGGTAGCATTAAACTTTGCTATGTTAACCATAAACACATTAATACTTGTATTGTAGTTACCTAAATAAGAAGGTGATGATGCATTATTAATTACAATTTTGGTTTTCAGTTTTTCTCATAACCAGAAATTTTTTTAAATAATAAATTAAGGTGTTGACCACGAAACCTCAACGTTTTTCCTAGTTCCACTTTGCTGCGAGTATGACTTACTACAAAGACAAAGTCAGAGTTTTCTTTTAATTACAAGTTAACCGACATATTATATGATGACTGGCAAAATCATACACACAATTTTGTGTATGATTCACAAAATGTACAATTCACATCATGACCACAACAATTTTGACATAGCTTTACAGTCAAACTATTCATATATGCTTGCCTAACATCACAAAATTTAATTTAACTCAAAACCAAATACTGTAATATACTTCAGACTCAATCACAAAGACACACTTTCAATCCAGAAAACACAGATCGCCAACACCTCAACAACCAGATCTAACTCAGACACGCCCACAACCACAAAGAATCAGACTCCTCAGTCACTTTCATAGTCTCGATCTCATGTCCTCCCCTTATGCAGCTAAACAAATCAGACTTTATATGTGACACCTATATCAGGCACAATCATACACAAAAACAAACAAACAAAAATTCAGAACCAAACCCACGTTTTTTTCCAGAGGAAAATACAAATTACATAATGACTATGATCAGTCATTATCTAATGAATCTAGTTGTGTTGCTGGTGGGTTATCGATTGCTGGTGGGCCTCTGTTATGTACAGTATGGATACTCCAGGAATGGCATAAACACAGATGATAAAACTTTAATAACAAACACAAACAGTATACTGAACAGAAATCAAACAATAACAGACCATCACAGCATAATAGCAGAACAGAATAACTACAGAATAACAGACGCAAGACAAGGACAAGCCAAAACTCAATTTAAAAGGATTTTAAATGTTAATATTAATCATGAAACGAATCTAGCGCACCTGTGACCAAAAACAGGAAACACAAGACAGTGAGACATGATTTCACTTTAAATGTCCCAAGCATGCAACGTGCCAAAAAACACAAAACTCAGAGAATCCAAGGGCACAGAGCACCCTCCAAAGGTTATCCCGGATAGCCTAGAACATCAGTAGCTGTTTTGATTGAATCTGATTTTATAAACCCAACCCTAAATTTAACCCAAACTCTAGATGAGTAAAGATATACAAATTATAGGGCTGCTATTGTGAGTTCATGCTTTGTTTGTTTGCCTGCATTTTTAATTTTATAATAAAGAGCAATAGCAATATAAAATTAAACACCTCTCACTTATTTATTTTATGTTTTAGAGACTACTTGTATCTACATTTATGATGGATATGATAATATATATATATATATATATATGTTTTTTTTTTGTTTTTTTTAGAAAGTCCTGGTACTACAGTCAGTCCATTGGGTGGCAGCAGCACACAGACTGAATTTCCCTATCAGCAGTCACAAGGGCAAACAGGTATTTAGAAGCAATGAGGAAAAAAAAAAAAACATGAACATGTTGAACATGTTATGAAAACATCATCATACATCATGTATACAAGTTCTATAATTATTAATATTGTTATTATTATTAGCTGATGATGATGATGATGATGATGATGATGATAATAATAATAATTATTATTATTATTATTATTATTATTATTATTACTGCATCTAACAAAAAACAGCTTGGTAAGAGCCAAAACCACAACCATAGCTGGATTTATCTCAAACCTACCTACGACCACAAAACATGAGACTACCTAATCATTTGCTCCTGCTTTCATATCCTCACCCAAATCTGAGTACACAATTCAGACATAACATCAGACACTTACAACAAGCACCGGCAACTTAAAGAAAGGTAGTATTTGACTCAACTTTGGCAAAAATGGCATGTTAATTTGAAATTATTTATTTAGTGGGGTTTTTTTTCAACTTTAAATGCAGTACAATGTATATCTAAGATGAATATACAGACAGACAGAGAAATAGATAGATAGATAGATAGATAGATAGATAGATAGATAGATAGATAGATAGATAGATAGATAGATAGATAGATGTTTTTTGTGTAAAACATAATAAAAATCTGTCATAGCAGGTCTTAGGCAAATACAACCTCAGATGAACAACAACATATTTTTTGTGTGTGACTTCATCTGTCTCTCTCATTGTTGTGGAGAAATTTTGGCCTATTGTTCTTTACATATTGCCCAGGGTTTTGGGCATTTGCTTACACAGAGCACTCTTAAGGTCGCCACATCATTTCAACTCAACTTTTCCCAAAATCTTTATTCTTTTCTTTGTCAGCAATTCTGATGTACATTTACTGGTGTGCTTCACATCATTGTCTTGTTGCATGGTCCAATTTTGATCAAGCTTTGGCTGTTGGACAGATGTCCTCACATTTGTCTCTAGAATACTGCAAGGTGCCGAGGACCTATGGCTGCAAAACAAGCCCAAATTAACACCCCTTGACTTCTGTGCTTGACAGTGGGTATGTTTCTGCTGAAATACAGTGTTTGATTTTACCAAACATTGCATTAGGCATTAAGGCCATACAACTCCAGATGGTATCATCTGTCCATAGAACATTGTTCCAGAAGTCTTCTGATTTGTTTAGATGCAGATTTGTGAACCTCAGTTATGCTTTCATGTTCTTCTTAGACAGAAGAGGCTTTCTTCCATGCTTGTTCAGTCTTCTTGTATTGTTGTTCTTATGAACTTTAACATTTATTATACTTATTGAGGCCTTGTAGCTTTCAAATTTTTTCTCTGAGCATCTCACTGGTCTGGCCTTGGGGTGATTGTGCTGGAATATACACTCCTGGGAAGACTGGAAACTGTCTTGAATGTTTTCCAATTTTGAATATCTTTATTACTATTGAATGTTGAACTCCAAATTGTTTGGAAAGGGTTTTATAACAATTTCCAGACTGATGTGCAGTAAGAATTGCTTCTCTACGACCAAAGCTTATGTCTTTTCATATTAGCATTGTGTTAGCAAACAACAAAGATTATTCATGCAGTCTTCTCCACCGCATGGTCTTGAAATGGTGTATGTATGCTCTGTGACAATGTCTTCCACAACTTCACCTTAGTAACATAGTTAGACTGTTCCTCACACAGTTTTAGGTATCTTAAACATCTGTTTCTATTTTAGTTAATGAATATGTTTCAACTTACATATACCTGCTTGGTATAATTTCTTAATCATTCACCTGACTCTGATCCTAAGTGTAAGAATTGATGCTGGTTTGAAGCCAAAGGGTAATCAGCCCAGATATTGATTGATTTAGATTTTTGGTTTGCTCACTTTGCATTTTGCAGATTGAAAATAAGCAATTATAATTTATATTTTTAAAGGCATTCCTACTTTACAAAATTTTTTCACACCTGCTGTGAACTTTTGCATTTTATGTATATTAAATTAAATTCATAGCCATCCACACTAAGATGTATGAGCCAATGTCGGCTGTATAACCCTGAGATAAACTCAAACCTAACACACAATTTTTTTTCCCTTACAGATATTAGAAGGATCATAACTAATCTGCAGGTGTGTCTACGTTCCAAAACTGGTGAAGCAGTCAAGCTGGAGAGCCTGCAGAATGTGAGTTATTGTTTTATAATAATACAGTAATAAAAACTTTTATTTTACTAAAAAAATTTAGTACCAATGAAGAAAATATTACAAAGAGACCTTAATTAGTTTAGCATGCGTTGATCAATATACTTTATGCAAATAGTGCACATGCAAAGGAATAAAGAAATGTTTTTTGCTTTTATTTTAGTTAGCTGCTGAAATGCAGAAGAAGCTAAGAAAGGAACTGTGTAAAGACTGCACACTGAAGATATTACAAATCCAACCAAAAAGGACTGATCTCTGAGTGCTTCCTCATGAAAACTCTAAGTGATACAAAGGCATACTTTTTGTATTTTTTGTTTTTGTATTTGTATTTAACTACTAGTAGGTGAGACCTGGGTGATTAATTTTACAATGTAAAGCCTATCATAGTGCCATGGAAATAGTGAGAAGACAGTGGAGAAAATAGGCCGAATGGAAAACCAATCACATTGTATGATTTTTTTTTTACCTTTTTTTTTTTGGTTGGTTTATTATGTTTTTAATCCCAAATATCATTAAATTTAGAATTAGCACATCAAGCTGTGTACTTGTCAAGGGGTTAAAGAGGTATTTGGGATTCAGCCTTGTGTTAGAAACAATTTTGATTTGTAACCTTGGGCATTAGTAAAAACAAGTAGGGACAGTTTTCCGTAAAATGTTGTTTAAGATGATCTGATGTTATCAGATGTTCTCTTGCTGAAAGTGCTTCTGTGATTGGTTTTGAACATAGGCAGTTAGCTGCTCTCTTCTCAGTATGGTGGACTGTAACTACTTTCACAAATTCTGGTCACAAACAGTTGGTGCAGAGTGCTACATATAGATAAATGTCTCAGTGCAGGGTAGATATTACTTTGGTAGTTAGGTAGGTACCTACTTTAGGTACTTCATTGAATACCATGGTAGTACTATGATGTGTACTTTGGTAGATATCAAGGTACTTATTGTAGTAGTTTAGTTTATACTTATTATACTTAAACTATATAATTAGATATGCTACTACATACTACTTGATATGGTATAGTACAGACAGTACCAAATTACCTTGGTACCTTGACAGTACCTTGGTATCTTTGGTATCATATATTCAATAAAGTATTGTGTATTAACCTTTGGATACTACCTTAACATGTAAAAATGGCACCATAAAATGGAAGAACAATGTACCATATTGTACTACATGTGCAAATGTGTGATACAAAACATGTACTATATCAGCAAATAAGTATCATGGGCAATGTACAGTATCCCATGGGATAGATACTATAAAAGAAATTATGGGACATTTTAACTAAAGGTGTTTGGCTTAAATAAATACCCAACAAGCACTCTTAATTTACTTTTTTTTTTCCACGTCCAACCTCAAGGGGAAAATTATTCACTCTCCCCCCTGTAGATGTGACTGAGGATTTCATTATATTATATTATATTATATTATATTATATTATATTATATTATATTATATTATATTATATTATATTATATTGTATAGTATAGTATAGTATAGTATAGTATAGTATAGTATAGTATAGTATAGTATAGTATCATTATTGTATTTATATATTTCTTTGTCTGTTAATAAAAGATCAGGTTTAGTCCACCCATGTACTATTACTATTTACTTTAAACTGTTCCACCCCAAATTATACAAACAAATATGTATAAAGTATACTTAATTATAATTTTCTTAAGTATATGCCAAAGTATCCTTAAGTATAGACCAAAGTATACTTAAACCTTTCTGTATAGTTGTCAGTTTAAGCCAAGTATACTTGACAATCATTTTGCTAAGTATATCTATCTATATATAAATGCAGAAAAAGTAAATTAAAATCATACTTATTATTATTGTTATTTTTAGCTTGAAAGAAATATACTGTTAGTACACTTGAATAAACATTTTTTGGTTAGGGGAGGCATAAATAAATGCACTTATTAGTAAGGCATATGCTGTAAATGTTGGTTCAGTTATAAACTTGGTCAACAATACAAAGCCTGGCCTCATATTTGTTTCACAACATGTGCTGTTAATTTTAGATCTTTGCTCAGTTGTACTTGGAAGTTTAACTTTTGCTAACAAATGACATGACAAGAATAGGAGGAGGATGTACCAGACAGTTTCTTTTGTCTAATCGTCTCTGGTTTCTTTGCAAAAAATTTAAAATAAATAAAAATCCGTTGAACATCCCTTAGCAATTAGGCCAGAGCTGCAAGAAAGCCAATGAAGATGCACTCATGCTCAAGCCTAAAATGAAATGACATACACATCCAAATTCTGAGTTATTTGCATGCAGTGAGCCTCATTTTATAAGAAGATTTATTAAGATTCCTTGGTCAAGGACTTTCATTTTTAAAAATGAAAAAAAAAAAAAAAAGTTTAAGATTGTAAAGTTCAAAATGTTTGTATCTCAAAAAGGTCAATAAATATTTTCAATAATAATTTGAAAATATTTTTTTTTCAATCTCCAAAATATTAATGCCAAGATATGATCCACATATCAATGACAGACAGTTTAAGAAAGTTCTAGTGGAACTGGAAATAATTATATGGAATATTTCACTGGGAGCTATAGAGAACCAGTTTGTTCACAAACTGCCTCAAGCTCAATTTAAAGCAGGGCAAGGCCAGGACACAGACACAGGAAACACCAGATTAGGTAAATAAGAGCTCCTTTATTTACAACACATAGGAAAGTTGCAAAGGTTAGGGGAGTTGCTTCCTGAATAGCAATTGAGAGAATAGCTTGGAAACCTTCTAGAATAGCTGCAGCCGTTCTTACACATCCAACTGGCCGGGCAGGAGGAGGTAGCAAGGCTGAGATGCAGTCCCTTTCTCTGTGAGTTGTCCTGGATAGTGGGCTTTCTTGGTTCTGTAAGAGAGAGAGGAGAAAAGAAGGCATGTGAATCTTGCATCCAGTATATCCTACTCACCCAGCTGGTGTGGACTCGTCTCCTTTTTGGATGCTGTTGACACCAGGATGGTAGGTACTCTGCTGCCTTTGGCCGCAAGCAGTTGAGGCGCCCTGCCCCTTGTGTGCATGAGGTAGAGCTGACTATGATGCTGAACCTACAGCGGGAGCCACGTCAAACAGCCGCCTGGAGCATGATAGGTCCTGGACAGAATCATGACAGCACCATGCACGCTCCGTGCACGGAATGTGACCCCCCCGCGATGACGCAGTTAACGATGCCCTGCCCCATAAACGCACCCATGCGCTTTCTAAAAAGATGGTTGCAATGCTGTATAATCCCACCAGATGGAGCATTGACTGCTTCAGTTAACTGCAGTGTCCAAGCAGCCGTATACTATTCAATTTATAACATAACTTACTTCAACATAGTTTCATAAATAGATGATGTGGTAAAAAAAGAGGAAAAACGATTAATAAAACAGATTTAAATCACTCAATACACAACCCATGATGCTTATGCTATTTTTAATTAATTAATT
>JAQMYK010000018.1:12265555-12281530 GCA_030014345.1 Clarias buthupogon | reverse complement strand
TAAGCTACAAGTGGATAGGCTATAGACTAAAATTAATAATTTTGTAGATGTAATTTATATTGTGTGCTAAAAATAAATAAAAAAATATCGGTATCAGTATCGGTATCGGCGATATTGGCCCTGTATTTACTTGGTATTGGATTGATACAAAATTTTGCAGTATTGCCCACCTCTACCCGTTACTAGCTTTGGTAATCAGAAAAAATTATCAGAAAAAAAAGTTTGTTCTTATTTTTTTTAAAAGCAAAGACATTTAAAGTCTCACCCTTGACAAGGAATCGATTTCAATAAACCGCAACAAATATTTGCTAGGGTTTAGAATAATCAATCAATAAAACTTTAACTAAGTATAGTTTCTGATTGGCCTTTCATTATCAACTGAAAACTTTAAATGATATCTAATTTCCTTATTAGATTTTTAAATGAAAGATCAATAAATTACATATTAAATATACAAAAAGAAAAAAGATGAAAAATCTAAGTTCTCCAGGAGGTTAGAACTATGTTATATGAAGTAGCTGCAGGCTGTTGAGGCCAGGCTGAACCATTTACCGCACTTTCCCCTTTTCTGACACACTGGCCACTTAACCTGCTCTTTGATCTGGCCTTTGGAGGCAGAGAATACACACACATCCTGCCACAGAAACAAGCAACAACACATTGGCAGATTCACTAAACAAGAGGTTAATCCTACATCCTTTTCATTTCCTTCCCAATAGTAACTTGGGTGTAATGTGTAGTGATCAGAGATATTGGTAAAATTCTCATGAAACTACACATGAAAATGCACTGATTTTAGATAAGATGCAGAACTTTAGAAATTAACAGTCCATTCAAGCTAGTGATTCTTCAAGTACACACTGATCAATTTTATTGAGCCGTATATGACCAAAGTTCATAAAGCTTTTACAGGGTCAATATAGACATTATTTTGATATTACATCAAATTCAACTCAACATAAAGTATGGTATCTGTAACCAATCGGGCAAGAGTGAAAGTAGTGTGATAAAACAAAACATGAGAAATTTTTAAAACCTAAAAGTCAGTGTTCCAAATTGGCACAGATATGTAAAATATAAAAGGATACAAATGTTTAAAATGTTCATAAATTTTATAAATAACCTCTGTTAAAAACAAATAATTTATTGCACTAGGTTTGTGCCTAATCACTATTGCTAGAATCAGTGACAAAGCACTACTTGAACTAATTAAATTACTGTTAAGTCATTCCAAGATTTTTAAATAATTATTTGGAACACAGCCTCAGGCAAGGATAAACTCCTGTTCTTCTTTCAAGTCCCACCCTTTCTCTAGCCCTATTCCAGCTTGTGTCTTTTTTCCACCAGCAGGATGTGCTCACAACTGACCTCTTTAATTGGATCTGAACTCTGGTTTAGTTCACTGGGAGGTTGAGTGGAGTGAGAGGCCTTTATTCCTAACAGTTATATTGGGCCATAAATTGTTTTCATTGTTTGAATGGTTTGTAAATGTGTACTGGAATCTGGAATGGCTGGTATAATGAAGACAGAGTAACACCTTTCACAGTGTATCAGGCAAAGGTCACAACCTCACCCCTCAATGAATGTAATATTTAACAGGCACTATTGGTTATTGTTTGTAAGGCAGGATGTGTCTGTGTATGTGCATGAAATTTAGATTTCTTTTACTATAAATGTTTATTTGTCTTTTTATTACAGATATAGTATACATATTGTATTGATTGAGACAGACAGACAGAGAGAGAGAGAGAGAGAGAGAGAGAGAGAGAGAGAGAGAGAGGCACATGCACGCACACACACACACACACACACACACACACACACACAAACACCTGAAATACACACACACACACACCTGAAATACACCCACAAATATACAAGTCTATTAATTGATATGTGCCAAAAAAAACACTGACCCAAAAAATGTACGTCTTCCAAAAAACATAATCCAAATTATCAGAGAAAAAACTTTCACTCTGTGAGATGGGAATGGGCTTCCTTTCCCATCCCTTGGTTAAATTATTTCTCCTCAGCTCTATCCTAGGGTTTATCCTGTATTAAACTGTATGTCCAAAGTACCTATGTGCCTTTTAAACATTCAATGTAATATTTAGTGCCCCCCTCCACAAGTGCTGGTGTAATGCCCTTGACTTTTCTGGGGAGGTTCTTCACTAGATTTCGAAGGATTTGCCCATTCAGCCTCAACAGAATTATTGAGGTTAGACATGGTTGTCAAACAAGGATGCCTGGCACACAGTTGGCATTCCAATTCATACTAGAGATGTACATTGAGCTTGAGGTCAGGACACTGTTCAGGCCACTTGAGTTCTTCCACACCCACCTTGGCAAACGATGTCATCATACAGATTGGTTTAGGTACACAGGTCACTGTCATGCTGGAAAATATTGGAGCTGCTAAATTCCAGTGAAGGCAAATCTTAGTGTTATAGTATACAAAACATTGTAGCCAGTTGAAAGCAGCCACAATATGGGGAGCTTGCAACTGGCTACAATGTTTTGTATACTATAACATTAAAAGTTTCTTTTAGATTATGCTTATTTGCCTATGAATGGGTATTATGAAAGCACTGATATTGGTTTGAGACAATGTGTATTAAGCATCCAAATATAATGACCATTATCATTTCATCCACCCATGTATTATCTATACTGATTATCCTGTGTAGGTTTACAGGGGGCCTGAAGTTAGGGCACAGGGTGGGGTACACCCTGGATGGGAGGCCAACCCATCGCAAGGCAAAAGCACACACTCACACCCAAAAAGGAATTTTGAAATGCCAATCAACCATGTCTTGGAGGCAAGATTTGAACCCCCAACCTTGGAGGTGCAAGGCAGCAGTGCTAACTACTAAAATCACTGTTTAGTCTACTTACATTTTTTTTTGTTTGTTTATTTTCATGAGAATTTAAATGTATTGCCAGTGATGAAAATAATCTACTGATTAATCTAGGAGCCAGAAAACATCTGAAAAGATGTGATGATTCCCTCGTACTACTACAAGTATTTCCACCAATATTTCCACCTTTAACCTTTATATGTAGCTTTTAATCATGATGATGTAATTGATGTTTGTGTAACATATAATGGGTAGGGTGCAAAAAACCAAAAAGTATTAGTACTTCTTTAAATGATGAAGGAAAAATTGTTGAACTGCTCATGTCATACAAGTTATTCGCAGTAAGAACTATCATATGAAATGAAACCCTAATAAAATGTATTTCTATAGAAATACCAAAATGGAAGTTAATTAAACATGAAAGAAAATGGAAATTCTGGAAAGAATTACATAAAGGGCAACATCACAATTGGATGTTAATGTTTTGGCTAACTACACGAGCTCTGAACTGTCTTTTCTTCAGCCAGACGTGTGCGACCCTGACCCGGCATGATGAGCTCTACACACAAAGCAGGTATTTGTTTTCCAGCGGTCCAGATTTGATGTTGCCCTCTCTTGAGGCCATTCAAAGGCTTTTCCATCCTTGTGCTTAGCTAGTCCATGAATAATGCTCCTAAAATGCCCTCAAGCACAAAGGGGCAGGAAGAATGGCATACTACTGGGAGCAAAAGGCAACATATTGGGCCAGACAACTGCAGAGAGAGAGCGGCAGGGGACATTTAGTCTGTCTGCAGGGCTTAAAGTTAAAGATTACCTTTGAAATCTGCACCCCACCTCTTAGCCACTTCTCTCCTTTTCTTCCTCATTTTGTTTTATTCTGTTTTTCTTTGCCCTCTACTTTTTCTCTGTATTACTTTCTTTCCACACAGTTTCCTTGTCTCACAATTTATTTCTATGACCTCTCTTTCTGTCCTCATCTTCCTTTTTCTTACACACTCTTGTATTCCTAGTGGTGCTAAGACCTGCTGGTAGGCGTGTAGCAGGACAGGGATGAACCATGCAGAAGATCCTCTTTGATGACAGAGAAGGATCTTTTTGTTCTCTAATCCTTCTCTTTGCTCTCACCCATTTTAAGCCCAAATAGAGCTCAAAGGGAGCCCAGCCTCAATGGACATATTCTTCCCTGTGGTCTCACCACCAGTGCAAAGGAATTCCTATTCCTAATTCACCAGCCACTCAGTCTATGCTTAATTGAAAAGTGGAAGGCTCCTTGAGGTCTGGTGGTATATATTTTAGATGAGTTTCCCACTCCCAGTTTGCGAAGACGCCTGCAATGCAGTTGCACCTGCTTTGTTATAGTTGTTTCTGCTTAGTAACATTTTCAACTGAGGTAGTTTTCAGTTTGGATTGTTGCTGAGTTAAAGCATGTGTTATCGATGCAGGTAGGTAAAACTGTATATCCTCCTCAGGTATCATTTGAAATGGATAAACAACTAAACAACTCTCCACATCTTGTTGAACCCAAATATTTATCAGAATTTGGAAGAATAATGATTTTAGTCCTGTATCTCCTATCTCAAAATAATCCACATGTAAAAGAGTTAGACAGTTGTTTACATTTTGTGTCACCTTACATTTGCTCTAAATGTTTTTCATCATTTAGGTTTGGGAGCTGTTGATATTTAATTAGGGAAGTTAAATGTGTAAGCTGATTAATATTTAAATTATTTTTATTAAGATTATTATTTAAGCAGGTCAGTATTTAAATATGGAATCACTAATGCATATTAAAGCACTGAAGCGGAATATACAAGCATGACAGCTTTAGGTTAGTTTTTTAGTTTTTAAGCCTAAAACTAAACTAAACAATTTTATGTAACTTTAAATATGAAAGCTGACCATAGAAAGGCAATGATGAATGTAAGCTGAATACTGATCTGAAATCTAAGTAGAGTTATTATGTAAATATGAGAGCTTAAAATAGGTTAGTGTTTTTATATAAATACTGACTATACGTAAGTGTTTAAGGATGGAAGCTCACTGTAAGTTATGGCATGGTCATTTAGTTAGCTGACTGTAGATTTCTTACAGAAGCCATGAAGGTGAAAGTCAATGCACACAGTGCCAATTCCAAATATGGATAAAATAGGGAGGGTTGAATCAGAAAGGGCATCTGGAGTAAAGTGTGTTCCAGATCAAATATGTGGATGGGTTGGCCCGCTTTGGTGACTCCTAACATGAGAAGCCAGAGTCAGTGATAAAAATAAAAAAAAAGATAACAAAGTAGAATGAACATATACAGTAGTAATAAAAGAATAATACAAGATTAAATAGTAATTCAAATAGTAATTGCACATTTAATGTCACAGTTTTGTATTGCATTTTGTTCTTTTATAATAAATATGTGAGGGATAGTAACTTGATCTCATGTTGACCAGTGCAGAAAGATCCTACAATTGGCACATGAGTATCAGAACTGGACGATGGGTCAGTGGAAGAAATTGGACTTGTCTGAATAATCCTTCTTTTCTTTCACATCAAGTGAAGGCCTTGGTGCCTATCCACCAGTTACTTGTGGAAAATATGCCACCAGAATGAAAGAAGGCAAGCTGTTGGAGCAATGTAATGCTGTAACCAATGTTCTGCTGGGAAACCTTGAGTCCTGGCATTCCTTAGATGTTACATTAGTATATACCACCTACATAAACATTATGCATAACACAAGCAGACCAGGTCCCTCCATGGCAATCATATTCCCTAATAAGATAATGTGCCCTGGCACACTGTTAAGGAAGGCGTTGAAGAACATGACAAAAAATTTAAAGTGTTGCCTTCATATTCCCCAGATCTCAATCCAAGCAGGCATCTTTGTGAGGTCTAGTCTAAGAGGTGAAGCTACTTTGGCAGCACAAGTGTGATTTAAACAATATTGGGCTGGTGGTTGCAAACCTGTGGCTGATCAGTGTATCTGTAATCTAATGCATCCAAAAGCTAAGGTACCATCTTCTAAGTTGTTTTAGACATCTAGTTATAAACATCAGAAATGAAAAGTCTGATCCATCATCTCGATCTCATAGTTTTGCTCTCAAAACCTAAACATTTTCAGTGCATCAATTTGTAGTTTCAGTATATAGAAAATGTGTATATGTTGTTACAAAAACGTTCAGTGGGGAGTGCATTTGGATATGGACAGTTGATAGATGTAATATGTTTGGATGTCTTTAAGGCAGAAGCAAAAAGATTGTGTAAGATTGCTGGTGCCTGATAGAATCATGAACTGGGTCCGCATATGCAGATATCACAGGAGACAGACAGCATTGTTGAGGTTGCATTCGAAACAGTGGTCCACTTTCAACTGTGATAAAAAAAAAAAGAATTTTTTAAACTTGGTCATCCATCTGATCTTGTCAGCAAATGTAAACACTCTTTAAACATATGTCACAAAAGCAACATTCAATTAACATTAACCTAATCTGCAAATTAACATACTATGTTATGTCATGGGTAACTGAGTGGCTAAGGCATTGGCCTACAGTTGGGAAGATCCCAGGTTCAAACCCCACAATCACCAAGTTGCCACTGTTGGGGCCCTTGAGCAAGACCCTTAACCCTCAACTGCTCAGATATATAATGAGATAAAAATGTAAGTTGTTCT
The DNA here is from genome assembly GCA_030014345.1 of Clarias buthupogon. Lineage (NCBI taxonomy): Eukaryota > Metazoa > Chordata > Actinopteri > Siluriformes > Clariidae > Clarias > Clarias buthupogon. The sequence goes on along the minus strand of JAQMYK010000018.1, from coordinate 12,275,017 downwards.
GGATAAGGGTGTCTGCCTAAATGTAGATAAAGATTATAAATTTTAGTGTAAAGAAGCAATTTGACTCATTGGTCAGTTTCAAGTTAGGATTTAATATAACAGAAACTGACACTGCCTTTTTAAAAATAATATTATAATATTTCTAACAAACATGCTACTACTTGACTCTATAGTTATGATTGTAGAAGAGTAATGGTTCATATTCCCTGCCACACAGAGGATGCACCCCTTTGAGTCTTCCTCTCAAGATTTCTTTCTCATGTTGTCTCAGAAACTTTTTTTTTAGTGTCACAGTTTTGCTGGGGTGCTCTTCTTCTTCTTCCTTGTTGTTTAAGGGCAGTTGGAATTTAGTAGGTTGCATTACCAGCAACTGTAGGTCTCATTCTCCCACACCTTCCTGGCATCTTAAAGCTGATTTTCCAGGTCAGCCTTCCTCACAAAAACGTCTAATGCATCCTTCTCTGATCTTGTCTTGTCTTGTTCTATGTCTCAAATTCTTCTTTTTATCTGGTGCTTCCACACACTCTATGATCTCTACATGTTCCCCCTTTGTACAATTCTGCACCTTTGGTTGGACTACTGTAAGTTGCATTACCGCCACCTATAGATCTTATACTCCCTCAACTTCCTTGTCCTTTAAAGCTGACTTTCCAGTCCAGTCTTTCTCAAATAAACTATTAAATGCTTCCTTCCCTGATAAGTCTTTTAGAATGGCTCCCCATTCTTAAAGCTGTGCCATTATATCTAGTCTCTCCTGCATATATTTCCTGCACGAGAGCAATGCATGCTCAATAGTTTCACTTCTCATTGCATACATCACAGAGTCCAATTGTTTACCTACAATAAGCAGAATGCTATTAAGGTTGTTGTGTCCAATTCTTAGTACGCTAATTAATACCCCCCCCCCCCATCTACCTTAAATTGACTTGATACCTCTGAGCCTATTTTCACCTGAATAGTTCATCTGTATAAAGAGTCTTTAACCCAATTAAACAGTTTTCTTCCATCATGTGCATTTTTATTCATAGTCCCTCTTTCCAAAACATATCATAAGCTTTTTCCACATCAAGAAACAGTGCAGCCAGTGTCTCCTTATTTATATGAGCTTTTCTTACTTCATGCCTTAGACATATTACTGGGTCTATGGTGTTTCTCTCTTTTCTGAATCCACTTTAATAAGTAGCCATCAAACCTCTCTTTTCCAGTGAGTATACTAGCCTCTCATTTACCATTCGTTCCATCAGTTTACAGATGTGATGTTAAAGCGATTGGTATATAGTTCCCTGGTACACTGGCATCCTTTGCTGGTTTCCTTATTGGTATAATTACTGCCTCCTTCTAGTTTTCTGGTAATCTACCCTCCTCCCATATCCTGTTATATAACAACAACAGCTTACCCAGACTTTCTTCACTTAAGTGTTTTACCATACAATAACATATTCATCTTTACCAGATGAAGCTTTCCCTGTATTACTTAATGCGCTTTTTAATTTTCGCATTTTGAATGGGAAATCTTGCTCACTTTCCATGCTTCCCTTCTCACTCAGGGCCTCCACATTTACTGAGTTTGTTCTATCTCTGCATCTTTTCTCATCTTTTCTCTTCTCTCAGATTACTGGAACTTTTCACCTTAACATAGCTTCTGACCAGCATTTTCACTTTTTCCTTGGTTTCCTTGACTGTGGTTCCTCTTTAAGTTTCTTCCTCATGTTGTCTCAGGAATTTATTTTCTTTGGTATAGTGGCCTCTGGGTTGCTCATTAGGGAGAAATCTTTATGTCTATGTCATCTATAAAAAGTGTGATATAAATAAAATGTAAATAAATTTGATTGCAAGCAGTGTACACAGATCTAATGACCTTGTATTTATTGAAAATCATTTTACTGTTTAGTGTGCTGCCTCCATTTTTTTTTATTGTCTGCCACCTAGCGGGCAACATGTAATATTACACAAATGAAGGTAACGTGCATATGGATGTAATTTCAAGTGCTTATAACTTAATCCATCGACTTATTATTATGTTACATTGTTTCACTTACACTGTAATCCAGAGGGTTGTTAATTTCATTCCTGGGGTGCTAGAGGCCATCACTTTTGTGTTTTTGAAAGTTCCCTAACACACTTATCAAGGCTGGCAATTAAAATATATTTGAGCTCTATCAAAAAAGTATGAATTATATTAGTCATGACAATTTTATAATGATATGGTGGGGGAAAAAATAATTAGAAGTTTTTTGAAGGATGAAATTTAAGGGTGTATTTTTCCCACATTAAAATAATAATACCCTTTGTCTACAACAACTGTGCTATCTTATATAGTAGTGAATAGTAGCATTCTGTTTCGCACTTTGAATATTAAATTATTATTGAAATGTGTATGAGTGACAGCAAATCTGACCCATTACTGTAGTGGTCCTCAATATTATCTCCAAAGTGCTGGAGTAACTGCAGGGTTTCATTGTAACATGATTCTGAGATGCATTTTTTTTTTAATCTTGAGCCTGATTTTTGTGCCTTATAAATATTGCACTGTTGTCACGTGATATGCTTGTGCCATCGGATAGGAGGGAAAAACCTAATGAGATAACCTGGTCACGTTCCGCATACATTGTTACACAGATGATTTATTTATGATTATATTATCTGGTGTCACCCAAATTAGTATAGGTATAATTTTGAGTCTGTTTTCTCTCAATGTTTCTTTCTCATGTCATCTCAGGGAGTTTTTCCTTGCCACTGTCACCTCTGGGTTGCTCTTTAGGGCCAAACGAGCAATTTAAAAATCATTACGTTTAAACTTATCTTTGGTTATGGAAAGAAATTTAAAAGCAGCAAATGTATTTTTTTCAAAGTCATAATTGTGGTTACTGAATAAGAGGACTGTAAAACTTACAGAATCAATGCTTGGACAATGCTATGATTCCAAGCATGATTGTGGCTATGATTATGGCAACAGTTTGGGGAAGGCCCTTTTCTATTCCAACATGACCCAGTGCATAAAGCAAGGACTATAGCAAGGGCGTGGTTTGATGTGTTTGGTGTGTAAGAACTTGACTGGCCTGCACAGAGCCCTGACCTCAACCGCAGTGAGCACCTTTGGGATGAACTGGGATTAGGGAGTTCTACTGTCTTTCCCATCATGCTAATACAGGATGTTTTTCCGACCACATTTCTTTCTTGAAGATGATGGTTCACCACTATCCTTACAGATTTTAATAATGCATTGGACAGTTCTTAACCCAATGTTAGTAGTTTCAGCATTCTTCTTGGATGTTTTCTTTTCTTGATGCAGGCCAATAATTTGACCCTAGCAAAATCACAGAACATGTCTTCTGACATGATTGTTTATGAAATGAGAAACTACTCACTGCATCTGTTAGGGTTAAAGAACCATATTATTTATTGCAGTAATTATCCAGTGGAAGGCTCCATTTGCTTAGTTTAATCCAGGTGGTGAACTTTTTGGGCCATGCAGTGAAATACAATTTGAGAATGTGGGATTAAGAGTTTGGGTGTGAATCTGAATGCAAAATAGTTTAACGTACAGGTTTTTGACATGAAAATAATGGGATACTAATCCAACTTGAATATGTAAACAGACTGGTTTGTTTAGGTCTGCATCTTTCTCATGACATGTGAGTGACAGTGGAATGCTGTAAAAGAGGAAGAGAGATCAGAAAAGTCATCGTTTAGTTTTAGACTGTGTAAGTGTGAACAATGAGTGTGTCTGATATAACATCTGAGATTGCTGTTGTTGGAAACTTTTTCCTTTGTTGCTGAGGTTGCTGTCAAGTAGATAATTAAATACCTGAATGCAAGTGTGATCTGAATGCTAGGAAATGCATGCAAAAGTATCAATGTCAATCCGAAATTTAAATCACATATATGTATAAATCGAGATCTTCTTTTTTATCCATTAATCATGCTGCCATAATTCACAAGCACTCAATGGGAAGAACCCCAGCAGGCAGTTTGACTATGTAGAGGAAGCCATTAAAGGCATTAATTTTAAAAAAAGAGATGGCTGGCTGATGCCATATTTCAAACTACACACTATATCCAAATAATAATAATTTGTAACTAGACTTCACGTGTAAGGATTGTGTGCTTTTTCCTGTAGAAAAAAAAATGGGAGCATGTCTGTGAGGACAAGTGGACTTTTCCTAATATGAGGAAGAGGAGTCCCTCACCTCCCCTGCAAACTGTGGGAAAGAAAAGACAAAAAGAAGAGTTTGTTATTGTATAAATGACATACATTGAACATTTCAGTTTGCATCTTCCTGAACGGTGTATTAAATATTCAACACATATCATTTATATCAGAGAATCTCTATTTCACTTTTTTTTTAAAAAGAAAAGAAAAAAGAAAGAAAAGAATTGAAAAGAAGAAAAAATATTGCTCAGTGTGTCCACTCTGTCATGGTTATGCAATGATTTATTCAGCTGCACTACCACACTGGGGTAAAAATGTTAGCCTATAGTCTAGCTGTGCAAGCTTTTATCGCCCTAAAGTACTTCCCAGAAAGCAGGAGTTAAACAGATTATGATCAGGATGAAAACGATAATTTGCTATGCATGATATTCTGATAATGCAGCAAAAGTTTTCCAAAGTGAGAGGTTGTGTGCCAAATCATACCAAATAGTGATAATTAAACACATTCTTTAGTGCACATCAGTAGAAAGACACTGATACCTTGTTTGCTATTTTGTGTCTCTTTTCAGAGTATGTAAGAATTACTCAGACACAAGTGGCTCAGACACGATGTAACGCCACCCAACCTGTCATACGCTGTGTTCAGTGTCCCTAGGATAGATTTTAGATGCACAGAAATCCTGACCAGGAGCAAGGAGGCAAGCAGTTAAATTTCACTAATACGTTAATGTTATTTGCTGTAATGCTACACTGTGGAGACGGTTTTGGAGAGATGATAAAATATTTTCTGGTGGCTTTTGATGTTAGCATTGATCGATATTTTGAAGGTTTACTTCAAAGATTTACTTGAAGATGGGTAAGGCTCCTAAAATTCATTGGGCTGCAGGGGGGAAAAAGAGCTTCGAAAAATATTCCATCTTCTTACTTTTTTCTCTCTACTTTCTGATGTCAATCTCATAGGAGTGCATCCACATTTTCCTACCAAAGTTTTATATTACATAATGAAAAAACGATTGTGCGCCGCCCGGGAATCGAACCCGGGTCGCAAGAATGGGAATCTTGCATGATACCACTACACCAGCGGCGCTCTCGAAAACACAGGCTTTACGCAGTAATTTAAAAAGTAAGTATAAACTTCAACCTTTGGACGTGCACAAATAGGTAACTGGGTCGAACAGGGCTAATTATAGTGATCTATCTAAGGAGTTAATCAATAAGCTAAATAAAATACCACTTCCATGCTTTCCTGTTTAATATTAGAAATGTAGAGCAAAACTTTGTAAAAACGAAAGCAAATGTTTTTAACGTGTTATTTGACGTTACGTAGTACAGATGGAAATTACGAATTTCGAAAGTGGGGGATCATGCATAGATTTTTAACTTTAAGCGACCCCAAGTTGAACGAAGGTAACCTCTGTGTCGTCACAGCAACGTCCTTCACGCGCCACCCCAGGAGAGCCAATCAGATTCCAGAAAGAAGGCTTTTCTTGTTGACAGCACTTCCGGGCTGGTGGTGAGGGCCGCACCGGAGACAGAAACAGAAAACCGCCGGATAGCTGTAGCGTTCGTGGCGTTTTAGATACATATGCTGGTTAGCGTGTTTTGCGTAATGATTTTGTTACAAAATCTCCGGTAACCAAGTTGTTTAATTGTATTGTACCTTTTGTTTTCACGCATGGGGATAACGTTCTCCGAGGAATAAGGTGAGATTTTCCATTGTCATTTTGCAGATGTGCTTAAGCGATGGTGTCGTAGCGGGATTTTGATGTCTTGGTATCTGTTCAATCTACTGCATGCATGCATGCATAAATCCTGATTACGATCACAAAAAAACTGGAATGTTTGTATTGAGTGTGTGATTACTTTAGACCGCGTCTTATTTGTTAAAACACACTAACTGGCTGTTATAATCAGTGTAATGCGGCCAGAGTAGCAGTCTGTCATCATTAATGTCATCTAGATCAGGAATTCTCAGCTCCACTTCTCGGAATTCACTGCCCTTATTTTAATGGCAAGGGATCAGGATTAGCAGGGTCAGTGGGTTGAGTACAGTGGAAGCAATCATATACACTTGACAGCGTTAGCGTGCGTGTCAGTTAATGCTACACATGGCGGGTATTGTAAGCCAGCTAATGTTAGCTTTTCCTGCTACTGAAAAAGATGATACTTAAAAAGTAAAAAAGCTCAGAAAGCATTTCATAAGTTTCCTACCTTGAGGAATTCAGTAGCTATCAGGTAGTTAGTTTAGCCTTATCGGTGTTCAAACTTAAGATTTTTTGTAACAAATAATTCATAATTCCAGATTCCCAGCTCTACTTTCATATTTTAATGAATGCGATGTTTGTTTACATGCGCTAAATGTCTTCCTGTCCACCCATGGCTTTTGTATGAACGCACCGCTGTTTAATTATAATCGATAATGTTTTACTGTCTCTTTAGGAGAATGCACTTAAAGTCTTTGGGTGACAGGGGCGTTTCTAGAAGGAAATCTCGACTAATTGTGTTCCTCAGCTCACACAATTGTTTTCTTGAATGAAATGAAATGTGCTAATGTGATACACAGCCTTTCCTCGCCTAACCACTATAACTGCCTCTACCATGCTGCTGCTGCTAAACCTGCTTTACATTTGCATTTTCCGCATTCCACAATAATAAGAAGGGAAAAAAAATCCCATGCAAAGATCATTTCAAATAAAATCCCATTCCACTTTAATAGGAACACCTGTACACCTGCTCATGACTTCATGCAGGTCATTTCATGTATTCATTCAGTGATGAAGCAGCAGAACAATGCATACATGTAAGTCAAGATCTTCAGTTAAGGTTTACATCAAACACCAGAATATGTAAAACGTCTGGTCTCTGTGCCTTTAATAATTGCATGGTTATTGGTTCCAGATGGGCTTGTTTGAGTATTTGAGAAACTGCTGATCTCCTGAAATTTTCTTATAGAGCACCTACAGCCAGGTCTTACTTCTTTTTCTCTTGTCTCTCCTCCCTGCTTTTCATGCCAGGTATGGATATGTGAGGTGAGGTGAGGTGTATCCCCAGACCACAAGGTGTGCCTCGTCTTGTACTTCATGGGTTAAACAGCAACGCAATCCGCTTGGCTGGGGTCAGACGGGGAATTATTTCAGTTATGAATCGCAATTTATTTGTGTGGTGATGCACGTTTTGCCACACTGACTGTAAAATCGATTTTAAAACTATATACAGTGGAACCTTGTATTGCAAAACACTCGCAACTCAAAGCAAATTGTCCCATAAGAAATAATGGAAACTAAAATTATGCATTCTACAGCCCAAAAAAATAAATATATAAAAATAATTAATACAAAATATAAAGCAAAAATAAAGTGTATAAATAAAGTGTTTCTGTGTAGAGCAGAATGTGTGTCTGTGTGTGTGTGTAGCCGAGAGGGGGTGGGGGGTGTAAAGACGAGAGTGTGTGTGTGTGAAGGGGCACGGTATCAAATTACTCGCGCGCACACACACAACGACAGGCTGAAACAGAGAGGGAGAAAATGGATCTTTAACCTCTCTAATGAGACTTTCTTTTGCTTTACACGCGCACACACACGTGTTATAAGAAACAGTACACATGAGCTGTACACATGCACTTACAAACACAAAATAAAATGTTTTACGCGCACACATGTGGTCAGTGTTATAGTAAACAGTACACATGTGCATGGATGTTGATTATACCAGTAAGAGACACGCATCAAGACCGAGCAATTACCCACAATTCCGCAGCGCGAGAGAGAGAAAAAACATTGGCTCAGTTGTGATCACGTGACGCTCGGCATCAAAACAAGAAGCGCAAGACTTTCTCGTTTTTTCAAGTCAAAATTTATTAAAAATCTTTACTTGTCTTGTTTATAATAGAGATAAAACGGGTGGTGACCAGATGATTAGCCATGCCCGGTGATTGGCTGATCAGCCTTAGATATAAACGATTCTGTACCAAGAAGCTTCCAAGTGGCACAACAGAAACTAATTTTTATGCCAGTACAGTGAAAAATTGCGTGTTTTTCTTTTAAACTATGGGACAGAATTAATCACAAACCCGCTCGTTACACATGCTTACACAAGTCTTAAAACACTGAGCACCAATTAGTCGAAAGTTGTTAAAACCACCCGTGTCATGCTCATTGTCCGGTTGAGTTTTGAGACATTGGAGGCGTTTGAGGAGGTAAAACACTGCCGTTACTTTATAATCCTTTACTATTTTAACATTTTTATCCCATGTAGTAGCAGTCGATTATTTGTTAAATTTGTTGTTAAATAATCATTCTGGCAGGTGACAGAAATACATGCTGCTCAGTTAAATGTTAAATTCTTGCATTTGAAGTTACTTTGTATTGTTTAAATGTTGCCTTTGGTTTTTAAGTGAGAACTAATGTTCTAAGGAATGGGCTACATTTTAAATAATCATTAAACTTTTAAAGGTTCAAATTCATAATCTGGGGAAAATCGAGTCAGTAGGTGACTGGTGATTCCATCACTAATAAATTAGCAAATGAAATCAATTCTTTCCTGTTATCAATCTAAATATTTAAGAGCTTGATAAAACTTGAACATGAGATTGTACTGGACCACGGCAGATCAAAGGAGGTGTAGCGACACCCATGCTAGATGACATTATGGACTAATTTTCATATTCATATTTATATATTTTAATTATATGATCATTTGCATGTTAAGATGTGTTGCACGATAGTTAGATTTTCTGTAGAGGCTTGGAATGTAGCAGAGTACAGCTGTGGCCAAAAGTTTTGAGAATGACACATGTTAATTTTAAGTCTGCTGTTTCAGTGTTGTTGGATCTTTTTGTCAGATGTTACTATGGTATACTGAAGTATAATTACAAGCATTTCATAAGTGTCAAAGGTTTTTATTGACAATTACATTAAGTTCATGCCAAGAGTGACTATTTGCAGTCAGTGTTGACCCTTATTTTTCAAGACCCCTGCAATTTGCCCTGGCATGCTATTGGGGACAGAAATCACCAATCACCTTCCGATATGATGATATCACGAGTCTAGCGTGCCATTTCGATTAGAATAGCGATTCTCTAAGTATGCTGATATTATGAATATCCTGATTCGATATTACGTTTTCAACAGATTTTATTACAATTTTAAACATTTTACAAAGTTTAATGATTAATTCAATGTAGTATGTTCCTTATAATTTTATAAGTAGTTTCCTTAAAAGTCAAGCATTTAAACAAAATAACTTAAAATACAAGAGTTTAACATTTTACTGAGCAGCATCTATCTCTGTCCTCTGCCATGATTATTATT
>JAQMYK010000018.1:12088309-12099038 GCA_030014345.1 Clarias buthupogon | reverse complement strand
GTAACTCATCCCATAACCTCATACTCCAGTACACCTATCCTGAATGGCAACTACGCTAATTCTCTCCATCTGTTCTGAATTTTTCTACCCATCCGGAGGCATCTGGAGGTTGTGCCAGCTTCAGTAGACAAAGGCCAACCCTGCGAGGTTCCTGAGGCATCCAGAGAAGGACCAGCTGGATTCTGCTTTATGACGGTTGGAGCTACACATGTTGCTCCTGTCCTTCCAGTGATCCAGACCCCATCTGCCCTCTGCACCGGCTGACTCATCCCTGTGCTGAACTGGACTTCATGTTAATTTAAAGAACTTACATTATATTGCACTTTCACCTGCATAACACACATGATGTTATATAATTTCTATCTGTTATCACCCAAATGAGGATGGGTCCCCTGATTGAGTCTGGTTCCTCTAAAGGTTTCTTCCTATTGCCTTCTCAGGGAGTTTTTCCTTGCCATTGTCGCCATCACCCTAGGCTTGCTCATCAGACATTTCATGCATCATTCATTCATTCATCTCATTATTATCTAGACACTTTTTTTTTTACACACATACACGCAAAGTTTTTTTATTTTTTTATTTTTATTTTTTACATTTCTTTCATTTAATTAATTTTTTTCATTCTGAAGCTGCTTTGAGACAATGACCATTGTTAAAAGCGCTTTATAAATAAAATTGAATTGAATTGAACTTTTTAGATGTATAATAATATAAAAATGTTGCTCTGGATAAGGGTGTCTGCCAAATCCTGTAATGTAAATGTTAGGTTAGGTTTATTATTGTCATTTAACATGTTAAACATGAAAGGATGAAATCCAACATCCAACATTAAAGAAGAATTTCAGAACTACTACTCCTACTACTACTAATAATTTTAACATTCTCAAAAAAAGCTACGATATATGTACATAGGCCAGTAAATCCTAAGCATATAATAATAAATAATAAAAGTAAATACCACACAGCATGTTCAGAAAATATGACCCTGATTACAGTCATTGAGTTCAGATGTACTTAAGTGTAAGTACAGTTAAGTGTTATTTACTTAAATGTATTGAAAAGCAAGTTGATTATGTAGAAAAAATTATGTATTTGTCTTTTAAAGTGAATTAAAATAATTTTTACAGCCAGAGTGGATAATTTCTAACTCCCCAGTATGAGTATGTGTGTATAAAACACATTATATACTTGTAATAATCTTTTACACGGGTGGCACCACAAAACCACGAGGCGAGGTCCTACGGGAAAAGGGGTAATTTTATTTATAAAAAATAGGGAAGGAAAAGGGTTAAAGGAGGTAAGGGGAAAAGGGGAGGAAAGGAGTGGAGGCAGTGCCCAGCTGGCATGTGGGCACACAGCTGGCGAAAGGTGGCTGCAGGCAGAGTGACAGAATAGGGCACGCAGAGGTCCTAGGACAACCTCTCCCGCTGATATTGGCCAAGACCAGCCACAGGCAGGAGTCCCTCTTGACGCCCGACAGCTGGGCGGCTTTCTCGGCTGGGATCAGGGGCCTTAATACAATCCAATCAGAAAATAATAAAAAGAAATGTGTAAATGGTTTGTAGTGCACTACCTATAGGAGTATAAAGAAACAGTGTTGTTTTATCTCCTCAAAATCTTCAAAATCATAAAACTCAACTTGACAGTCAGTGCATGGGTTGAGTGGCTGCAAGTGCGCGGGAATGTACGGATTCTAACTCAGACATAAGGGGCTTATAAAATGAAATTTTATATTTTATAAATTCTTCATAAAGAAATTGTGACTACAACGCAATATTTTTAATCCGTCTTTTTTATTTTGACTTTACCAGGGCTTTTAAGACTATAAGTAACAAATTGAACAAACTGTTAAAAAGTACTGTCATAGAGACGTAATGAAACAGCCAGATGTGAATTGTCAACTATAACCCCCAAAGTTAATAATAAAAGCAATAAATCCAACATGTCAAAGTATTTTCAGTTATGGTATAGGAATTATAAAAAGTTAACGACATATTATAGTTATACTGCATTTCATTCAGTTCATGTGTGGCAAACTAAAATAATTGTTACAGCGCTATGTTATATTTGGAGATAAGACGATAAGTGGAAAATGACCTCAAAGTGTAATTTTACATAAAGAACTGCCCACATAAAAATACATATTTAAGAGTTGCTTATGGCATCATCATTTCTTTCTTCTAACTGCACTGTAAAACACTTAATCATGAAGATTCTCAGAATTGATTACAGAATTAAAATGTGGACTAAATACTTGCATATCACAAAGCATTACATGTTATTTTTTGTTACCTGATTTTTTATAATTTTTCATATTCTTTAACTGATATTAATTATTTTTTAGAAATTATTACACGGTTTTAACCCCAAGGACTTTGGAAAACAAAGTGCCTAAGATAGGCATAAAGAAATCCTTAAAAATATTTCCAGACTCTTTTTTCTTTTCTTTTTTAAGTTGCTCAATTTCCATCTCTAGCATCTTGGCATTCTCATTAAACCCTTTTTTTAGGAGGTCTGTTTGTTCAGCTAGTTTTCTCTCCAATGCTCTTTCTAGCTCCTGCTGCTGCTGAAGCTTCTCCTCTTCAAACTTCTTCTCCAGCTGTTGCATCCTTTGCTTATGGTGCTCTTTTTCCTCCTGCATCAGCTGTGTGATCTCCAGATTTCTGTTCCGTTCTGCTTTACACTGCTGCTCCAACACTGCTGCCTGCTCTTTCTCTTCTGTACATTATCACCATGAAACAAAGGTGGAGAATGAAGGGGTAATGAAATTAAAGAATAGAAAAGGTATTGCAAAAGGCAAGTCAATTAAAGACAATGTTCTATTTAACTGTTTCAGTTTTAAATGTGTGAATAAGCAGAAATTTAGGGCATACGTATTATCATATTCAAAACTGCAGCATTATTGCATTTAATGAGAAACAATGTTAATATGAATAAAGGTGTTCATATTGGTTAGGTAGTCTGAGGTCAGGTAGTCTAATTAGTTAGATGACTGAAACTATATTAAACTGCCAAAGTTAACTCATTGTCATTTTCCCAATCTAAAAATTATTAGGAGAAAACATGTTGATTAATAAAAGGTAAGAAATTTACATGTGTTATGTTAAATTAGTTAATTAATTTTGGTGATGTAACTGGATAATTCATTTACTTGATTTTTTTTTTTTCATTTTTGTTTTATGAATTTTATTACATTCTTGTGTTGTTCATAGATTTTAATATTATAATACTATCATAATTTCTGTGGAAAAAACAGTCTGGGAATATAATAACTGTTAGACTCTTCCCGACTATTTAGTGGTTGTCCAAAAATTATTTGGGAATATAGAACATAGTCACCCTATTTTAATGTTCATCTCTTAGATATGTAATCTATAGTGGGTTTCCCCATTATTCAAAATAATGAATGAACACAATATATAATATGATTATTCTCATCTTACCCTGAACCTTTTTCTCACTCTCAGTAAGTTGTTCATCAGTCTGGAGAATTAATTTTGCCTCCATACTTTTCTCACTTAAAAACCTCTCCAACACCAAATCGGCCTTCAAACAGACACACACACATACAAACACATGAAACTTTCACCCGTTAGAACTGCATTAGATCATTGCATTAGAACTGGTCCATGGAGGAATGGAAGAAAAGTGGTCTGGCCTGATAGAGCACACTGTCATCATTTAGATGCCTGTATGTGTGCCCTTGATTACCTGTGTATGAGATGGCACTAGGGTACACTATGGGAAGTAGGAACTCCATCGAAGGCTATGTGATTTTCTGGGAAATGTTCTACTAGGAAACCTGGCATTTATGTGGTTGTTACTTTGAGAAGTACCATCTACCTAAACATTGTTGCAGACCAAGTACTTTAATTCATTGGAATAGGATTCCCTACTAACAGTGAGCAAATTTAGCAGGAATGATTAGAGAAAATTAGTTTACAGTGATGACATGGCCTCCAAATTCCCAAGATCTTAATTCGGTCAAGCTGAAGAAACAAGTCCAATCCATGGAGTACATTTCATTGGTGACTTATTTGGTACAATAATGTTGCTTTGATTGGGAAGTATTCATTTCAGCGCAGTAAACCAATTGCCTTTTGTAAATACACTGTAGTGATGAGCATGCAACAATTGAATATCATAGTCCTAATTTTATTGTTGACATCCTGTCCTTAAATTAACCTACCAGTCACATAAAAAGGCGCACAAATGATTGTTTTTTTGCTAAGTCAAATATTTTCCAGAAAAAGCAATGTAACTTTGTGCATTTGTGTATATCTGTTTAAATTGGACTAAATTTGTTTATGTCTGTGGTTTTTACCTGGATTCCCTTGTTGGGATGGCTGTTGTACTGGGTAATGACATCCTGTCTGTGTGTGCAATAGAGATTATATCCTCCAGGCTTTGCATATTCCCCCCGCTGCACACGCTCATTCATCTTCTCATAGAGATCAGACAGAATCTGCTGGCACTTCTTATCTGATGCCTCCATGTTCTGAGCAATTAGCTCAGCATAGTGCTTATCTACTGCCTCCTGAAAATACAGTATATTCAAAGACGTTTAGATTATAACGCACGCACGCACGTATATATATATATATACAGTGCTGCAAAAATTTTTTTAGTTAGTTAATTTAGTTAATTTGCTTTTGTGATTTAATTACCTGTCATATATTCTCAATTATTTACAGGTAAATTTTAATATTTGTTTTCATTTTGATGATTACAGCTTACAGCTCATTAAATTTTAAATTCCAGTATCTTAAAATATTGGAATATTAGAATTACTATTCATATACAGTGGAACCTCGGATTACGAGTAACGCGGTTTGCGAGCGTTCCGCAAGACGGGCAAAGATGTTTAATAAACACACACTCTTTCTTTCTGCTCTACACAGAAACACTGCTCTGTCGCGATTCTTTTCAAATGTACAGTGCAGGTTCATCTTTCAGACTGTCATGTTTTGGTGGGAGGGAGAAACTGGAGTTACTCAAAATAAGGAACCTTATGTGTGTGTGTGTGGTTCCAAACCCACCACCAGTTTCTTGAAGTATTCCTGGCCTTCATCTTTGAACGAACGCTTCATAAACTCAGTGCTGGCCATGTTGCTCATCTTCTGGTGTTCAGCAGATAATTCACTCACTTTGACTGGGAACAAACTCTTCACCTACAGAAATTTAAAGAAAGAGTTAATTTTGCTTTGGATTAGTCTTATGGACCATATCAAGTGGGTAAATATTTTTCTTTACTTCATACAGTAGCTTGCAAAAATATTAAATGTATCATATTTGTCTGAATAACAAATTATAAATACACATTTCTGTTACAGTAATTTTTATTAATGTAAATGTAGAAATAATAAACACTTTTTCAGTAAGTATTTCAATGGGAAAAAATACTGGCGTTCCAAGGATTCAGTTTGGGTTTAAATCAAAGTTAAGTTATATTAAGTTTTGCTTTTTACAATGCACTGGAAAGATGATGTATTTGACAAAAATCTGAATATTGTGAAGTTAATTAATCACATTATTTCATTTAAGAAGTGAAACTCTTGAAAAGTTTAGATTCATTACATGTAAATATTTTTTTATTTTCATTATTTTGTCTTACAGCTCATGAAAATCCAGTATTTCACAATATTAGAATATTTTCTAAGATCAATCAATAAGGGATTTACTATACAGACATTTAGAAAAATGTATGTTAACTTAAGCAGTCAGTACTTGGTCAGAGCTCTTTTAGCATAATTACTTGATGTAGTGCAGCTTGGTATAGAGGCGATCAACCTGTGACACTGCTGAGGTGTTATTTGTAAGCATGTTTTTAGACAAAAATATATATTCACTAATCAGATACTAAGAATAATCAATCATATAGCCTTCTTCAAGAACTCATATGGGATAAACTGTAAGAGGGCCCAATGAGGTACACATACATACACATTCAAGATACTTACACTGCAGGGAGAAAAGGTTATAGCCTTGGCCGGCTCAGATAAGAAATATACAAACTTGAGAGGAGACAACATGCCGAAGCGTTGCAGGGTGAGGAGAAAGGACCAAAAAATGAATGGGCTGTTGTAGCCGAAAGTACAAAAGTTGCAGTCTATGCATGTCAATTAGTTTTTAAAATATACTCATTTTGATAAATAGTGCGTTAGATGAATTAAGTCATCACTGAACACATGACGGTTACATGTCTCCAACTCAGATGGTGTAAATCTGCATACAACCCCTTGCACAAGTGTATGTTATAAATTTTAATCAGTTTAATAAAATTAACCTGAATCCTTAAAGATTCGATTCACCTCTAATCCAGAGTTGAAACCCTACATATTAATGGAGGAGAATTATTAAACATTAAAATGTCTACATGAGTGTCACCACAGAAGAAAGGTTGGTGATTAGAGCTGACCTTCAGGGGGATGTTGGAGAAGGGAATGTGATGGGTATGTATAGGGTCAAGGAGAGGAAAGTGGAAGGACAACTTTTTGTAGATTTTAAAAAAAAGATAGAAATGTCAGTGGTGAATAGATATTTTAAGAAGAAAGGACACAGGGTGGCGTATAAGATAGGTGGGAGATGTAGATTATGTAGATGATCTGCTATGTAGGACATGCAATCTGAAGGAGATTAGAGACTGTAAGGTGGTTGCAGGGGATAGTGTAACTAGATAACATTAGATGGTGATCTTCAGGATGACTTTTGAGGTACAGAATAAAATAAGAGTGAGTGTGGACTGAACCCAGAATTAGATGGTGGAAGTTGACAGTACGGTTTTTTGTGTGAAATTCAAGGAGGAGGTGAGTCAGGTACTGGGTAGTGGGGAAGAGATGCTGGATGACTACTAAGGCAAACACTTAGGGTCATAAATGCAAGCAAAGCCACAGGACCTGATGGTGTCCCTGGCAGGGTGCTGAAGGACTGTGCAAATCAGCTGGCCAGTGTCTTTAATATGATTTTCAACTGGTCACTATCACAGTCTGCCATCCCATTCTGCCTGAAGTCCTCTACACAAGAAACCAGCCATAAATCATAGTGAAGACACTGGCTAGTTGATCTGCACAGTCCTCCTGCACATCTAGTCACTATAACAGTCTGACATCATCAGCACAAATGACTATCGGCCAGTAGCACCCACATAAAGTCATTTCAAAAGCTGGTATGGAGTCATATCATCATTCTTTGACATCAATTTGCATCTAGAGCAAATAGGTCTGCAGAGGACGCAATAGGAAAAACTCTCCATACTACGCTAACACATCTGGAGCAACAAGAAAGCTACTCGGCTTTCACTTTGTCGACTATAGCTCAGCATCCTCCTACACATTATCCTCAACACCATCCTCCTACAGACCCATACACCTCCTCAGCTCTCAGCCTGATTCCTGGATCATGCAAGGTTGTGTGCAATATAGATAAACCATTTTTGTGCAATATGCACAACTGTATCTTGTGTAATATGTGTAAAGCACTTAATTTTTTTGTTGGACATGCCCATTTCAATAACAATAAAAATATATTTTTCTATTCTATTTGCTTTGCGAATGCCGTTGGAGAAGTATAGACATGAGGAAGTCAGAAGAGGCAGAGAAGTATGTGAACTTGGTGCAAGATGTGTACAAGGACAGCGTTACAGTGGTGAGGTGTGCCATAGATACGACTGACTGGTTTTAGGTGGAGGTGGGACTGTACCAGTAATCTACTCGTAGTTCATGGACAGATGATGGACAGGTTTACAAATGGACAGGTTTACAAATGAGGTTAGATAAGAGTTGCCATGGACTATGATGTTTGTGGATGATATTGTGATCACCAGCAAGAAGAGTTGAGTCTAGAGAGGTGGAGGGATGCACTGGAGAGTAGAGGCATGTAGGAACAAGACGAATTACAAGTGTGTAAATAAGAGAGAGGGTGACGGTAAGGTGCAGTTGCAGGAATAAGTATATTTGAGGGATAGTGCAGGTAGGACAGTTTGGGGACAAAGTTAGAGATGCCAGATTACGATGCTTTGGACATGTGCAAAGGAGGCATTATGAGTATATTGGGAGGGGAATATTAGAGGTGGAGCTGCGAGGCAGGAGGAAAAGAGGAAGGATCCAGAGGATGTTTATGGATGTGGTGAGGGGGAGGAAGTGACAAGAGAGATGTGGTAGACAGAGTTAGATGGAGACCAATGGTCCACTGTGGTGACCCCTAACAGGAGAAGCGGAATGAGGAAGAAGAAGAAGATAAGGATTAAACTAAGAGGAAGGCACACAAATACAAAACACACAAACACAGGCAATCCTGAGCAGATGAGCAGCCAGAGAATTAATTCTCCTTCTCAATGAGTTTTACTGAAAAAGTATCTTGACCTATGTTCTTTCTTTTGTAAGCGGCTGTGCATCCATATAGTCAATTCTATAGAATGTGCATGAAAGAATGTGCAATGCTTTTGGTGTTTTTTTTTGTTGGAAATGCATATTCGGGCAATTTCAAATGCGTTTGGGTGGGAAAAAGTGTCACAGGAACATGTGGGACATTTGCAATCAATGTAAAGTGTTTGATTTAGTATCCAAAAAGAATTATTGTGCAATGTTTTTTTGCCTATGCCAATGGGATTGCTGACATTCCACCAGTTTAAAAGCGCTAATGGACTGGCCATTAAGATTGGACTGTCAAGTCAGCAGACAGAGGGACACACTGTATTTATACTGAAAAGAATAGTAATTTACCAAGAGTTGAAAATAAATATTCTAATATTGTGATATACTATATTTTGTAATTGGTAATTACCAAAATTAAAACGAAAAAGACTTGAATCATCTTTTGCATTTAATTACAAAAAAAAAACATCTATTTAAATGTGCTCCTTTTCATATCTTCAATGCCTTTACATTCATTTTGTTTGTGTTTATGAGTGTATTGTATTACCTGTTCCATTCCACTCTGATAGACCTTAAGCCCCTCCTGCAAAGCTGCCTGATTTTCAATCTGTGCCATTACAACCACAGCATTCTCCAGACAAGGGACTTTCCCACTAGAAATTGTCTCCACATATGACTGCACGAGATGACCAAAGACTGTCCACACACACACACACACACACACACACACACACACACACACACACACACACACACACACACACACACACACAAAAGAGAGAGAGTGAGTGTGTCACAGCATATACAGTAACAGATCTACATATTGAATTATTAAATAAAATAGTTATCTTAAAAACTACAGAAAATGTTTGTAAAAACGAATGACATTAAGAGAGAAATAATGTAGTGCTTACTTCTCCCTGTGACTCTGTATCCTCCTTTAAGTGTTTTAACTTTGCTTGCTGCAAATACATGGTCACAGAATTGCTTTGTGACATTAAGAAATTTAGGGGAAATTTCACCCTCATCCAGAGTCTCTAAACAAACCATTTTGTCCTCGGGGGCAGGAAATGGGAAAACAAAGCACTTCCTGGTTGGAAAATAGTTTCGAATGCACTGCCTTGGAAGATTGTAGTTGGTGTTCTTTACACTAAGTCCTGTATTACAGATAAAACAAAGCAAAACAAAGAAACAGACAAACCGTTAACATCAGCTCAGATCACATTCACATTGAAGGATAATAGTTTATTTAATTTACCTGCCAGTATAATTTTAAAGGATAGAAAGAGACTGAAATAACTTTAACACAATTAAAGGCATTTAGTTTTCACACCATAGAAAATCTTTAAGGGTTATGTTCATTTATGAGTTTCATGCCTATGTATCTCTGTTCAAAGAGAACAAGCTAACACTACTTATCTTGCATTTCAGTAAGAATAAATGTCAGTGGCATGCCTTGCATCTGATTTTTGCGCCCTGCACATTTTTTTTGCTTTTATCTTTTTAACCTGGAATACCACCAAGTGCTTGGCAATATTTGCAGTTCCTTGAAACAATGTTTCATCCATATAGGATGATCCAAATCTATGATTTGTTAATAATTCATGGCACTGACAGACTTGCAACGCTGCAAAGTCATCATTTGCCTCAGCTCTATTTGGTTACTCTAATGTGAAACAGAAAATAAAGAAAGATTTAAAGCTCTTTAAAAGGATACTACAAAGAATATTTTACAATTTGAAATATACTGCAGGTCATTCTGATCTGAAAACATATAGCTAACATTATCTATAAGGCTATATTATCTATAAAAAAGAACTGCAATCTGCTGCCTATCTCATGTAATTAAACTGGAGAACTGAACATATTTGTATTATAAAGTGAGTGGATATTTTTCATGTTTTTATTTAAGAAACCTTTAAAAATAAAGCCATTCCATAAGACTTAGGTTTTCTAGCTAGCACCTATAATTTCAAATTAACTTATAGTAGTCAATAGTGAAATAGCTATAGCTCTCACAGAAAGGGAATCAGCTAAGAATAAGGATTAAAATAGCACATAAGGCAGAAAAAAAGATTCTACATCCATGACATCCGACATTTGCAAGAGTGTGCAGATGCAAGGGGTTCCTAATAAATCAGTCATTGATTGTACATTACAGTAAGTCAGTTATGTAGGAATTGTGTACCCTTGGTGAGTGTGAGACTCCAAGGATACATTTTCCACCAGTTCATCTGTGCAGAGATGTTACTTATACCTTTCTTCAGCTGCAGGGCAAATTCCAGGTACTCATCCTCAGTCACTCGCCCCCTTTTCTCAAGCTCTAGCTCCAAAGAAAAATCACGCACTGCCCAGAT
>JAQMYK010000018.1:11965335-11979488 GCA_030014345.1 Clarias buthupogon | reverse complement strand
CTAAATTAGGGACAAAATGGGAAAAAAAAAAAAAAAAAGAAGTACCTATATTCTACATTTACTATGTACATTTACTACTCAAGTAAATGCAACGGAGTAAATGTAACACCCACCTCTGGTGATAACTATAAATCGTTCATAGAAAGTTAAATACCGTGGTGAAGTTAGTTTCATATTCAGACATTAGACCATATTTTAGGGACTGTTGAACCTTAATCTTATTCCTGATATCAATGCATTTAGGACGAACAAACATTGTACAGGAGAATGCACCAAATGAAATCCCATGTGAAAATGGAAAAAATGAAGAGAAAGTATCAAATTTACACAATGAACTAATGTCTATTGATGATGATCACAGTAGCACATAGCTTGATACAGTAAATTGCAACAAAAAGTTATTCTGACAATGGGAAAACATGAACAGCTATGGAAAGGGACATCATCGAACATTATCCAGCAAAGGAAATAAAATTTACAAGAACAATGGAAAAGACTAGTGGTCAATAGAGAAGTTGTCATTATTTCCATGCCCAAGCTCATTGTACATTCTCGGGTAGCAAAGCGGTGTTTTGGTTCTATAAACCAGACCAGCAAAATCTGATGACAAAAGAATATTCTTTAAAGTCTTTCGCATTGGTGACGTCCAACACCTTAAACAGGAAAGAAGATCCAGGCCTGCCAGGTACCACAGAAGAAAAATTGCGAAAGCTATAACCACTGGTGTGAATAATTATTATCACTCTATGTTGCAAAGCACACCACCACAACAAATGTTCGCTGGCAATATAACTGTTTGACAAGGAGTTTGACCAAGGACTGAAACTCTTATGAACTAGAGCTGATGCTCATACAAAAAAAATAATCAAAGAGACTGCCAGCCATGCCTCATCAAAAGGATATGTCTAACATCTTCAGATTGATCTATTTGCTGTGCATTTGCATTCACATACATATGCATACACATACACGGGGATAAGGATTGTAGCTGAGCATTTAAAAAAAGTCTCCACACATCACTCTTCACCTTGATGCAACAGGTGGGGCAGTTTAAAAAAAAAAAAGAAAAAAAAGTGCTCTACTATGCTCTTGTCTTACCTGGAATGGGTAAAAGGATAATTTACCAGTGACAGAACTTGTGTGTAATACTCACTCAGCTCCAACAATAAGCTTTTGGCTGATGGAATTCACGAGAAAACTTTCATTTACAACTAAGAGTAGAATTGCATACAGTATGTTGAAACAGACTACAGCTGGGCACTTATCAACAGTGTTCTCTTAGCCTTCAACAAAATTATCACTTCGAATGATACACAAAAAAAATCACAAGTTCACAGTGCTGCACCTCTGCTCAGCCCATATTAGTAAGGCTCTGTCCCAAGCTTTCAGCAGAAGATTGATAGACAAATATAAAAGAATATGCTACTTTCTTTTCTGCACAACTTCTCAATTCAACAAACATGCAGGATGCTTTGTCTGTGTTTTACCACATGTGTCCTCTTCAGTGCAGAGGAGAACAGAGACTCAGTCAAGGAATCCAAATCAACACTGGACCAGTGGATTTTTAGAATGAAGAATGTGATATTGGGGCACAGTGCACAAGGAACAGAAAAGGTACACAGTATGTAAACGGAGGTGCCAATGCGAAGACAATAGTTTCCAAGACACCATTTACATGCATCTTTAACATAAGGCGTGATCAAGCAAAGTGTGATGTCCTATCAGGGGGTAAAGTAAGGAAAAAATCCATACCGCTGCCCCGGAATCATTTAAGTTTAACAAAGAATTATATGGGTATTTTTAAATAGAGTGATGTGCTCCTTGGGGATATATCCCGATGTACCATGTCCAGATCACATCTGTTAAACTAAATACCAGGGGAACCAATTGCCATATCGAGCTATGGTTTCCTCAGACGTGCAGATTTTATATCTAAAATGTTTGCCTCAGTTGAAGGATGATGAAAATGCACTCAATACTAAACACAACATGGCCAAGTTCCAAGACATGTGGGTGAAAAGGGACAGCTCTGCTGGTCAAGAAAAGTCCAAGTCCAAGTACTGTACTTTGACCATCCAAAAAACTGTTAAACAGTTAAAGAACCTATTGTGTCACCAGTTTGCTTGGAGGATGGCAGTTTTTTGGGTCACCAGAGTTAAGACAAAGATGCACGGGTACATATTTTTTATCTCATCAATATCTCAAAATAACTTTCTTAATGACTCCAATGATTAATTTGTTTAGCAAAAATGGCAGTTGAACACACTGCTCTGAACAGTTGTAACAGATACTGTATATAAAGTAGATGTATATACTGTAGTGAACGTATCCCTTACCCAATATCCAAGTAATAATGTGTGTACAAGTGTTTGTATTATATTTAGTTCACAACTGTCTACACTTTTACCTGCAGTTAAACTCAATGTGAAAAAACATGACACGGAGCTGGTTGTTGCACTGCTCTCGATACAGGTGAAAAGAAGAATGATAGTTATGCATGATTATTGAAGAAGTCACTGAAATATTATGGAAGCAAATTAGCATCATAATTATTTGAATTATATCAGCCTTTAAAAACACATTTTGAAATGTAATCACTGTTGAATCATTAGCTTTGAAATGTAAATACTTCCGAATTTAGTAAACTAAAATATTTGACTTTAAAAAGTATTCAAAGTAAAATTAAAGTTGGGCTAGCTAGCATGAGACCCAGACTGACGTTCGGTACACACACACACACACACACACACGAGAGAAAGAGACACAGTGGTGGCCAAAAGTATTAGGACAGCATACGCCATGTATTGTTATTTCTGTGCACATAACAGGTGACGTCACTAATTAGTTCAGGTCTGGGGGAAAAGATAATTATAATTTAATAGTTAATTATAATCAGATGCTTTAGTTAATTGTGGAAAAAACAGTTCCTGTTTAACTGAAGACATATGTAAGTGAACATTGCATACCTGCCATTTCCATGGTGTTTCTTGCCGCTTACCATACACTGCTTTACAATGCACACAGACCCTGGTACCAGCAGTGGCACCATTACTGTCACCCGAGCTCAGTTCATGTGATGGTTTTCTGTAGTCACAGGTACAGACAAATACGTATTGTGTGTCCATCCTGTAACGTTGCTTGGGTCTTGCGACAGGCAAACCCGCGGACAGCTGCTCCACAGGTTTCCACTCAGGCAGACCAACAGCCGCCCTCTCGTGCTGACACCTGGATGCATGTCTACATAAGCCCCCAAGACAAAGCAACAGACATGCGGACATTCAGAAGCACCAGGTCATGGATCGTTGCTCTGGTATAAATAAAAAAAATAAAAAACTGAGAAAATCTAAAAATGAAAAAGAAAACAAAATTGAAAAGTAAAAAAAAAAATGAAAAGAAAAGGGAAAAGATAAGGATTAACCCTGTTTTGAGAAAGCATTTCTTTTCACGTGTATTAATAAACCCATGTTATCTCCGAACAGGAGACACCTGAAAAGTGCGCACAAGCACTTACACAGCTCCCACACAGAGCCTCCCCTCCGACGCCCTGCATAAGGGCTCTGTATACAATCGCCCGGCGTGCTAACACCGCATGCCACAACATAACACATCTACTTAAATAAGAGAAAATATACAAGAGATCCATCCAGACCCCAGTTGTAGTCCAGGTTCCCATGTGGGCAGGAATCGTAGTGTCATTATCAGGCTGTTTTTCATGACAGGGATGGGCTGTCGTACCTTGTCTGCTTGTTTGCATTTGCTTTCTATCAAACAGGTGTCTAATCATTTTTACTGTCACAACCATTTATAAAAAAAAAAAGGAAAAAAAAAACAACAACATGAACACAATAAAATAAACGAACGAATATCATCATCATCATCAATCACTAATGAACACTAATGACGATGCATAAAGACAACACAGGCTTTTGTAATGCTATACAACAACTTATACTTTTTTAAAATCTGAATATTACAAAAATCTGTAAGCTACATAAAGCAGTATTTTAGCCACCTGGAGCTAAAGTGTTTGTGCTAAATAATATTATAGACTGCAGTGTCATAAGCTAACCAAAAACTAAAAAAATACTGTAGCTATCGTAAGCTAAAGCTATCCAAAACAGGTTGAAATACATTAGAACATTTACACCACAGCTGATATTCATGAACATCTGTAATCAACATATGGCATTCTCTTAGCCACTGTGAGCTGGTTGTGCTAAGATACATAAGGCAGTATGTTAGCATGATTAGCAGTGTTATCTACATGCTACCCTAAACTCTATAAGTGACATCGAAAGACAACTTTTATGTAAGCTGGCCAAAGCTAGCCCAAACTAGGAAAAATAAAATATCAGTTTTATAGTATCAGAATAAGGATTACGAGAGACTTAATAACTCACAGGTTGCTGGAGTTTCAGTGTTGTTCTAAGGAAAAGCTAAACTCCTCCCACTGTTCAGAACATTCATGTACTGGTATAGTAAACAGTACACCCGTGCACGGATATTGATATACTAGGAAGAGACGTTCAATAAGACCCAGCAGGGGAGAAGATTACCCACAATTCTGCAGCGCAAGAGAGAAAAACCGTTGGCTCAGTTATGATCACGCGAGGCTGGTGTCAAAACAAGAAGCACATGCGTGATGCATGATACTCGGTACTCGTAAACCAAGACTTGTTCGTATTCCAAGTCAAAATTTATTAAAAATCTTTGCTCGTCTTGCGGAACACTCCGCGGAACACTCCGCGTTACTCAAAATCCGAGGATTCACTGCATTGGCTTATCTGTATTTATTCATGTTCTGGGGTCAATTATTTTTCCTTTTAGCAGTTGATAACATTGTAAACTGTAACATTAACATTATGTAATACTGTCATAGATCTGCAAGATACTTGGGCAGGAAAGAATACTCATTATCTTTTCTAAAATGGGTCCATACAAGCTATATTATTGGGACATTGGAAGAAGTCCTGGAGCATGAGGTATTATTAAAGTATGTTGTTCAGTTCTCTGTAATTTGTGAACTGTTAGGAACAATTGTGTCTATCAATGACATTCAATATTCCAAATGTTGTCCAGCGATGCCATGTGGTGACTTATTTGAAATATTGCACCCATTTAAATACGACGTATTGGACCAAATGTATCTTTTGCTTTTTAGCATTAATAGACTCCTTTGCTATGCTGGCAGTATTTTTAATGAGGGCAAAACTAATTATTTACTTTTATTCATTTATTTTTTAGATGGACCCAATGTCTCATGGTGTTGTGAGGATTATCAATAAGAGCAAATCACTGGATTTTGGATTCTCAGCATCTGTGAATTAAACTTTATCATTTGAAATTGTATCAGAGTAAATTAAACAAAATATTCTGTTTAGATTTTTTTAATTACTAGATAAATGCATTAATATTTAATCTTTTATAAAAAGTCAATTCATATTTATACAGAGCTGGTAAATCATGCCCATAAAGACACACAAGCTGATAATTAAAAAATATGCAGTCTAGATTTTTTTATATAGTTGGTAGTATTTCCATACAACCAAACTTTTAATAGCCTCAACATTGCGTCAGTGTTTTTGCTAAATTATTTGATATTCCTGAGAAAAGCACCTAGAAAACTTTGGATAGTACTAGCACATATATGCTAGTATTCTTTAACACGTTAGACAGCTAACATGTTCTGTAACATGGTTATGACTACATTAATGATTGACAAGTTTATATTTTTTATAGTTTATAGGTTCTGTATTCCCATGAGAAGTGATGCTTGCTATTGGATCCTCTGGGAGAATCTCAAGGTGATCAGAAAAGATGCCAGGAGACCACAAAGTAAATTTGGCACTGCCTGGTATCTTACTGAGAAACAAACAAACAAACAAAATATCCATTGTATGCTTTAAGTCACATGGCAGGATTTTATAAATGATTATCTTTGTATGCAGGGGCATTTACTCACAATATTTCAAGGTGGTCATGTAGCACTCTGCCTTTGTCCTGGCATTAAAAGTTAGTACATGATTCTATGCTAAAAGAGTGTTTTAAACTGCAGATTAATGTTACTCATTTAACTAAAAAAAAAACATATCTAGTTGTGTTATCCAGTTTTTAAGTTCTGGCAATCTACTATCCAAAGTTTTCAAAGAAAGAGGTGGAAAAAATTTGGCTCGATATACTGTACACACCATCCTCCTCCAGAAATCGGGTCTAATAATTTTTTTTTCCTAAATATAAATTCCTGTTAGTTTAAATCATTACATGTGACTGTAAACTAGTTGGTTGTTACCACGGCTCCAGTCCTGGTTTGCGTGACCCTTGTTGCATGTCATGTCTCTTTTCTCCAATGCTAGTTTCTACAATGTGACCTCGCACCACGGGGGTTGAGGGTTTGATTCCCACCTGAGGTCTGTGTGCATGGTCCTGTGGTGACCAGCCTGCATTTAAAATATTGACTGGAAAAGAAAATGTATAGTTGAAATAATGCTTTCCTTTTTTTATTGTGTGTGTGTGTGTGTGTATTATTGTTTAAAAATAGGTTTCAACATTTACAGAGCTGTTTGTTAGTTAAATTGTAAATTAATTTAAAGAGCTGTCTAAAGAGTTTAAAGGCATTTAAAGAGTGGTTTGTCAATAAATTCTGCAGCATAAACACAGGGCAAATTAGTGCAGGTTTGGTGTCTGCAACCTTTTCCTAACTAGAGTTAGACACAGTGGGGCATTTTGTGGAAAAGCTGCACAAAAGACCCGATTTCTGGAGGAGGATGGTGTGTATGTCGAGCCAAATTTTTCCACCTCTTTCTTTGAAGCGTCGAAATTCAAAATTTCATCCCGAAGAATATTTCCTGCAAACTGAAGAAAACTTTGGATAGTAGATTTGGATAGTAGATTGCCAGAACTTTAAAACTGGATAACACAAAATACCCTCCACCTTCCTGGATGTTACACTCTGAGTGTAACATGGCTTGAGCTTCTGCTTGTGCGAGTGCTGCTGCCACACTGGCTTGACTTGATGCTGATGACTTTCTTTAGGATCCTGCTGCTGATCTAGTAGTCAGTCTTCCTTAAGATTTTAAGGAGAGGGAGGAGAGTGACCTTGAGCCTCTGATTTCTCCATCTTGATGTCAGAGTAGGACTGGCGATGATGTAAGTTGTTTGTAATGCAGAGTGCTATGATTTTACTGTACTGTTACACCCAATGTGACTGGTGTCCTATATTGAGATTCACATCCAGCTAAACTCTTTCCTGCATCATTTCCTCCAAGTAACAGGCTTGTCTTGTATTTGAACAGGATTTATTGCAAAAACATGTGAAACTGAAATAATATACAAACAGACAAATATTCAGTAACTAATGACAAAAACAGTTTGCATCCAAAATAAGAAGATACGTACTATCATATATATATAAGGGAATACAAAGGGAATTGCCCCATAAGAAATAATGAAAACCCAAATTATTAAACAATATAAAGTAAAAATAAAACAAATTAACGTGCACTTTACCTTTGAAAAAAATTACAAATAAATCCAGACACATACTGTAATTGTTTCCGTTAGTGTGCTTGTGGGGCGACTTTGGAACCTCAAGGAACCTCTCTAATGACACTCTACTGCACGCACACACTAACAGAATCACTGCTATAAAGTAAAAATAAAACAAATTAACCTGCACACTATGTTTGAAAAGAATCGCGACAGAGCAGTGTTTCTGTTAGAGCGTGTTTGAGTGTGTGTGTGTGTGTGTGTGTGTGTGTGTGTGTGTGTGTGTGTGTGTGTGAAGGCGAGAGGAGGAAGGAGGAGGCACACACTCTCTAATGACATTCACACGTGTGCACACACGCTAAAGGAATCCGTGGTTTCTGACAGAGAGCGAGAAACAAGATCTTTAACAAGGAACCTCTCTAATGACATTTGCTCTTGCACAGAGAGTGAACACAGTCTTTGAAAGTTAGAATGTTTCCACAGCCAGGTGGTCGAAGTAGTGCCCATGTCTTCAATCCTGATACAGCAGCATATCCTCGGTGTTGCATGTTGCATGTTCTCCCCATGCTTGGTGGGTTTCCGGTTTCCTCCAACCATCCAAAGATATGCAGGTTAGACTAGCGTACCCAAATTGCCCATAGTGTGTATGAATGGGTGTGTGAGTGTGTTTATGTGTGTGCCCTGCGATGGATTGGCACCCTGTCCAGGGTGTACCCTGCCTCGTGCCCTAAGCCTCCTGGGATAGGCTCCAGGTCCCCACGACACTGAATACAGGATAAAGCGGTATAGAAGATGTGTGAGTGAGTGAGTGAGTGAGTGAGTGAGTGAACTACATCTGTGTCTAAAGGATCTGTCTGCATTTAGTGGCTGTGAGGAGCTGTACTGCCCCTCGTGGGGTTGGTGGGTGAATAATCAATACAAATTCTATTTTTTAAGGGAGAAAAGAATTAACTCTTCACCAATTAATCTGTTTGAGAATTAAATTAAAACACATTAAATGTAAATTCAGAGTGTTTGCTTTACAATGACACGATGGAAATCATCTTTCTTGTAGATTTGTTATCATAAACAACTACAATTGGACATGTGAAGGTGGAATCCAGCAAAAAATGTGCTGGTCGCTAAGAGATTAATTGAAAAACTGCCAAGCTAATGCTTGCCGTTTAAGCACTTAAAAGCTCTTTAATGTTAAGGTTCCTGTAAACTTGCTGGGTTGTCAGTATCGCTCGTCCAACGCTTCAGATGAAGTTTGTGGTATGACTGATACAGTAGTATATTGGTTCTGTTATCCACATGCTAAAGCACAGGTTTACTTTCGGGTTCAGTTTTTTCATAACTATACGTCTTTCGGGTATTAGTGCTGTGAAATTGCATAAATGTGTCACGTTCCATCGCCATGAGCATGTGTCGTGCATGTGTTGCGCTTGGTATTTTTGTAACCCTTGTTTATGCTTTATGTGGCCTGTTTGTACAAAGGCATGGCAAATTCTTCTTTCGGCTGTTCCCTTTCTGGGATCGCCACAGCGAATCATCTGCCCCCATCTAACCCTATCCTCTGCATCCTCTTATCTCACACCACCTAACCTCATGTCCTCTCTCACAGCATCCATAAATTTCCTCTTTCGTTTTACTTTAGACCTCCTGCCTGGCAGTTCCAACCTCAGCATCCTTCTACCGATATATTCACAATCCCTCCTCTGAACATGTCCAAACCACCTCAATCTGGCCTCTCTGACTTTATCTCCAAAACATCTAACATGGGTTGTCCCTCTGATGAACTCATTCATGATCCTTTCCATCCTTGTCACTCCCAAAGATAATCTCAACATCTTCATCTCTGCTATCTTCAACTCTGCCTACTGTCATTTCTTCAGTGCTACTCTCTCTAGAGTCGTAGAGCATCGCTGGTCTCACCCCTGTCTTGTACCCCTTTTCTTTCATTCTCGCTGATACTCTTTTATAGCATAACACAACTGATACTTTTCTCCACCTATTTCAACCTGCTTGTACAAGCTTCTTCATCTCCTTTCCACATTCTTCATTGCTCTATGGAAAGGAGGTTGATCCTAAGTACTTAAAATCCTGCACTTTCTTCTGCTCCCTGTAGTCTCACCGTTCCGCTTAGGTTCCTCTCATTTACAAACAGGGGTTCTGTCTTGCTACAGCTAACCTTCATTCCTCTGCTTTCCAGAGCGTACCTCCACCTCTCTAGATTTTTCTCCACTTGTTCCCTGATCTCGCTACAAAGCACAATGTCATTTGCAAACATCAGAGTCCATGGAGACTCCTGTCTAACCTAATCCGTCATCCTGTCCATCACCATAGCAAACAAAAAAGGGTCTCAGAGACGATCCTTGATGCAGACCCACCTCCTCTTTGAACTCTTCTTTCACACCTACAGCACATCTCACCACTGTCTAACAGCTCTCATGCATATTCTCATACGCTTTCTCTAAATCTACAAAGACACAATACGTTACATACACGTAACCACACATCATCATCACTAAAATAATCAAATCATTACTTCTATGTGGAATAATTAATCAATTATTTTGATTGGTCTGATCATGCTTTGAAGTAAAGCTTTCTTTGTCATGAAATAATTGTTTATTGTCTGTTGTATTGTTTAAGCACCAGGGCATTGTCCAGTGACTTTCAGGTACTGTTTAATTTTTTTTTTTATTATTATTGTTCCTCTCACACCAACCCACCTGATTAGCACCTCCTGATTTACAAATTAAGTGCATGGCATGGCATGCAACATTAAAGGCACCTCATATTATTTTCCAAACCAGGAATATTGCTGTAATTGCTACCTGTACATGGTATTAAATATCAATGAGATTTATAGCTTTGTGCTGTCTTGTGCATGCTTCTTGTTTTGGAAATGGACATTCATCATCAACTGAGCCAGTACAATGTTTCTCAAAAATACCTCTGGAGCCTCTAGTAGCGCTCCATATCCTGCCAGATAATGCTTAAATAGGACCAGAGTTAAAAATAGTGAACAATTCTATAAGAACAAAGCAAGCAATATGCAGTCATTGGCATATACTATATTGTGCTAACTTGACACAAGCAGCTGTTGCAAACGTTGGCTATTGAGTACTGTATTTGTTCTGCCAATGTGTAGAGTCATCAAAGTCTCTGATTTCTCACATGAATGCAAAGAGGTAATCAGCTGTCTGGAGGAGGAAAAGGTACCAATATGTGGAAAAATGTTTGGTTTAATAGTATGGACTCATCACACTGTGCCGTATTAATGATATAACAAGATTAACTAAGAGCTTAGCGTACAGGTACCTCAGAGACATCAGTGCATGTCAGGAATGTGCTGTCAATTTCATAGCTGCATGATTTGATAAAAACAAATTGCATTGCAATCATTTTGACAAATATTGTGATTAGAATTTAAACTGTGCTATATAACTTTTAAATGTACAATTTTGTTAACAGCAAATAATTAGACAAAGAATCTCATTAAGAGTATCACTCACTCACTCATTCACTCACTCATCATCTATACCGCTTTATCCTGTATTCAGGGTCGCAGGGAGCCCGGCGCGTATCCAAGGAGGCTTAGGGCACAAGGCAGGGTACACCCTGGACAGGGCGCCAATCCATCGCAGAGCACACACATACACACACTCATTCACACACTACGGGCAATTTGGGAACGTCAGTTAACCTAACTGTTTAATTAACTGTTAACTGTTTAATTGCTCAGGTCTATATCGTGACCATATTTTTGTGATTAATAGTGGAGCACTAGTAATTCTGAATACATCAGAATCAGAAAGAGTTTTATTTCCAAGTACGCTTGCACGTACAAGGAATTTGTTTTGGTGACAGAGCTTCCAGAACAAAAAATACAAATGACAAGACAAAACAGCACGACAAAAACAAAAAACAAAACAAAACAGTTGACATGAAATGGAGTAGGGTGTGAGATACTTTTAAATAAGTTACATAAATATCTGAAATCTGTGGTATACATTGTGAATATGTTAATCATACACAATAATATAACATATTTAGTATGAATATTATAGACTAAAGAAAATTATTAAGTGTAGGCACACCCAATGTTTCTTCTTACATATACACACAAAAACCTAAATAGTAAGGGTTTAGATAAATGTTGGCCTTTTGATAACCATAATTTTTTTTACATTTTCCAAACTTTGTTTCAGTTCTTTATGTTAAAGTGTAGGGAACACAAAATATTAATTACCATTGTTCTGTTCATTTAACAAATTAACAAAGATGTCATCCTTCTTATGGACGACAGGGATCTGGCTAAATACATTTCCCCATATGTATCGAGTGGCATTGATAAACTTCTGCAAAAATCAAGCACCATTTAAAAACAAAGAGGCTTTAAAAAAAAAAAAAAAGTCAGGTTTATCATCAAGCTGCTACAAATAAAACTGAAGTGCCGCATTGCAACTTCAGGTCCTACAGGGAAAAAAGGGAGTGCGACGTATTGTGAAATAGGGTGGTTGCACAGTGAAAATGGACAATTACATTTACATTTACACATTTGGCAGACGCTCTATCCAGAGCGACTTACGAAAAGAGCTTTGAAGTTTACATCACTGGGTTTAATTACTCACAATTAAAGCAAATAAGACCTAAACATGGCACAAGGACAATAGTTGGAGTAAAATGTGGCATGGATACTGTACTACAAAAAGAAGAAATCTCTTCTTCTCAAATGGAATGTCAACCAAAGGTCATGAAAGGAGCAGCTACAAAGTGATAGTGACATGATAGAGAAACAAAAGGAAATTATGAGGTAGAAAAGTTAAATGATGATGATGATGATGATATTGAGAAAAAGGATGAGGTTGGTCGGCAGAGTGGTGAAGTATAGGATAGAATAGAATATCTTCATTGTCATTGGAACATGTGGGAGGTCCAACGAAATTAGGTGCTTACACATATTACACAAGATACACAAATAACACTTTATACAATTTATACACTTAACAAATTACGTGAGAAACAGTTACGTGTACTGTACCAAAATGTATGAATATTGCATGAAAATGAACATTTATACTATATTGATATATAAAAATTAATTAATTTTAAATAATATTAATTTTAAGTATATTACACAAGAAAGATGCATATTGCACAGAAGGTTGCACAGGAAATTTACATTTAAATATAATAAAATATACATTCCCGTGACCCTAAATACAGGATAAAGCGGTATAGAAGATGAGTGAGTGAAAATATACATTTACGTATACTGCACAAGAAAGTTGCATACATTGCACTTTACCCCTATTGCACATAAAATGACAGACATTACACAAGATTTACACATATTGCAAAACATAATTCTCACAAATAATTTCACTTTGCATTTAATGCTTGTACTGCTCTAGGGTAAAAACTGTTCTTTAATCTATTTGTTGTGAATTTGATTGTTCTGTACCGTCTGCCTGACGGTAACAGCTCAACCATAGGGTCACCAGGATGGGACGGATCTTTAAGGATACTACTGGCCTTATTAAAGTAGGGAGAATTATATAATTCCTCCAACAAGGGGAGAGGGCACTCAATGATCTTCTGGGCCAAGTTATTTATCCTCTGGAGCTCTTTTTTCTGGGCAGCTGTACAGCTACGGTAGGAAACTTCCTGCTATATGAGTTATGCTCTCTCACATTCGCTTAATTCTTTTATCCATGAGGATCTATTAATTTGATGATCTGTCATGTTGTGTATTTTTTGTACCCAAATACAATCTGTATTGCACATTGATGTAACCATCGAAAACCTTACATCTGTCCGTTTTATTCTTATATCTGATAAGTCAGTATGGTGTTTTCTTTTAAATAGGCTCGGTTTACAGCAATGTCTCTTCACAGTCTGGATTTTTATAATGATCCGGTGATTTAGG
Source organism: Clarias buthupogon (assembly GCA_030014345.1). Lineage (NCBI taxonomy): Eukaryota > Metazoa > Chordata > Actinopteri > Siluriformes > Clariidae > Clarias > Clarias buthupogon. Next base: position 11,966,086 of record JAQMYK010000018.1, on the reverse strand, counting down.
GATTAACTAACAAGAATTTCGTTACTGCTAAATCCAAGAGAAAAGGGGAGTTTGATATGATTTTCCACTCCTGGCATAATGAAAAACAAGTGACATCTGCCCAACCTTGTAAAGTGTGTACAGTAGAACCTCGGATTGTGAGTAACGTGGTTTGGTATGTTGGTATGCGTGTGTTTACTGTTTATTTTAACACAGGTGTGTGCACGTGTAAAGCAAAAGAAAGTCTCGTTAGAGAGGTTAAAGATCGATTTTCTCTCTCCTTCTCTTTATCAGCCTGCACTTTGAGCACCTCTCCTCTCGCCTTCACATACACACTCTCTCTCTAATGGAAACACTGCTCTCTTGCGATTCTTTTCAAAGGTAAAGTGCAGGTTAATTTGTATTATTTTTACTTTTCAGCAGTGATTTCGTTAGTATGTGCTCACGCGAGTGTCATTAGCGATGTTCTTTGTTAATTTTTCCAATTAAACAGTCTTTCCATTAATGTGTGTGTGTGTGTGTGTGTGAAAAACTCAAATAAGAGAGAAAGAAGGGTTACTGTGTAAGACGAGAAGAGAGGAGGGGCCGATTCCTCCTCTCCTCTTACTTTACTCACATACGCCTGCGTGCATAAACGGAAACACTTATCTGTCAGGATTTATTTTTCCTTTTTTTTTGTATTTATTATTTTTAGGCATTTACAAACCGGATTCCAAAAAAGTTGGGACACTAAACAAATTGTGAATAAAAACTGAATGCAATGATGTGGAGA
>JAQMYK010000018.1:11649524-11659681 GCA_030014345.1 Clarias buthupogon | reverse complement strand
ATTTATATGCGATTTAAATGCGATTAATTTCGATTAATTAATTACAAAGCCTCTAATTAATTAGATTAATTTTTTTATCGAGTCCCGGCCCTAAATATTATATAATCTAATTTTGTTTTTACTGGTGAAAAACTGAAACTATAAGGCATCTCTGTAAAAATGATCAAACAAAGCATGACAATAAAGAAAGGAAGGTTTGCATAACCTCAGTTTTCGATGCTGTGTGTTGCCCCCTATAACATCAATGAAGGCTTTCATCCTTTGTCATAATAAACCATTGAGGACCTTTATTTTCTCAGGTTGTAAATCTGCTCACTCTTCTTGCCAAAAAGCCTCCAGAATGCCTAAGATCTAGGGTAGACTTTCATATATCACATGTTCGAGATCTTCCATAAGAGTCTTAATAATATTGAGATCAGGAGACTGTGATGGCCACCCCAGAACTTTCACGTTTTTTCTGTTGACGAAAACGAAGGGCCATCCTGGCCTTGTGCTTTGGATCATTGTGATGTTTGAACCTCCAAGTGTGTCCCTTGTGCAGCTTCTGGGCTGATGAATGCAAATTGGTCTCCAATATTTTTAGATACGTGCTGTCTTCATCTTGCCATCAATTTTGACTAAACTCCCTGTACATCTGTAGCTCACACAATCAAAGGACATGAGAGATGCACTTCGATGCTTCACAGTAGGTATGGTGTACTTCTCATCAAACGGATTCTTGACTCCTTTCAAAATATATTGTCTGTTGTTATGGCCACTCTCACATTAATCACGACTCTACAACCAATCAGGGGCGTCTGTGAGCTCACGCAAGCGGAAGGAGTGGATAGCGCCGTCCTCAGAGTGTGTTATGCCGTCCCCAACAGTGCGTGGGCGAGCAGTTCCAAAAGATGCGGTCGGCTGGTGTCACGTGGTTCGGAGGAAACACGTGATAGTCTTCAGCCCTCCCGACTGAGTGGTAGTAGCAGCTTAATGTGGGAGCCCCCTAGTGACAGGGAGGAATTGGACATGACTAATTTAGGGAGAAAATCGGTTCTTAAATCGGGGGGTTATTTGACCTCATCATCCCAATGACTTTGTGCAAGTATTAAGGCTTGTCTAGGTGTTGTTTGGCATAACGTGGGCTGTTTCTTGGTATCTACGCAGTAACAGCTTTTATTCTGGCAACTCGAACATGCAGCCCATGTTTTTTTTAAGTACCTTCTTATTGTGCAATGGTAACACCACTATTTTGCAGAAAAGCGTGTACTTCAGCTTAAGTTCCCTGTGGGTTTTTCTTTGTATCCTGAACAATTTTCTTGGCAGTTCTGCCTGAAATCTTTGCTGATCTACCTGACCATGGCTTGATATCAACAGAACCCCTAATTTTCCACTTCTTTTTCAAAGTTTGAGCACTAGAGATTGCCATTTAAATATTTTTTTGACCACTTTTGATAGCTTTTACATCCTTTTCCTGATTTATTACATTTCTTTAAGATCCTTTGACAGTTCTTTTGCCGCCCATAGCTCAGTACTCAGCCAGGTTTGTGTTTCCCAGGTTGAAATGTACGTGGGGCTTTCAAAAGCTGAAACACTCATTGGCTAACACACCATAAGACATTCTCTTTTTTTTTGTTTCTAACACATTTTTACTAATCTTTAACAAGGGGTGCCAATAATTGTCCAGAGGACTGTATGCAGGTTTGCTAATTACACTTCAGTCAAAGGTGTGGAAACTTGCCCTTAATAGATATTAAAAGCTGTGTCTGTCAGCTCATGTGTATATAATCATATTATTTAAAAAATAAAAAAAACATCAAGAAATATTTTCTTTTAACAAAATTAAATGTGCCACAATTATGAACACCCCTGAACTTAATACAGCTTGCTTTCTAACATGCATGGGTACCTTCCAGTTGATGGTCACATTATTATTATTATTATTATTATTATTATTATTATTATTATTATTATTATTATCATTGTATTTAACTAGCATTTCCAGGGATGTCAATAATTGTTACACAAGTTTTGTTGTTAGAAAATAACTTAGTAAATGAGTCAATTTATTTCAATTAAATGTTGAACATAACCATAACACTGCGTAACACTGAATGTAGGGAACACCCCACAGGACCTGGTGTTGTAGAGGTCCAGTCATCTAAGCCATCATGATCTGGCCCTTGTTCCTTAGATCATTGCAATTGGTCATTTTCCCTGCTTCCAACAAATCAATTTTGAGAACCGAATGTTCACTTGATGTGTAATATACTTCACCACTTGACAGGTGCCACTGTAACAAGATAGTCAGTGTTATTCTCTTCACCTGTCACTGATTTTAATTTCATGGGTGATCAGTGTATAAGAGGCAATAGGACAATAAACTCTTTGTTCAAGCAAGTGGAATACACGCACATGCACTTTTCCAATCAGACAATTGAATGTTATTGTTGTTAGCCTATTATATAATCGTTATTGTCGTTGTCACTGTTGGCCAATGCCTTGTGTTGAGTTTGTTGACCAATCAGAAGCTGTATATTTGATTTAACAACAGGCCTGTGTTCCTGATTTCTCAACCACCAGAGATTGACTGTTGCAGTTTGCAGCTCAACTACACTGCTAATGAGAGTTTCTGTTCCTTCAATCACCTAAAATTGGCTAAAACGTAAAACGAAATAAAACAAAAACACACAGATGTGAAGAAACAGATGTGCAGGGTTTGGAAGTGAAGTTCTTTGGGGCTGCTATGGCCAGGAGAAAGACACAGTTTTGTGGTTTCATTTGCCATAAAAAGGAAGGAAACATGGAAGATGAAATAAAATTCAATTACCATGAAATAATTGTGGTTTATCAGCTGAATGATGATTGCTGACCTAAAGCTATGGGAGCAAGATAGGGTTGGCATAAGGTTGCCATAATGTAAAAAGACATTAGCAGCAATGATTTCATCTCAGTCTTCTTTATATTTCAAACGTGATTGTGATAGTTGCCATTTTTAATCTTTATGTAATTAGAGTAACTGCGCATGCGTAAGCACATTATTGTTCTTCCTACGTTTTATCTTTATTACAGTTTCTATTATTACTCCATATTAAATTTGAAGCTGCTTCTCCTCTCAGCCCTGTGGACATATCGTCATCGTTCCATCTCTGTTATGTTTGCTAAGATCCTCCTTGGTGCTCTTGTGTACAGCTTTTACATCCATTGTTTAGTTTTTAATCATGTTTATTTATTAATTTCCGGCCATTGATATAAATGAGAAGAACCGAATGATTATACGGCATAACACACAAAGGTTTTATCAGCTTTTTCCGGATGTCCATAGCTACAGAAGTACATTTGGTCCAGTGGTTGGTGTTGCTGCGTTTTGAACAGGAGACCCGGGTTTGTAGCTAATTCGTGATGTTTTTGTAAGTTGCTTTGGACAAAAAAAGAAAAGCCTCTGTTACAGTACATACTCTCACTCCGCATTGTGGTTGTATATATATTATAAAAATGACCAATATTTCACAAATTCTACCAGGATATTTAAACTTGTCTATACTCCCTTGACAATTATTGGCACCCCTTATTAAAGATGAATAAAAAAGTGTTAGAAACAATTCTCTTTTTGATGAAGTAGCTCCATCTCACATTGGAAAAAAATTTGAAAAATCTAACATATAATTGAAATGATTTTAACTTTAGAGAAAAACAAGCAATAAATATAAAAAAATAATTACTTTTTATTTACCACAGTTACTGACGCCCCTGATTTTAATATTTTGTACAATCTCTATTTGCCACTAAACGGAGGTGGCATCTGATGGTGCTTTTGGAGGCTTTGTAAATCTTTTATGGAGTTCTCACACTCCACATAAAAAAAAATAAAAAAAAAACACATCTCTTGTTACCAGCTTGCTTTCATAGTACCTAATAAAGATATTGACTTTTCATTACGTTTAAACAGTTACAAAAACCTCTCAATGTATCTGGCATCTGGAACTGTGTTTTTTTAGACTGTCTGTAATAGAATAATTAGATGTGAGGATTACACATGTCAAATTCTATTGCTTTTTTCATCTCAATTTATCTCAATCCCAGAGCATTGAGTTTTGACGTATTAAAATGGTCAAAGCCCTCCGGTGTAAATTCTAAATAGTGATCGATGCTTTGCAGATAGAACATTATAGAACACAAAGAGAGAGTCCTTTAATGATAGTACCCACTCTCTTTATATTATAGGATAAATAATAGAGGAAAGTAAATATAGTTACAAACTGATACAAAGTGCCAATAATTTGTTAAAGAACAGCTTCATATAAATAACTTGTTTTTCCATTTTGGAAAAGACATCTCTGAACAAAAGCTTAACGTCAAGCCCTGAATCCATGGTTATACAAGTAGTACACACTAATGGACATTGATCCTAACTTAGATAAACAACAAAGAGATAGTTTAGGTATGGATTCTACCACTGTTTCTGAAGTTTACAAAAGTAAACTATTAGTATGACATCACTGTGCATGGTGGCTTTGGACCCCAAAGGGTGCGTGATCACAATTTTATTTAAAAATGTGTGTATGATAGCAACTTGGTTCGACAATATGTTGTTTTTTAAACATACCAATAATGCTAAAACATTTACAAATGCATTTCGTATCTTAAAAATACACTTATGCCCACACAATCACCCACACATACAGTATAGACCACATACACACCCGTGCCGTGGCTATCTAAGCACTAATATATATATATATTAGAATTAATTAGCTTTGCTCTGATTGGAATCACTCAGTGTATGAGAGCTGAACACACAAATAATTCGCATACTCAAAGGATTTCTGCTGTGTTCAAAGTGTATAAGGGTAAAGAGGATTCACACCTGATACTGTTTATAACAGAAGAGAGAGAATGTGTGAGTGAGTAAGGGAGAGGCAGAGAAGCAGGAAAGAGAGAAAAAGCACACTGCACAATATGGCCACCATGAGTACTCTAAAAATATGCGTTTCAGGACCTTGGCACTAATTTTAGAAGATTGCAGCATTATGTACACACGCATACACATTCCTCTAGTCAGGGAGCCATACTTAGATTGTCTCAAGCTCACATAAACACACTCGCAAACACACAATAACATTCTGCTGACTACTTTAAGCTCTGTACCATAATATTGATTTGATGTAGAAAAAACGTCAGTGTTATGCAGAGTTAGCTATAAAACCATGTTATATATCTGGACTCTCATACGCTATTCAGCATTTATACAAACCTGATTAAACCTGAGCTTCTGATGTTTATGATAATAGATAACTACAGTATTTGTTATGCTTAGGAACAACAATAAAGAATAAGTATGATGATGATGATGATGATTAAAAATTCTGCATGGTTGCATTTCTCTTTATTAAGATGCATTCGTCCTCTGAACTGCTCACTAGTGTATTTAAATTTTAATCTTAAATGTCAGAAGCACTGTAATTGTTCTTTACATTTTGTTTTGGCTATACTGAGACTTTTTTTTTTTTTACAGATCAAAACACCATGAAATAAGCAAAAATGAAACACCATTTCAGTATCTCATACATTTAAAGCCAGAGTCTTTGGTTTCAATTCGGAGGTTTCGCTGACTGATGTCAGATGAGCTTATTTTATACTATTTTCCGTCTCCTCTTAACACTTCACCTTGAAGGAAGCTCAAGGGTAATCCAAGTAAATATGATCAGTGTAAATATAGCTGTGGAAAAGCATCACCTTTTATCAAGGTAAGAGATGCCGGTGGAAATCCAAAACACCCAATGTTTTCATTTTATATGACTGAATAGTTTACATGACAAATGATGGTAATATATGTAATGTATGATTTAAAAAAAAACAGGGCTTATTATTAAGTCATAGAAGATATAATGCACATGCAAACTCCATGCACACAGACCCCGAGGCGGGAATCGAACCCGACCCTGGTGCAAGGCGACAGTGCTAACCACCAAGCCACGGTGCTGCCATATCTCTAATATCTTAATAAGAACATAACAATGACAATCCACTAAGGTTAAGCAATGCATGGTAGTTCAGAATCCCAGTTTTGAATATACTCCATGCTCTGCATAATATTGTGGGGTGTTTTTTCTTCCAGTTTTAACACACAGGGTTGAAGTACAAAACTGAAAGAGTGACCCCCCTTATCATTTTGCATTACGTTAAACCTCACATGTGCTCACATCTTGTTGCTCTTATCAGCTGGCTGATGTTTACAGCGATGATATTGTTTAACCAGATGTATTGCATCCTGCATTACATATGCAGTTTATTCAAGGCTTTTTTTTCTCAATCACACCTCAGTAGCACTTAGAATGTGTCACATATTGATGTTAAATTTGCTGTATAAATGTTTGTTTGATTGCCACTGCACAAGCACTTTCTGCACCCTCACTCCTCTGATATCCTACGTAGGTTTCCTTAATTTGTAAGATCATTTCATTTATTTCCTTACTGGTGCTTTTTACAGATTAACCTTAATACTAAGACTTACTCAAGCCATAGCCCCAAAATTAGTTTTTTTTAAATGTTTTGGTTTTTTTTTTAGAAATTGATAGCTATTTTAAATGGAAAAGAATTGTTTTTAAATGGATAAATCAACCCATCCATCCATTAATCCATCTGGGAATCTCTGTAATCTAACTATGGACAGTGCAGGCCAATGGTGATTACCTGTGTATTTATTCTCATTTTTTACGACCGTGTTAGGTCTTCTGGTCAACATTCACACATTTTGGAAATGCCAATTAGCCCAATCTGCACGTCTTTGCACTGTGGGAGGAAACTAGAGTACCCACAGGAAACCCATCAAGTACAGCGAGAACACGCAAACTCCATGCACACAGACCCCGAGGCGGGAATCGAACCCGACCCAGGTGCAAGGCTACAGTGCTAAACCACTAAGCCACCGTGCTGCCATATCTTTAATACCTTCATAAGAAAATAACAATAACATTACACTACGGTTAAGCAATACATTGTGGTTCAGAATCCCAGTTTTGAATACTCCATGCTCTGCATGATATTGTATTTTTTTTTTTTTTCAGTTTTAACACACTTGGTTGAATGTAATAGCTAATTATATTGTCCTTCCTGAACTGCATCGTGTGTAATAGAGCAGACACAGGAATTGTTCCCAAGGACTGGGAGTCACTGAACTACTCTAATATTGGCAAAAACAATGAATTAAAACAACCCAAACTCTACAAAGATTCATGTTTCCCTTTTCTAATGCAACAGAGACAAGAGTCTCCTTTATGAGAATATGATCTAAACATCAGAGCCATGGGGCCGTGTCTCAGCACACTTTGTGTATTACACTGCTCCTCAGGAGCTGCACCATATTGCAGAACAATCTCGAAAGGTAGAGTGGCTCATAAAACCCTCCAGAGTCAGCGTTAGTGCTGGTTTGTGAGATTCCACATCCACTTTTGTATTCCGCAGTCATTGGAGGTCAATGCAACGACAGCTAAAAGGTTAATAGTTTCCTGCTTCTAACACCCTGCGTTTATGAGAAAACAGTTGCTGATTGATTATATCAATGTCTATAAATGCCAGTTTTTGACTCTTCTAAGCGCCATTCACTCCAAAGGTCTGGCCGTACATAGACCATTGCTCTTCCTTATAAATAACATTTACATTTTTTGCAGTTGAGGAATGCAAAAACTCTTGCTTAGTGATGCACAAGACAGGATGAATTATTGACACTGTGACATCCTACATCAGCTTCTGCGAAGACATGTTTGCCCACCAGAACTTCCCGCACAAACAAGAACAATAAACCCTGGTTTACAGCAAAACTCAAGTAGCTTTGTCATGCCAAGAAGGAAGCCTACAGAAGTGGGGATAGAATCATGTAGTGATTTTCAGAGCTACTCGGAAAAGTTGGGGAAAAAAATCTTTCAGCCATCGATCCTGCGTGTGGAAAGGCCTTCAGAACAACACCGTCTACAGGAGACCCCAATGTCTTCACCTCAGTCATTTAATCTGCAGCACCTTTAGAATCCCCCCTTCTGGCCTTACGTATTGCACCCTAGACACTCTGTGAAACACATGCGTGTCATCTGTTTCAGAGGCAAAGGACCAAGAAGGCACCTGGACCAGATGGTGGGTCTCTTTCTTGCCTGAAGTTCTGTGCATCTCAGCTGGCTCTTGTTTTCACCAAGGTCATCAATAGACCCCCGTCCAATCCCAAAGAAATCTGTAGTCATAACGGTATTTGGTGACAAGGTTGGTGCTGAATTACTTGAAGAACATCACAGTCATACTGCTAGACTCAGCACTGCACTACATCCTTCAGTATCTTGACACTTCAGGGACCTATGCAGTCTTGTTCTTAGACTTCAGTTCTGTGTTCAGCTACATTATCCTCGACATCCTCCACACGGAATTCTCTGAATTCACGGTGCAATACCACATCTTTCAGTGGAATACCAGCTTTTTGACTGATAGGAGTCAACATGTGAGGCTGGGTAAAATCATGTCTAGCACACGGTCAGTTAGCACCGGTGCTCCCCAGGGATGTGTGCTCTCCCTGCTACTCTTCTCCCTCTACACAACAGACTGCACCTCAGGGGACTCTCCTGTCAAAGTTTTGTAGTTCACAGATGACACCACAATCATTGGTGATAGAGACAAGTCTGCATACAGAAAGGAAGCAGAACAGCCGGCCCTTGGTGTGGTCAGAACAATCTGGAGTGGCTGGAGTGAGCACTTGGGGCCAGAATAGGCACATCCAGAAGCCCCAGAGGAGACTTGACAGAAAGGGGTTTTTCTGAACATCTCTAGGTAATATGTTTGAGGGCATTGCTTCACCTCCATGCTCAACTGATGATCATGACCTTGCCCCCTTTACCTTGCTCCACTGAAGATGTTGTTTTGCTTCTGTGCATGGTTGAGGATGTAGTTCCTCCTTCCTTGACTGGTTGAGGACATCACTCCACCACCCTACCCGGCTGGTTATGCCTTTCTGCCCTAATAATACCCCCACTGCTTTGCTCTGCTGAGGATGAGGATGGTGATCAGTTTGCCCCTTTGATGACATTGAGGACATTGCTTCACCTCCCTAGCCTGCTGATGTTGCTTCTGTCATCCTGCATGGCTGAGTATGTCACTCTGCCTCCCTGCACGGCTAACGGTGTTGTCACCGTAGTCACTGGTTTTCTTCTGTTGTCACCATAGTCACTGCTCCCACCTCTGGCTTTGCCATGATTGCATACTACTTCTGGATTTCATGTTTTAGAATAAGTAGTTTACTCACTTGCTTGATGCTGTTGATAAAATAAATGTGCAAGAAGAGATTTGTTTTCTGCATAAATCTATAATGTTCATTATTTTTTACCAGAATGAAAGTATAAATAAATAATGAATAAATAGATGTACAATTTAGTGGTTGTTTCCAGATGTTTTACAGATTTGTGAAACCTTGTAGGCATAACAAGAAATAAAAAGTTAAGGCCAATTTATTATAAAAGTTTTATACAGGTTAAATATTAATTATTTGCCTGGTTGGTTTGGACACGGTTGGACAGAGAGGAATGAACACTAAATAAGATTTTAGATAAAGGACGTTACAACTACAACGTTGAATTTTATGGTGAGTTTTATGGATAATGAAGAGACCACCTTGCAATAATGCAAGTAGCCGCTCTACCATGTTTGTCATTTTATTTCAAGGGAGTTATGACTTTTCAGCTGCTAAAAATTAATTGTTGATTAACTTAAGATATGAAGGTTTTAGGTTTCTAATAGCAAGTGCTTTAAAAAAATGTTTTTTTTTTTTTTACAAAAGCAGATGAAAATGATAACTGAGAGATTGTTATGTTATGTTTCTAAAGCTAATGGAAAGGAGGCATGGACACGATGATATGACTTGGTTATAGCAACAAGATTTCACATTAATTAAACAAAACATTGGTACGCTAGTTGCTGTATAGTGCAACTACTGTAGTCTACGTAATTAAACATGGGCATACGGCATGCCAACACAATAAGGTTAAAGGCAACAAAACCTTATAAGCCTGTTATGAAAAATGACATTGTTATTGGTGTAAAACTATTTTGCTCAGCATGTTACTGTAGCTTTTCCTCCGGGTACTCCGGTTTCCTCCCACAGTCCAAAGATATGCAGGTTAGGCTAATTGGCGTTCCCAAATTGC
>JAQMYK010000018.1:11487626-11498364 GCA_030014345.1 Clarias buthupogon | reverse complement strand
TTTATAAGTTTAAACATATCAAGATTGCTCCCATCCTGCCTCAAACGAAGATGTATTGTATGTAAAGAGGGAATGATTATGGCTGATTATGCATATTTTGTACACATATGGCAAACGTTTTAAATAATTAAAACATCTCATTACATAACATACCTACAACTTTGTGCTAATAATACATATTAATATAGGTACCCTAAATGCTTTCAGCCTCACACACAGTGTTCCTGACAGAGGCTCTGGATCCACTGATAAATGATAGATGTCATAAATGTTAAAAGTGGTTATAAAAAAATATCAACATGCTCTTAGTATTGCAAATCTTTAAGAGTCTTGAGGTTGCTCACCAGTGGCATTGCAGGATTCAGTGTTGAAAGGCAGCACTTTGACGTATTTGTCGTTGGAGCCGGTGGCCAGAAGCTGTCCGCAGGGGCTCCACGCCACACAGTATATAGAACCTTTATGATGCTTATTTCTCTTAAAGCGTACCACTGGGGGTTTAGATGCAACACTGAGAGACACAAACACACAATCATTAGATCCTCAACCAGATGACACTACAATGAGTCATGAACTTTTATTTAGCAAAAAAAAAACACTACTTAAAAAAAAACTAGAAAAAAAAACCCTGTGCAATAATTTTGTGCATCAAACCCTCATGCAATAGCGATATCTATACAATATATGTGCCGAAAGAATATCTTATGTTTACGCTGTGTTTTTTAATGAATAATTATTAGAATTGGTTTATGTTTACACTGTAGAATGCCATGTGGTAGCAATCATTATGTGTTGTTTTACTTTATGTCCTGTTAATGTCTAGCATACTTTTTGTACGTGTATGTGTGTACTGTGGGATCACTACAAACAAAGGAAAAAACTTACTTGCACATTCAGGTGTACCGCAAACTATAGTACATAACTCTAAACGAATTAAACATAGATGCAAAATCCGTGACTCATGAAAAGATACCTCAACATTAACATCTTATTCTTACTTTCAAACGAGTTATGCTGTGCATTTAGTTTAGATCGATCAAAACAAACATATTAGCTTATTAAATCTAGAACACTAGTATATTATTATTAGTATATTAATACACAATATTTCCTCACCCTGATTCAAACTGTTTACAGTATATAGAGGCTGATCAAAGAGTGTTTACATGCTGAAAGTATTTAATCCGAATGTAACTTTTCCACTTTCAAGAGGAGGATAAGAGAGTTTTTATTTCCTTTTTTTGTGAGGTTAGTTACACTTGCAGTGATGTCTATGATTTTACCTTCTATCATTTTCTGACAAATCCCACATTCTGTGCTGTGATTGGTTCCTTAAAGAGAACCAATTATACAAAAATTCACATTTTGATCATTTTGACCTGATGCACAGGGGTTTCTACTGTGCATGTACATCCAAAAAAGATGTTTTGTTTGTTAAAATAGATTTTTCTTGCTTTTTTTCTTTTAATCCTGCTCTTCAGATCTGCCTATTCTTTAACAACACACACAACATTCCCGTCTGGCTCAGGGCTCTGCCCAGTGATTGCAGAAAGTTTATTTACAGCTCGCCCAAATTGTGTGTGTAAGAGAGAAAGAGAGAGAGAGTTTATAGTTAGTTAGTTATACATTTCACATCTAACTTTAGATCTAAAAATGGGTATGTTAGCAGCTAATCATTAACTTTTGACACACACAATGCATCAGGTACTGATTCATACCGATTCATTTTCTCTATGTTTTGTTTATCAGAATACGAGTTGAAAAGCTCCCGCACCTAGGAAAATACTCATCACCAAAGCGGCATTCTTTGGTGGTTTATTTAAAACTACACTCACTAAAGTGGCATGTTTTAGAAAGGAATGAAGCACAACGAAACTCAGGCATGACAGAATGCCGGATCTGATCTGCATTTCAGCTGGAAATTTACAGGCACATTTTAAAGACTTCTAAGACTTGTATTTTTTTTTTAATTAGAAAAAGGTAAAGGTAGTATAATTAAAGAGCTTTAAACATGATTGAAATGTAAGCCAATCAGTGCCCGGCCCTCTGCTAAAGACCAAGTGCATACTGTAGATGACAGGGGATAAAAGTCTAAAGGAAAGACGGGTGGAAAGACTTGTTGTCACAGAGTTTACTGGTCATGTGTGGAAACAAATCTTTTTTTTTTTTTTTTTCCAGAAACTTTTCACATCTCCTAATGCTACCCTCATGTGAGGCGAACATCTGAGGAAAGAATATATTTAATCCAAAAAGACAGGAAAGATTGTATTAATGTACGTATACAGTACAATGTTTTTGGCCAAAACACAGTATTGGTGTTAAGTTATACACATAATACAGAAAAGGTACGTGCCAAAGAAGCTACTTCTGAAGTTTATGCAACATAGAAGTGACCAATCTTAATTTTCTAAAAATTTAAAGATGCTAATTTCAGCCGTTTTGGAGAGATGATTTTATATGTGCCCCAGAAATGGCAATTTTCAGCGTTATATTGTCTTGCTTCAAACAATAATATTTAAAATGCAAATTATTCATACTTCTTTGAGTATTGATATTAAAATTGTTGTGAGCTTCTAGACGCATATGACCTGCAAACATTGATACTTAAATAGTTTTTTGGTAAAAGCTTAAAAGCAAGAACTCTCTAGTGTCCGTAACCATGTCAAATTCATGTTGCAATATCTCAACAATTTAGCATTTTAGAATAATACACTTTTTCAGTTTTATATCTTTTCATGTGAAATCTAAATTGGCAAGGTTTCATCTGAATGACAATTAAGATAAATAGTAAAGTAAATATAAATTTTTTATTACTGGCTTTTTGCTAAGTAAGCACCCCTGTGTAGCTCAAACACAAAGGTTAAAAATTAAATATCTGAAGTCTGACTTCGATGGTAAGTCAAATGCAGCAACAGACACTTGACTAATTATAAAGACGATGAAGCACAGGATGTGCAAAAACACTTATTCAGGCATAATTTATTAGAAGGGCATCTCACACAGCTTAATTGTTATTTTCATTTGAAATAATTAATTTTTATTTAGTTTTTCTGCTTGTGATATTCACATACCTGGTGTCGAGTGTGTCAGGGTATGCGCAGACTCTCAAGGTTTTGGAGTTAGAGCCCACAGCATAGAACGCCCCTGATGGATGGAAGGCCACAGCACGCACGGCTTGTGTATCCTCCAAAGTATTCACCGCTACAAACTTTGGCTTGGGCTTGTTTTCCTGAGGTGCACAGAAAATACACACAACAATATACACAAATGACTTAAGTAAATTTAACTTGTGGCAAAGAACTATAATCACAAATAAACTGATAAACTTAATATGTGGAGTTCCTTACTTATGATGAGTTCCACACTTGGTTGTTTTTGACCAACCACTTGAAAAACCCCTCGACTGAAAATTCTTAAAAATTTATGATTTACAATGTGTTCTATATAATATTATATATATATAAGAACCAATCCACGAATGGTGATATACAGTACAGCATAACAGTACTGGGATGTTTAACTATATGTGTCACAGGTGTTCTAACAATGGTCAATTACAATAACTGTCGGTTGCCAACATGGGTGAAAGTAGGTTGTCACAGTCTGCAATACTGGAAAAGGAGAGAGCAGCTACCTGCCAAACACCCACATCCAAAACCAGTCAGAGAAGCACGCACAGCAAGAAGCCCCCTCTGATGTTATGTCATCTTTAGCTACATTTTGTCGCCTTAATAACTGCTTATAGGTTGACATAGTAGCTCATTGTTGAAGAAGGACTGGCAGAGCAAAATAACTGTTTAAATAAACAAGCAAATCAAAATCTGTTGATGATAAATTATTTTGTGGAATAATTGTATAAAAGCAAGAGTATGTTCAAGACTTTTCCATTGTTAGTTTGGCAGATGAACAGCTTTTTCTCCTCCAGCCCATCTGTTCAGTGGGCAGTTGCCTGTTCTGATCAGGAAGGCTTGGGTTCCTGTGGTTATGGTATTGAGGATCTTGCACATGGTGGGAAGACACGTGACTGGTCAATAAATGGCTTTGTCCATTTTAGGGAGCATATAAATGATGCCTTGGGTTAGCCATTTCAAAAATGCGTTTGTACCCATGACATTTTAGTTCTAGAACTGTGCTAGCTCTTAGTGGATGCAGGGCAGGTTCTTGTTCAAGATGTTGCCTGTGGAATCTACAGTATGCACAAGGAGAACAAGATGGTTGATTTTGATGAGGTTTTGATCAGTGATGAGGTTCATCACTGATGTTGTGGTTGACTCAAGTTTATTGCTTTTCATGCAATTTCCATTTCTGCTGGATGTTTGCTCTATTTTTTCTCACCGTTTACCTTCTACATCATTTTTTTTGGTTGGGGTTTCTGGGGTGGTGTGGCAGTGATTGAGTCTACTGATTCCTTTCTGAATGATGATTGAGTTCTGCTTCATTAGCTGCTGGCCTGGTGATGGTTTTTGTCACTTTAGCCAGTTTCTTGTACCAGATGTACTAAGTGTAACACTCGATTCCTGTCTCATTTGGTTAATGTCCTTTGGTCAATTTTTTGTTTTGTTTTCCCACAAGACCAGTGCTCGACATGATGTTCCTATGGTTCACTGTAGATCTGTATTCTTGTGCATGGTGATTTTTTATTTGATTCAGTAGGAGTATGGTTTACTGTCTAATTTGTCTTTCGTTTTTTACTGTATTTTTCGAATTTAGTTGTAGCCAATTCCCACCAGTCTCCCTCTGTTACGGCACTCTCCCATCAAAGCACCCTCCAACCAGGGAGAGCAAAGACTGTCACGTCCTTCCACTGAGATACGACACCAGCCGAACGCATCGTTTCAAATGTTTTGAAAGACAATGTAACCCACTCAAAGGAAATGATTATCTATGGAGTTATATTCCTGCTACAATCCTGCGAAAAAAAAAACAAAAAAACTCTCTCTTACTCATGCAAACTCACTCACATGCTCAAAATCTCTTGTTTTTTTCATGCTTAAAATCTGGTGCATGCTGAAACTTTCTCTCTTGCAGTTGCTCAAGCTCTCTCTAAAACAAAACTGTCTGACAAAACACACAGTACAATCAGCATGCAAAAACGAGGTTGAGCATGTGTGACATTTGCTAAAATTTTCATAGAAACATACGCCATAATTATCTGCCCTTATGCTTGCATGAGCTCACAGGCTATGATTGATTATTGATGTGGGTGAGAGTATGTAATTCCTGCTCTTAATCTTTTCTTCCTGCTAATTCTTTGTACTCCAGGAAGTAGCAGTAATGTACCAGCCACCTACACACATAAGAAAAAGAAGCAATACTCTTACAAAATGCAACTATCAGTTTGTATTTTCTGAAAAAGTTATGTAGTGTTTTTATGAAATTCTGGGTTTTAGACCTTTTAAGCTTGTACATTTACCTAAATAATTTAAAAAGTGTAAATCGATTCTGATCTGATTCAGCGATTCAAGAAGACTGACTAAATCGCACAGCTTTAGTTCACTGTATGACCAGTAGTGAACTCTTTTGATTCCTGTCTGATGTCTTGAGATCGTGGCCTTTGTCAACCCGATCTAGTACTCCTTACTGTATATATAGTTGTCAAAGGCCTGTTTGATTTCTTTATGATTGGTTTCCAAAAAGTACGTGCTCTGTCCATGTCAAGTGAAGGGAGCATGGAGGGGTGTTGTCTTCTACAGACAGTATTATTATTACCGCTGTTGTTCCTACAATAGTCAAACTTATGAATACAATATGTCCAGTTACAAACCTCAGTTCCTTTAGTGCGTGTCATACTGCTATCACTCTGTCCTCCAACATCCCTCTGAACACTGCAGAACAAAAAGCAAGTGCTCACCCATCCAAATACTGTATATTAAACACATACAGTAGCAATCTCTAGATAACAAATATGCTTAGAAATTACTGCACAAAAGGTAATGAAAAACAGGTAACAAAACAGCTGTAATTATGTCAGCTATATACTATACGCTACCAGTTAAAAGTTAGGACACACCTTCTAATTCCTTGGTCTTTCCTGGCATACTTATGTACTGTGCTTATGCCAGAACATTAACAAAATTTTATTCAGCAAGTGGATTAACCACCAGGCGTATTCATTTGCAAAAAAAAAAAATAGTTGCGCTTGAAAAGCCTGTGTTCATATGGTTGTACCTACCTACTTGGGAGTATGGGGGACTCGGGGGGATGTGGAACAGCTGCCCGTCCAATGTTTCTCTGAGGGATGCCGGTGCTAAGTCCTGCCCCATCTTGAAGTGTTGTGTCTGTTGCACCCCCTGAAGTTACTCCTGCCTCTCCTTCTCCTCCACCATTACACTGTAGAGAGAGGGCCTGCACTTCCTCACCCAGATCATCCATTCCAACATTCAGCTCCTCCAGCTTCTGAATGGATCTGCAAACACAAACACACACAAGTGCACACCCACACACATGCAATTTGTCATTATTAAACTACAGGTTTTATATTAAATTTGAAACCTAATGTTCTACTTTTTAATCTCACACACGAGTGCGCTTGTGCACAAAAACGTATCCAGGTTGTAGGTAAACAAACTAGTACTGCATGTAAGTTCCTAGCAAAAGTATATACTACATAATCTGTATTTCCTTTGGGCAACTGCGCATGTCACACTAACATGTCTCGACAAGGATTACAGATTATTAATAGAGACCATGCTGACTAAATTCTAACATTAAAATAGTTTTGAGATTGAGCTCGGACACTGAAACAGGTCAGTTATATTTGGAGAACATTTGATACCAAGAAGTTACAGTCTGACCTGTTGAGGAAGGTCTCAGTGAGGTTGTGCTTGGCAGTGGGTGAAATCTCCTGCTGCTGGACTCCACCCTCTAGCAGCATCTGTTGGTAAAGCTGCCTCTGCTGCTGCTTCTGTTCCAGGTGCTGCTGTACACGTAAGCGCTGCCTGTAGTACTCCTGATACTGTTCCATGGAGTCACGCAACTACATGAAGAAATAGTAGAGATAGAGAAGTAAAGAGAGACAGCTTTCACCTTATCATATTATGTTAAAGGTTAAGTACATTTTAGAGGGATTATTATTAATTACATGAATATTAAAATATTTATATTTGCTTGTTTACTTTTAATTTATATATGGATATCAGTGTATCAGAAGGACAGTACAAAATCTTATAGTTTTGGCTTCATGTTTATAGAGACCCAAAGCCATATTCATGATCAAGGTTAACTTTACACTACTACCAACAGTCAAAAAGGGCAGCAATATAATTGATGGGGAAGAAATATAAATGTTCTTAAACCATGCATTCGCGCAACATAATCCGGCAACATCATGACTATTTGTTCACAAACATTCCTATATACTACACGTATTAACCAGATGATTCCAGTAGGGGGCGCTCCAGAGAATGAAACTAGGTTGTTTTGCAATAATATAAATAAATATAAAAAATAAAAATGTTTAAGACAGTACATCCTGTATCTCCAACCATGTGTTTTGACATGTATGTTTGTCATTTTGCAGCGGTAAAGACACATTATAAAAGTGGAAGTGATTGTGGACTCCTCAAAACATTCTGCCACGTGCCGCTACCTTTTACATGCAACAAATTAGGGATATACACAGGATATATATAACCCAACATGTAAATATCATGCACATACATATATGTAGTTAAACGCATGTATATTTCCACTCTTAGACTACACATCTTATTGGAGAAGGTTTGCATTCATATAGTGTAGAGGCATAGTATGTGAACTGTAATATTTTGCAGACCATTTTCGAACTCCAATTCTTAAAGTGCCTCAATGTCAAACTGAAGATACAATTCTAAATCAGTTGCATTGTCCAAAAAAGCCAACAGCAGAAACAACAGGTAGGTTTGTGTAGCCATAGGAAAGTAGTTAGTGAGGCAACTGGAAATAAATGCTTCAATTTGTTTGGGAGAACAGCAACTGAACTTATGAACGGAAATGGAAAGGTCTCGTGGTCCGATGAGTCCAAATTTGTCCTATTTCAGAAATGGTGTGTCAGGGTAAGAAGCTAAGCACATGAAGTGATGCACCCACCCATCATGCATCCGGAGGCAGTGTTATGATCTGGTGTTGCTTTAGTTGGTCTAAAGCCTAGACTCAGCACTAAATGTACTGAATGATCAGGAATAACATCTATGCATTTTTTTCTTCCCTGATGACAAAGGTATATTTCCAGAACACAGATTGTGTTGTGAAAAAGTGGTCATTTATTATTTACAGCAATTGGCAGACATCCAGAGCTTATCCAGAGCGACTTACATTTTTAACTCATTATATATCTGAGCAGTTGAGGTTTGAACCTGAGACCTTCTGAACTGTAGTCCAACACCTTAACCACTGAGCTAGCCCTGCCCCAATATCAGAAATCATATTCAAACATGAATTGGCCATCACACTTTGTGCTGTAATCAAAGCTAAAGGTGGAAGAACAAAATATTGTGACTGTTTTTTTTTGGCCTGGGCAGTGTAGTATGTGGATTATCTCATAATTGCATGAATTATCATTTTGCAGCAATTACAGATTCAAGGTATATCAAATGTGTTTTTGTGAGCCATGCACATTATGGTTGGCATTTTCCATTCTCTAAAGTAATTTGACTTGGCTATTCCAAAACACAAACCGTTTCTTTTCAGTTAATTCTGTTCTAGTTGTTGCCCCATCGTTAATGTTACTGTCACTCTGCTTGATCATAACAACGATGTCACCTGGATGTTGGGCTGTATTTGGTTTGGGATTCGACCAAATTACTCAATTTTAGTTTCATCAGACCACAATATCTTTTTCTAGAATCTCTCAGAGTGTGTTTTACATGGCCTTTCTCAAAAGTGGCTTCTTTCCGGTCACTCTCCAATAATGGGCAGATCTGTAAAAAGCTGAGGATATTGTTCAAGTCTACACAGGTTCTGTTATTTCAGCCATTGAGCTCCATAACACTGTGTCTTGGACACTTCATTAATAATTGTCCTTCTTGCTCAAGCCTTCAATTTTTCCTGATCTTGGGCATGTATGTAGTAGTGTAGAGCCAAAGTTTTTTTTTTTGTCCACTTTGGTATAATGGTTCAAAATTTTGCTCATCTTTTATAACCTTGTCAATCCTTATCGTGCTTGTTGAAGCTCCGCGGTTAGATCTTTGGTCTTCATGACAACAGGACTGACCTGGTTTGCCATTTTAGCTGTGAGACCTCCCAGAGTCAGTGATATGTATTATGCTAAAATGCAGTTGTATACAAATTAACACACATGCATTAAAATCAACATGTATTTATTATGTAATGAAAAATATTATATCATAGAAAAAAAATGTTGAATAAATACTAGTTACAATTTTTTATATAGCTAAAAGAATGTGGGAATGCTTATCAATTATTATGTTTTTTTATGTAATTCTGAGGACATCTAAATTTATTTGATTTTATTTCTGACTCAGGTGCGTTACATCACAGTTATTCACATAATGAAAAAGGCATTCATGAATAATAAATGTTTTCCATATGCTAATTTGCAATTTCAAATTAAATCCAATTAATACACATTTGATGACCTTGACAGCTGGTTGCTATAGAGAATTAGTTGATGAAATACCTCATTCTTCTCTGCAGAGGGAGTGGTTGGGGCATCCTGACCTGGAGCAGAGACTGGGCGAGAGTTCTGGGAACTACTCATCATTTTATCTGAAGGAGTTTCAGTTCTGGAGCTGTACACATAAAAAAATAACACTCTCTTTATTTTAAAGATTTTTAAAATATATGTTTTTTTATGCTCATGAATATACATTTTGTACATATTTTTGAGAACATTACAGTATGTGTGTAACTCTCCAATGGATAAATGCACTAAAATAACCTACAGTATTTTAGCACTTATTATATAGACTCTTATTCATTCCAGTAAAAGACATGCATGTTTCCTACTTAAACTGTAGTTCACTGATTTTCTAAAACAAGGCTGAAGCAGAAGATGATGGATGTTTAAGGAGAAGTAAATACATTTTTGAATGCAGCTGCACAGCTCAACAACAGCCTAGAATAGTTTGCATCCTAGACTCAATTTCAGTTTACCAGGAGTGATTTACATGACCACTGAAACTTCAGGCTATGTGTATATGGTGGAAAGGCTAGTAACTGTTATAACCACAAGAAAAGTATCTCAGAATACACAACACATCAAACCTTTAGATGGACAGGCTACACAGGTACTTAATGTTTAATTGTTGAGTTTGGTTCAGTCTGTGATCATGATTGTTTCAGATTCATATTTTTGCCTGACAGGACTGGAAGTCCAATGTGGTCCTCTACATATGCTTTGCATGCTGAGATGCTTTTCAGCTCACCTCATTTGTAAACAGTGCTTATATATATACAATATATATATATAAACAATGACAAAACAAAGTTTTATTTATTTATTATTATTACTTTTTTTTAATGAATGTTTTTGTGGTTAGAGATCAGCGGTTTCTAAAATACTTAAACCAACCTATCTGGTTTCAACATCCATGTCCCAACCTCAGTCTCAATAATCACACTTTTTTTAACATAAACTTTAATCAATTTCATACGGAGCCCTGTAAGAAAAGAAAAAAAAAACAATCTGTGGCAACAGTTTTGTAATTCGTGCCCTCAGTGTAATAATCCATTCATTCATTCATTCATCTTCTATACCGCTTTATCCTATGATCAGGGTCGCGGGGGGCCTGGAGCCTATCCC
>JAQMYK010000018.1:11187670-11202865 GCA_030014345.1 Clarias buthupogon | reverse complement strand
AAAGATAGTAAGGGCCCATCTGATTGGTCAAATTTGGACACACAAATGCTTGGCACATAAATGAAATTTAATTTATCGCAACTCTTTGCGATACAGATATCGCGTATACCATTATCGCGATAACGATAATTTTTCGACATATCGTGCAGCCCTAGTCTACATACACAAATTTTGGCTATAGTTCTAGTAATGAGAATATTACAATGCAGCTAAGGACATATTATGATAAACAGAATGAGCAGCTCACCTCTCATATATTCTGGTCTGAATTGTTCATTCTTTTGAATATATTGCACTTCACAGTGTCTATGGGAGTCACGTGATAAAAGAACAAACACTTGGGACTAGAAGATTCGTTGAGACTCGCTCAATTCTGTTTCCTGTGTCCTGCACTGCATAGCATCTATGGGAGTCACGTGACAGAAAAACGAACGATTCGGACCAAAAGACTCAAAGGTAACTACTCATTTCTGTTTCCTGTACATAACCTACGGAGGTTTTGCGGTGCTTTGCGCATGCACGCCCAGTAGAAAATGAACAAATCAATCTAAGTGACTATTCGTTCTTCTGAGTCACATTAAAGATTCGTTCAAAAGAACGAATCGTTCATGAACGACCCATCGCTAGTGCAAACCCCACAACAGAAAGCATATTTCACTATGGACCGCCACAGTTTCCTACCTCTTCCATCTCCTCAAAGCAAAACAGACAAGTGTGGTCAGGTGGGCAAATAACAGCACCAGGTGGAAGTACCTGAAGATGGAAATTCCACATTAAAAGAGCATTAATGGCTTAAGCCATTTTTATCATCCTCACACACACAGTTACAGTTTACAATAATAAATGCACATACTGTATCCTGACTGGCTGCTGTGGTGTGAAGAGAATACCTGTTGAGGAAAATGTCCTCGGGCAAGAAGCGCCAGTTCACTGTCCACTTAAACAGAAACTGACGCCCCAGATCAAATGCCCGGCTCATGTAGCCTACAGGATTCACCAGGAGAAAGGGCAACCCCAACACAAGCTGAGGACAGAGAGGTAAGGGAAGTTAACACTGATGGTGAGAGGAACAGAGGAAAGAGGCTAGGGGGGGAAAAAAGATAAGAGAGCACAGACTAAAACTAAGATAAGAAGTTGCATTACTTGTTTGTGGTTTATATACACAGCATAAGACCACTAACAAATTAGTTATAACTATTTTTATTTAAAAAATCATCACCTGGATAATGGCACAGAGTGTGAGCTTGGGAAGAGTCTTCATCAGTCCAAACTCTGACAGGAGGATAAATAGAAGTCCTGGAGCAAAGAGCATCACGTTCATCTTCACTGACACGGCCAGACTGTCAACATTACAGAAATTAAAGAATTTTAACCACATATACAATTCACAGCAAGAGATCATTAACTAAGTCATAACATGTTAAACTTTACATTTTCGAAAGACATGCACATGTAGGCCTTTAGTATTCTTTGATTTCTTTTTTGTTATCCTGAGTTCTATCCATGTCCTTGACCTTTTACCTATAGAGTGCACAGCCCAGGGTCCAGTGTCCATCCAGCATAAGGTTGACTGCTCCAAACAGCAGCATCATCGCCACAGGGTCATTAAAGAGTCGCAACACGAAGATGGAATGGATCCGATATGATGCACAGCACACAAAGAAGAAAACATATGGTGGAACCTGACAAGACAAGAAGTAATACATTTATGCATTACTTTTTATATAGTTTAGAGGTCTTGCATTCCTCCCCTTTAACACTTGGAAAAACAAATAGGTTTAAATAATTTTTACCACATTTTGGTGTTTTGTTTAGTTTTTTTATACCATGCTATCACAATATGATACAATTAAAAGTCCAGTAATAAAATGTGCAGAATACATGTGTTTTATTTCTGTTTTTTCCTGTGCTTTTTGCCTGATGTAGTTTGACCGAATATGTAAGGAACAGTGATGGCCGGCCTGTGAAACTTGATTCACTCTTGTAAAGAATATGGTTTCAGAATCACATGGCCAAGACGACTGATCACAGGCAAAGCAGAGTGTCAGTGTTTTCAGAGTGTCAGTGTTTAAGAATACATGCTACTGGTATGACAGCTTTGAATATCTGATCGCTAAAATACTATATATAATGCTGGACAATGTTATACAAGGTTATAAGAAAGAGTTATTATTTAAAATTGGTGAGTATTAGTGGAAAACAACAACCGAAATCTGGGGGGGGGGGGGGGCTGGCATTGCTGCTCTGCACAATCATGCCCCAAGAATATTATATACCAGTAAACTAGTGACAGGATCATGGGCAATTAAGGCTCATTTATGTTTGTGGGGACCAAATGATGGCCTGTCTGGTCTAATCCCACAGGAAAGTCAATGCAGAACAAGTTGCTGAAACACGTCAATGCTAGCTATGAAAAAGAGCCATCAAAGACCCATTGCATCATAGCCTGCTGTGTAAAGACTTCAAGATTGTTGATGTGGCCTCTGGTTGTTGATCGCAATCTATTTGAATTTATTAAGGATAAACCAC
The DNA here is from genome assembly GCA_030014345.1 of Clarias buthupogon. Taxonomy (NCBI): domain Eukaryota; kingdom Metazoa; phylum Chordata; class Actinopteri; order Siluriformes; family Clariidae; genus Clarias; species Clarias buthupogon. Next base: position 11,200,336 of record JAQMYK010000018.1, on the reverse strand, counting down.
CCATTTGAGCAAGAACAATCTAATACATGATTGAAGTGTGTGTACTTAGCAGGTCTCACCTTCTTTGTACGGTGGTAGATGCGGAAGACCAACAAAAGGGTGATAAGATAGAAGATAGCAAACAGATACTGTGCCAGTCTAATATTCAGCCCCTGGTTTGTAACATAGTAAAGTGCAGTGAAAATGTACACAAACCCTGCTGGGTACCTGAGAAAGAAACGTGCACACAAATAAATTTATCCAGTGCTACAGGTGATCATTCATGCCTTCCTTTAGAATGAGCTAATAATGTGAACTGATGAGCTTTACATCATCAACAGCTGTAAAAAAATAAAAAAAAATTAAAAATCTGCAAAAGATAGAAAAAGAGTAATGCTTAATAGTAAACTCACACTAGAGGCCCAGTGTCTCCCTTTAACTGGGTATAGTCATAGGTGCCATTAATGACGCCCTCAACCTCGTCCATGTAGGCTTTCCAGTCAATCTCGGTATCTGTGAAAGAGCACACAGTGTGTTTGAGACAGAAAACAGTAAATTGTCAGGTTTTAACATTTTGACAAGAATAATGCAACAAATGCGAGCACATTGTACTTATTTTAAATGTGGTCATTTGGAAAATATTTTTTTGAGTAGTTTGAATGGTCGTAATTTGACAATTTCAACAAATTATGTTCAAATCAAACCAGGATTTTCAGCGAATACCGTATAACAGTTATGAACGTAAAAAAATAACCTTTATTTCTCTATATAATCCCCTGCTACAATAATGCACTTATCCCAGCTCACAAGTTGTTGGATGCCATCAAGGTAAAACATTTTCTCAGTACGCCGGAGCCAGGATCAGATTGCCTGCTCCACATCAGAAACCCTGGTGTCCCAGGAACTCCTTTAACGACCCAAAAATTTGGAAATAGAAATAGTTTAAATGTACCCCTGATGAGCAAAACAGAGTTGCCGCACCAGGAAATCACCTCAGTGGGACAACATGAGACAGAACCCCAGCGAGCAACCTGCAGACTCACACTCCACATTATGAACCTCATGTTTACATCAGTGCAGTGAAACACACACCTGCAGCTCTCTCACAGCAGCCTGTGTGTGTGTTACACTGATTAATAATACTCTTAATACACTTATAAAACTTAATTTTAAACAAACTCTATAAACTGTTACTCTTTAAGGCAGAAACTCTGAGCAAGTTATTAACCTCTGTGTTATAAAGAGATGTGTTCATACATAAATTAAATAATGTTCATTAGCTTAGAAGTTAAAGACATTTCTCATGAAGAAACTTTTAGTTAACAAAAGTCTGCGTTTTATTTCCACCTGGACCGTGACATTAGAACTCTATGTCGCGTGCGCGTGTGTGTGTGTGCGTGCAGACTGTTAGCCAGTTAGCTTGCTCGAGACTTACACGCCACTTTCTGAATGACCCAGACGTTAACGCCGACTTCCAGACACCAGAGCGCCGCGGCGACCAGGAGCGTGTACTCGGGCTTGAACAGTATTAGGTGCTTGTCCTGCCATATTGAGGTAATTGTGGAGTAAAAGCTGGTCTGGCGCCCGGTTCTCTTTCTGCCTCCTGCCATGTTTGGCTGTGTGACAGGAGCGACACGACGACAGCAGCTGCAAGAAATACACGTCCCTGCTACCTCACTTTTCACACCCGTTTTCCACACCAAGTCCGTGTGATTCTCATTCTGGTTTTCTTTGCGGTTTCAATCAGCGTGAAGGTGCATTACCGCCACCTTCCGGATTGGAGGGTGTCACGGGTGAACGCAAACATTAATTCATCTTCTACGGCCGTGGCCAAAAGTTTGGAGAACGACAAAAATATTAAGTTTCACAAAGTCTGCTGCTTCAGGTGTTTTTATATTTTATTGTCACATGTTACCTCAGCCATCCCAACTGTTGGGACTGTTCTCTCTGTTGCGGTCTGGGAAGCGATTCCGCTTACTGAAGGCCAACACTGAGAGACTGAGGAGGAGCTTCTTCCCGATAAGGTCTCTCAACGACAACACAACATTTTTGTAACATCCAACACTGTCTGGGCATTCATGGCCACTTTGGACACATTTGCACTACATATTTATATTTTCATCTATGGACCACTGCACAAATCACTTTAATAAGACACTTTATCATATTTATATTTTTATATTTTCATATTTTCATCTACGGACCACTGCATATATCACTTTAAATAAGACACTTTAAATAAGTCATTTTTTATGCGTATTTGCACACCCAAGCCACTTCAAACTTCAAATGTTTTCTGTTTTTTGACAAATTTCGATTTAAATTTTCTTTTCTATATTTCTATATTTGTTATATTGATATTTTTGTTCTTATATTGATATTCTGTTCTTATTTGTAAAGTATATTTAACTTTGTACAGTACATTTCACCAGTTAATCTTATTTTCTAACATATTTCTTTTATTACAGTATATTTTACTTTGTACATCATATTTTACTAGTTAATTTTATTTTTAACGTATTTCTTCTATTCACATTTATTTTCTTATATATAAGCTTTTATTATTTTTTAAGGTCACTAGCAGTCGTGTAAGCATTTCACTGCATATCGTACTCTGTATGACTGTGTATGTGACAAATAAAATTTTAATTTTAATTTAATTTACTATAGTATACTGAACTATGATTACAAGCATTTGTAATCATAAGTGTCAAAGGCTTTTGTTGACAATTACATTACGTTTAATTCAGTCAATATTTGCAGCGTTGACCCTTCTTTTCTTTTTTTTAAAGACATTTTCAATTCGCCCTGGTGTGCTGTCAATCAACTTCGATGGCAGTCCATTCTTGCAAAACCAGTGCGTGGAGTTTGTCAGAATTTGGTTGTTTGTCCCCCTGCCTCTTGAGGATTGAATACAAGTTCTGAATGGGATTAAGTCTGGGGAGTTTCCTGGCCATGGACCCAATAGTTTAATGTTTTGTTTCCTGAGCCACTTTTGCTCCATCATCCTGGAAAAGGCATTGATCGCCATCAAACCTTTCTTAATGGTTTCAAGAAGTTGCTCTCAGGTGCGCTCCCGTGGCGTTTGATCCATGAGGCCCGAATGAGTGATGCTGATTGGTTGATTTTTGTCACATGATCTGCTGTGCACTTGCGGCATTATAAAAAGTTGGGACGCGCAAGGAAAAAGCACGTGCGTCGCGGCGCTCTATTATTGTGAGCGCGCTTGTCGCACGTCTCCACTTAAAATAACACAGTTTAGCACACAAAAATTATGACATGTAAACGGCCCCAAAGACAGTCAAAACCCACATTAGTCTAGTGTGAGAAATGGCAAACGCTAGCAAAAACGTGTCGTCGCTAGATGGAGACACTGAGCTTTTCTTTGCGTATTTGCGTCCCGCAGGACAGAACGTGAAAGCCTCTTAGCCGTTAGCTAACTCGCTAATTATAAATGGCACTTGTGAAGTTAAACAACATACACTCACCGGCTGTTAACTTTGCCATGACAACGATGTCTATTATTACGTAGGAGACTATTATGTCTATTATTACGTAGGAGACTATTATGTTTAACTTTAATCTGAGGTCGCTGTATCGATCTCCAAATAGAGTACAAAACTAAAAGTTGATCAATTAATATAACACGTTTTCATTTCAAGGTAGGTTACACACCATTCATTACGTTTTATTTACAATACAGTATTTTAAATTATATTATATTAAATTTACAGTATTTATTGCATTGCTAGTAAGCGTTTGTCCGGATTGACTTGTCGTGTGACTTGACCTGCTGTAGACTTTTGGTCTATTACTGTATGTGTGACATTAATAAGACATTTTTGATTATGAGTGTATTCTTTAAGGATCAGCAGAATCAGGCAAAAACCTGTACTAAACAGTTGGTTATAGCACTTTTTTTTAATTGAATAACAAACAAAATGCAATACAGTACAAAATCTCGCAGAGGATAAAAAATTCAACATTCAATTACTACACTACTGTACAATAACAAAGGAAAGAAAGTAACGATGCATATGCATGGATCAATTTAATTGGACGTAGAGCCAGTCATCCAGCAAAAAGGGTCCTGGAGGCATGCTGGAAGAGACAAAACAAAGAGAGTGTTATTATTATTGTTATTATTATTATATAAATTTATTTATTTTTACTCATTCATGAAAATGAGCACACCGATTTGGAATCTTCTGCCATTAGGATGCCCTCACACAATATTTTGCTGCATATCTAATACTTGTACACTGATGTCATAAGAATTCAACCTTTTTGGAGGTCAAAAATGCTCAAAAGGCACACACAGGTTGTATGTTGCACCGGGCAGCGATGGTGCAGGTGCTTAGACCAAGAGTTGCTATGCAAAATAAACAGGGATATGGCAGCTGACCCAGTAAATGTCTTATGATTGTCAGTGATTGGGTAGAGTTGTTTGCCAATGAATCAAATCACCCACGGACAGGCACAATACCATATCAAAATTAATAAGGTAGAATCAGATTGGGTGTAATGTGTATACAGTAGACAGGCACAATACCATATCAAAATTAATAAGGTAGAATCAGATTGGGTGTAATGTGTATACAGTAGAGCTGTATGCAGTAATTATGGCAATATAGTGTATAGAAAAACTCAGGCACAGGAATATACTGATTTCTAGTGATTCATTGTCAGGATGTGAGCAGCCAGGAGCCATCAAGAGTTTTGCAAATAATTTTGGTTAATCGACCAAACACCTGATGAGAATAGGTCACGTGAACCTAAACAGTACACCATCAATTCATACAAGAAAGGGAGGAAGTGATAGCACACCTAAAGGGAATTTTGGAAGGTTGAACGTATTTACTGTTTTTTTTCCCCTCTTTAAGGGGAAAATTGGGCTTTTGAGTGAACGGAAGATGAGGAAGAGCAAGACCAGAAGATGGCGCTAATGCAACTCGCTGAATACTAACCGCCGGTTAAAGCCCAAGAAGAAGAACGCGAAGAAGACTTTTTCCGGTATGAAGTGTTTGTCATTAGCTCTATTATAAATTCGTTACTATTATTGAAATTACGTTAATATCGATATATTGGGTTTTTTGTGGCCAACCAATGGATCTGTTTTTATCGTGTTACTGTGATGTTTGCGTGTATTTTTCCTTTCAATTGTCCTTGAGATTAAAATGCAGCAGTCACTGTCAGTTATGGTGCTAGTCAGTGAATGCTACCTCTGCTGTAATATTGATTATGAACAGACCAGAATTACTGAAAACTGTTTGACATGATCTGTCTCCAACCATAATACTGGTACACAAATCAACAACTCTATGTCCCTTTAGTTTGCAAATTCAACAGTATGTAATAAAGATCACAAATACATAAATATGTATATATTATGGAATCATTTTATAGAAAAGTTTGGTCCACTAATTTGAGGATCTACATTGCACAAGATGTTGAAATCCTTTGGCATATTTTTTTTTACAATTTAAAAGCATGTAAAGATGTTCCACACATGACTGTCTTTCTAACATCCGATTATTCTTTAAAAGAGAGGAAAACAATTTAAACCACACAAAAAAAACTTATGCATTACACAAGCCATTGCAGTTAGAGTTTGTACCTAATTACGTAGCGGTGTGCAGAACTGTATTTAAACAAATATTGTTTGCTCTACTTGCATAGTTTGATTTAGTGGTTGTCCCACCTGACCTTTAAGGCTTTACTTGGACACTCATGTCAGTCTTTATGTTTGAAGTCAACCTCATTCTTAATTTATGGTACCAAATTCATTAATCAACATCATTAACAAACTTCTTTTAATTAGCTTCATTTGCACATATAGTCAGATGATCAGAAGGTGGTCTAACTAGTTGATTATATTTGTATTCTATTTGAATTAATTAACGACTAGACAGTAATCAGTCGCTATTATCACATTCATTGTCTTTTTTTTTTTCTTTCTTTTTTTTTCTTTTTTTTTTTACACAAGTCCAGCTCACATTCTGTGAGGATTAAGTAAGAAGATGGAGGAATTTCCTTTCGGGACTGTGGAGGCAGTGGTTTTAGGTTCCAGCATCGCTCTCTCAAGCTTCTTCTATTATGTATACAGAAAGAAGCGCAAAGCTGTGGACAAACTCAATGTAAGGACCATCCTGTTTACTTCAGTTACCTTTTATTTTACAAGGTACTGTTTAATTAATTTATTCAGCTGATGAAACGCATATTTAGTAATTTTACATGGGGCTGCACAATTTGATAGGAAAATAGCATTGTGATTAACTGGAAACATATTGCAATTGTGGTTTAAACTGTGAAATGAAACTTAAATGTACTTTTTTGGATTCAAACATATAAAATATATACGTAAATAATCATATATATAATGTATTTTATTTTATTTACAACTACAAAAAAAACCAACTGTGTATATTGCCTGTTGTGGCAGCATACAGTGACGTGAAAAAGCATTTGCCCCATCCTATTTTATTTTAGTATTTTTTTTTTTATCAGACAGATTCAGATCATTAATAAATGGTAAGATAAATACAAAATACAGTTATATTTATTAAGGTGAAAAAAAGCCTTACGTAAGAAATTGCCCCAGAAACCTAATAAGTGGTTGGACATTTTCCTTCAGGTTTTTTTTTTTGAAAGAGTACAGAATTTATGGTTCCATCAATTATGGCAAATCATCTAGGCCCTAAAGCTGCAAAGTAGATCACACTACTACTACATATACATGCGAAACCTAGTACATATTTAGAGCTCATTGAGCTGAGCAACTTTTGCATTGCATGTCATGGGCGCTACTTAACAGGACATGAGTTATTTTGGGTTAAACTGCACCCAATAGAATTTGATATTCTCCTTCTAGGGAATTTATATGATCACCACCAAACTGAGCCTATGTGATCTAAAGACATTGAGGATGCAAAATTGTAAAAGTATTTTTGATATCTCAAATGGGTCAGCCGCGATGATGCCTTAAACTTATACCGTAAAGTGGTTAATAACTTTCTGTGTGACATCATATTGAGTGACATCACAATGAGTGACTTCAATACGCGTGCCTTCACTGTTCCCACTGTCTTTCTGGGGCGTCAAAAAGTCAGCACTCAGGTTGAAATCTCCTGCCATTAGGATGGATGCCCGAGAGTCTGGGCCCTGGGCGTGGCCCTGGGTCTTCACAGGAGAATTTACTGCATAGCTTATACAAACCTGTCCATATACAGTACATGTCAAATTTGGTATACATTTAGATCTCATTTAGCTGAACAATTTTCACTGTGCATGTCATGGGCTCAGGAAGTAACATCTCATTGTGTATTATAAGAATTCGGGCTTTTTGGAGGTCAAAAATGGTCAAAAGGCAACAATATGTTGCACCATTCGGCGATGGTGCAGGTGCTTAGATCTAGAGTTGCTAAGGAAAATAAACAGGTATAAGGCAGAGCAGCACCAGACCATCACAATACCTTCACCATGTTTGACTGTTGGAATGATGTTCTTTTTATGAAATGCTGTGTTAGTCATCGGTTCATAGAATTTTTCCCAAAAGTCTTAGGGATAATTAAGATGTTTTTTGGAGGGGCAAATATTAGTTGAGCCGTTGTGTTATTTTTGGACAGTAGTGTTTTTTTTGTTTGTTTTGTTTTTTACCTTGGAACTCTCCCATGCATGCCATTTCTGCCCCAGTCTCTTTCTTTTTCTTGAATCATAAACTCTGACCTTAACTGAGGCAGGTGATGACTCCAGTTCTTTGGATATTGTTCTAAGTTCTTTTATGAGCTCCTGGATGAGTTGACGTTGTGCTCTTGGAGTAATATTTCTAGGTTGGCCACTCCTTGGAAGGTTCACCACTGTTTCAAGTTTTCTCATTTGTGGATAAAGGCTCTCACTGTGGACATGGCTTTGTAACCCTTTCCAGACTTCTTCTTTCCAGACTCTTTCTTTTTTATCTGTTCTTGAATTCCTTTAAATCGTGTTAATTTTTTTAGACCTTTTAGCGTGCTGCTCTTTGTCAGACAGGTTCTATTTCTGAGGTTTATTGTAATCAGGCCTGGGTGTGGCAAGTGAAATTTAACTCAGCTTTCCAAACATCACAGTTAATTCATGATTTAGCAAGGGGGGCAATTACTTTTTTTTTTACAAAGGGACAGGTAGGTTGTGACAGCATTTTTTTCCTTAATAAGTGAAAACATTGTGAAATGTTAACATTTGTTTGACAATCTCAAATATTTAAGTGTAACAAATATGCAAAAAAAAATTAACTTATTAAAATTACTCTAACAAAATTTTCATAATTAAAGTGTACATTTTGTTACAGAGTAACTGTAATTTTTGTCTTTAATTCTATTTCATTTTATTAACATAATTTCCAGTTAAAAAATTTTATTTTATTGCAAATCCTATTTTTAGTGTATATATATATATATATTTTTTTTTTTTTTCTTTCTATTTTTTCAGGTTATAGACAGTCATAAAAGTATTTCATTTGTGTATGTGACAAATAAAAACGTATTTTAAAATGTAGTTATGCTCACTCATTTATTATGTTGTAAGAATCAGTTTTGTGTTTGAAAAAATGTCTGAATATGTAAAAACATTTATGTTATACATGGATTTTTGGTTTCAGGAGGCTCCCCATTTGGCTTTAAATGAAGATCTCATGGATCTTCTGAATTCCACACCCGGGAAGTGTCTGCCGTATGTAGTGATTGAAGGTGGTTATTGTTTTTTGAATCATACAGAGAATCTTACGGACTGGGTTTTCCTAAGTTTAGTCTGAATGTTTTATATTGTAATGTAATGTTTTGAACCATGTAGATTTTGATGATAAGCTGAGTATGCTTATAGTGCTATTGATGTTGATGACTTTCAGCTTATTATACTGTACTGTATCTTCCTACTGTTGTGTACTACACAATATAATTTCCAATGTACTGGTCCCAAAATTGAAATATCAGAATGTAATGTTTCCAAAACAGAACCTGAGCAACATCCTGTAGGTCCCTGTTCATACACATAGATATGGGCCATTTACAATCACACCCCACTTCTGTCTGTCTGTTCCCCTGTCTCTGCAGGCACAGTGCAGCCCGTAGAGAAGCCCCTGAGCAGTCAATTCAAGGAAGGAACTGTTGGTGTTATTCAGAAACTGCTCCTTCGGGAGCATAAAGTGGTGTGGAAGAGTTTTGCACGCGCTTGGTGAGACTGTGCTGAATTTTGCATTGTGCATTTCTCTCCTTATGTTGGTTTAGTAACAGACTATCTACATATCTTCTGTCCAGCAGCGGTGTATATATCATTTATATAAAATACAAATAATAATAAATAAATTAAATACAACCGGATCTAAATACGACCTGATCAGAAATAATCTTCAATCTAAATGAAAGGGGTGGTGTAAACCTTAGACAATCCGTTCAGTTACAAAATATTAGCCATCAACTTCTTGATTGGCTACTGTGTAGGATGACACACACACACACTCCAGCTTGGTGCCAGAGCGAGGAGAGGAGGAGGAAGGGGGCTACTGTATAGGACGACTTTCACACACGCCCCAGTTTACCGACAGAGACTCTCACTCACACAAGCGCGTGTGCACGCCCGCACACATACAAACACACCAAAAAATGCTTTACGCGCACACCTGGTCACGGTAAAAGTAAACAGTATATTTGCGCAAGAATGTTGACTATATGAGTGACACACGCACACTGAGACTGAGCATAGGAGATGATGGATGGAAGGATGGATGGAAAAACTGTCCAGGTAGTACATTTAGGTGCAAAATACATTTTCACAGTAATTCCATAAAGTCCTTAACTTCATGGCTGGCTAAGGCTTTCCAAATTGCTCCATATTACATTTAGATACAGTCATTGCACGTTGATACTTTCATTGCAGTGTAATCAGTACAAATTCTTACACCCGACAGCTATTAGACACAATTCCATAAATTTTCTTTTTATAAAAGCTGCTTTGAGATAATGACCATTGTTAAAAACGCTATATAAATAAAATTGCATTGAATTGAATCTAGAAAGAAACTTTTTTGTCTGATTTAAAATTTTTGTCTCTTCTTGGCTTTCTTCAGCAAGATGCACAGACTGAAGCATAAGAACTGTTTGAGATATTTAGTCATTTCTGCTGAGGCTTTCACACACTTTCAGCTTTTGTACAAAAAACAGGTTAATGGAAATCTCTGTTATGGCTCACTGTCTTGGTGACTTGTCCCAGACCTGCACACTTTTTCGTACATCAGAATGGCGCACACAGTGATTGAATTTTCTTCTCCCTTTCAGGATAGATCACGAGCGTGTGCTGCACGAGCGTGTGAGCAGTGTACCTTTCGTACTGGTGGGAGCAGACCGAGCACGGGTGCGTGTCCTTCGTCCACTGGAGGCCTGTGGTCCTGAGTTGGAAACGGTGCATGAGAAGTTCCACATGGCAAGCTACGGCTTTGGTGACCTGCTCAGCCAGTATTTGAGTGGCGAGAAAAGCAAAGGCCAGCTCGAGACAGAAGAAATGTTGAGGGTGGGCGTGTCCCTCACCGCTGCTGGAGAGCTCATCCTCGATTCAGACAGCTTGCTTAAACTCCGCCCCCCTAGTGATGGTTCCACCTACTTTCTAACCACAACTGACTTTATGTCACTTCAGCTTGATCAGGAGGAACAGGCATCTTGCTGGTGGGTCCTGGCAGGCACGTTTGCAATGGTGGGCGTTGCCCTGGTCCTGTGGGCAGGGCTTGCCTATTTCAGACAGATCCAGAGGAAATGGGAAAGAGAGAGGATGAAGAAGGAGTTCGAAAGGTTAGGGGGGGGGTATGAGGACTTTGAAAATGCATGTGTAATTTGTTTGACTAACCCAAGAGGCTGTGTGTTGCTGAACTGCGGACATGTGTGCTGTTGCTACAGCTGCTATGAGGCACTACCTCAGCCAGCATGTCCAGTTTGCAGACAAGAGATCAGGAGAGTCGTGCCCCTCTACCAGACCTGAAAATGAGACCGCAAGAGATTTAAGAGCTCCACAGAACTACCAGATACTGCGAGACAGGGACAAGTGCAATACAATTAGTTATCCTGTACCAGGCTTCAAACAGAGAGAAGCCAGAAGAATGGATGCAAGTGGAAGAAAAGAATGAAAACCCACAAAAGGGTTTGATAGAAAGGAAACACAACGTGTTATTCTACACTTTAAAACCTTCTTTATCAACATTTCTAAATGCCTTTCACACTACCCCTTTTTTCTCTCTGTGCTCCCTAATTTTCTCATATTAAAAGGTTTGGGTTTTTATGTTGTTACTTTGTATATACTTTGTGATAGATACTTGTAGCATCTACAAAGAAAAAAAAATCTATTTCCACACCACCAACTTATTATTATTGTTATTATTATTGTTATTGTTAGGATTTTTGGGCTGCTGTGTAAGGTACATACATTTCTTTTTCCTACATCTTATGATGTCACTTATCTGCACTCAGATGCATATGATTGTTTTACAGTAACAGAAAGACAGAAAAGTTGAAAGTTGATTCTACTGTAAATCCTGTATAATTTTGTATTTTCCTGACCTAGCACATCAACTTATCTAGCAGTTCATAAGCTCTTCATTTGGTTAAGCTGAATGATTTCTAGGCGGATGGAATAAAAATAATTTATAAAAACGGTTATAATAAAAGGTTAACATCTTACAGTACACGTGTGCATGTGTGGGTTTTTACTGTATTTAGCCACTGATTGAGAAATGGTGACTAGTGGAAGGGTAGTTTGGGTCTGTACAGTTTTCCCATGCAACAGCTGCATGCTACTATGCTTAATTACATTTTCTGTGTTTCCGCACCACACTTGGTCTTACTTCAAATTATGCATTGTCTTTGAAAATATAAAAAATTATCTCATCTAAACACTAAAATGTTAAACCAGTAACATATGCTAGAAGGCACATGAGGCATTAAATGTCGTAAATCTTAAATTGAGTGTAAATTTCTTTCCCCATGTACATAGAAAAGCCAATTCCACCTCCTCCCAAAGACATCCATATTTAATTGATTTAAGAATACCCAGATGAGTTCATGCCATAAGTAGCTTTCCTCAGGGCATTTCACATTGATGTTTGTGTCTGCTGTGCCCTTGTTCTCGTGACAGGCTGTGACACTGAATCCATATTGAGGCTGTTTATGTCCTTGCTTCTGCCACCTGCTGTAAAAGGAAACCAAGGGCTGCAGGATTGCAGCCAGAAGTCTGTTGATTTAGGCATTACTACAGTTGTCTACAACAGAATAATCAATAAAATCTCTCACATTCACCTCATTGGTATGAGAAGATTTTAAGAGAATCTGGCAAAACTGAACTGGGACAGCACAACTTGGTATCATTTATGTTCTGGCCTTGGAAGTAAAAGTTAAATTATATTTTATTTAGCCCTTGCATTGGAATTACTAGATTAGATGGATTACATAATTGCTGTTGTGTCATTGTAAGGAGATCCAGTAAGCATCAATCAGGAATCTAACCTAGACCCAAAAATGTTTGAGGCAGAGAAAATGACATGCCTTGGCTATACATCTACATATAAAAATAAAAGAATAAAGTTTCTACAATTGTAATAAATACAAACCGGATTCCAAAAAAGTTGGGACACTTAACAAATTGTGAATAAAAACTGAATGCAATGATGTGGAGATG
>JAQMYK010000018.1:11165134-11182153 GCA_030014345.1 Clarias buthupogon | reverse complement strand
CTGTGAAGGCGAGAGAAGGGAAGCGGCACACTGTCTAATGACGTGCACACACGCTAATGGAATCAGTGCAGTCTGACAGAGAGAGAGAAAATGGATCTTTAACCTCACTAATGACACTTGCTTTTGCTTTATATGCGCGCGTGAAAGGACGACTTTCACACACACACACACACACATACAAACACAAAATAAAAGTGTTTTACACGCACACAGGTGGTCACAGTGTTATAGTAAACAGTACCTGCGTGCACGGATGTTGTTTATACCATTGATAGATTAAGACTGAGCAGGGGAGATGATTACCCACAATTCCACAGTGCGTGCGAGAGAAAAACTATTGGCTCAGTTGTGATCACGTGACACTGCGTCAAAACAAGAAGCGCATGCGTGCTACATGATACTCGTAACCAACAAGCAAGACGAGCTAATATTTTTTAATAAAGTCAAAATTTATTAAGAAATATTAGCTCGTCTTGCGGAACACTCACAAACCATGTTACTCGCGATCCGAAGTTCCACTGTATGTCCATGCCATCAGGGGGAAAAAATTCCATTGTTTCCAAAAAACTGGTCATTCAATATATTCAGGTTGTCAGCCAACCTAATTTTTTGTCCACATAATGTTACAGAATCTACACCTGACCAACAGAAGGAACTCAAGATCATAACACTACCCAACATTACCCTTGTACAGTAGACACTAGGCATGATGGGTACATCACTTCATCTGCCTCTCTTCTTGATATGCACATCACTCTGGGATTGGGTTATCTGGACTCATCAGACCACATGAACTTTTTCAATGCTCCTCAGTACATTATTTATGCTAACAAACGGAAGCCTTCTTTTAAATTTTTCTCAATGATAAGTGGTTTTCTTAAGGCTACACAGCAGTTTAGTTCCAATCCCTTGAGTTCTCTTTGTATTGTGTGGGTAAATGCTCTTACTTTCAAAATTAAAAATAGACATTAGTTTTACCATTGTTTTTTTATTATTTGATTCCACTAAGCATTGAAGTGATCTCCCATCATGCTCATTCATGATGTTTCCTCTGTGATGATGGTCCACCACTATCCTTTCAGGTTTTGATAACGTGTTTTACAGTTCTTAACTTAATGTAAGTAATTTTAGCAATTTTCTTAGGTTTTTTCTTTTCTTGGTGCAGACCGATAATTTGATCCTTCTGAAACAGAATAACATCTTTGCCATGACCACAGGATATGTCTGACATGGTTAGTTAGGAAATAGATACTGTAAATAACTTGTTGCCAGCTAAACCATATTAATTAATTCAGTAATTATCCAATGGAAGAATATTTGCTTATTTAAATAAACTTTTGTTATCCAGGCTGTGTAGTTTATGAGTGTTTGTCCTGCACAAATCTTGTGATTTAAAGAAACAATTCAGTAAATTATGTCCACTTATCTGTGCAGCCATGCTGACAAGTAAAAATGGACAAGTAAAATGACTTAAAATGAATAAAAAGGTTCTAATTAGGTACTAATCTGTTTACTAAAATATGTGGCAAAAACCGACAATTTATTTTACCTGGCTAATTGGGTTAAATTTACTATCATTTATCAAAAAGTTATATTTTATGGAAGCAACTGGGCTACTTTGCAACCTGGCAAAGAAGCAGTTAATGAGTTGCCATGTGCACATGTTTTTTTTTTTACCTTCAGATCAGTTTAGAAACAAAGTTTGGATACATCAGTTTATGTTCTGTTTACTTTTTACAGTGTTTAGATTTACATACTTTGTTTAACCTCTTTTGCATGAAATAAATAAGTAAAACTTCAAGGAAAAAAGCAAAGGTTTGATTTGCTTTATTTTTGCAATAATTCAATGATTTAAGTCATTTACGTTTTTTATTATTATTATTTATTGTGACGGCTACAGTGACTGTTGACCAGAACATATGCTAAAGTCAAAGGTCAAATTTTTTAACTCAAAGGTCAAGCACCTATGTCTAATTGAACATGAGAGATCTTCCGCTTTGAACCTTCAGCTGACCTGATGTTGTACAAGTCAAGGATAGATATAAACTGATTTTAGATTCAGAAAGTTCCTTTTAGAGATGGTCCATCTGAAATGGTCTTGCTATGTTATCAGACATTATGAACAAACGTATCCTGTCTCCTCTCTGAGGAGATATATAAGTCATAATACATTATAGGTCTCCCACATACTTATACTGCCTGAGGAAAAACAAAAGCATTGATTACTTTGTGTATTCGCTAAGGCCTTTCGACAAACTTATGCAGTGTCACAACATTTATTTCCATCCAGATTTCCATCATGTTTTGCCTGAGAGTATTGATGACTGGAAAATCGAACCACTCGATAAAGTCTTCTCCAGCACATATACACAGTGGGCACTATGTACGATGGGTGCACTGTTTTAGACGC
This sequence comes from Clarias buthupogon, assembly GCA_030014345.1. Taxonomy (NCBI): domain Eukaryota; kingdom Metazoa; phylum Chordata; class Actinopteri; order Siluriformes; family Clariidae; genus Clarias; species Clarias buthupogon. The sequence goes on along the minus strand of JAQMYK010000018.1, from coordinate 11,179,743 downwards.
TTACCTTCTTACCCTGACCTGCCCTTCGCTCTAGAGCAGGGGTTATCTGTACTAAGATTCCTTAGATGTTTGCTTGATGCAGGCCAATAATCTTGCTCTTCTTAAACAAAGTAACATATTTTCAATGGCCACATGATATGTCTGATATGGTTGCTCATGAAAATAGAAGCTATACTTAATGCATTTTTTTAGGGTAAAATAATTTGACTATTTCTATTTAAAATTGCTAGCTGAAACGTTTTAATCACTGCAGTAAGTGTCCAATTAAAGACTCTTAAATATTGACTTATTTAAATGCAAATAGCTTTTTCTACCCAGACAGGGTATTTAGTATCCACCTTCAATACACAGACAGAAGTACAGCAGAACCATGCTCATGTAAAACAGATAGCAGTGCATTGCATGTACATATTTCCATCATTTTTTAAAGATTGTTCTTCAACATTATGAACAGAAAATCATAAAGTTTTATAAATGATTTCTACATCATGTCTGATAAATGTTTCTGATGTTTCTAGAATGCAACAAACTGAAGTAAATCTGATAAATAAATATTATTATATGGTTACTGTGGTTACTGATACAACTGTCTATTGTAATCTATAAAGAATTTTTGCTATATTATTTTAAAACATTGCTGTTTCCATGGCATAATCAAGGGTTACAATCATATCATTATAATGTAGATTAATAACTGTCACAGAAAAGTTTGTCTGTATGTCTGTATATCTGTCCAACCAGGGTATGTCACAGCATCCCACAAAATTGCCTGGACAGAATTTAATGAAACTTTGGCAGTAGTTAGGTTAAACCTAAGAGTTAAACCTGCACCATAAATGAAATCAAAATGTTGAGTAAAAGTAAAAGTAAAGTTATGAGCACTTATGTGTCAGATTATGCCAAAGCATCACTTTAAACTGGCTGGACAGAATTTAATGAAACTTTTGCAGTACTTACTGTAGAAAGCTGCAAACACCTGCACTAATACATATTACAGTAATTAGAAAAGCTAAGCTGAATATTTCTATTGGGATTAGTTCATATTTTCACCACTCATAAGTGAATTTTAATGCGTTTAATTTGAATCATTTTAAGACTGATTGACTTTTTTTTTCTAGATTTCTCGTCTGTAATTCATTCTTCGATTTCCAAACAGTGAATGTTTTTGGCTGATGAAGAAAGAAGCACAAACAAGGCTTAAGATTGCAAAATAACCTTACAAAATTGTATTTCTTTGTAGTAATAGAGACTTCTGCCATACAGAAAGACAGGCATAAATATACATGGGCTTCAACCTGTAATAATAATAATATCACTGAATACAATAAAGCTTATTTAGCTTTAACCATTTAATTATTTAAAAAAAAAAAAAAAACTTTCCCCACAGGTGCTAACGCTAGTGATGAATAAATATTCAATACAACATTCATGGTGCTAAATGAAATGTGCTAAATGATCGTTACAGTTTCATTCCTGCCATTGTGCTGTATATGATTGTCTCACATTTGATGCTCAGTAAAGATCTTACCAACCGTACATGAGACAGAGTTCTTCTAACTAATCAAAACCCATGTCCATCATTGTTATGAGTGGAACAGTAACATGTCATTTTAATTGATTATTAAACTATATTCGAAAAGGGTTTGACATGGGAATGTGCGTAAAGGCGCATCGTGACGTTTAATCCCGTAATCTCTTTTCATCACAGTGAGTGAGTGAGTGAGTGAGTACAGTACAGTAATACTCATCTTCTTGCTGTATTTTCTCGCTTCGCCTGAAGGGGTCAAACTTGTTCATCTCTCTCTCTCTCTCTATCTCTCTCTCTCACACACACACACACACACATACACAGTTAAAACCTGGTCGTATGACTTCATTGTTCCGCCTGGGTTTCCTTTATGATCGCGGGATCTCCCCCATCCTACAGCAGACACACAAACACACACCGCTCACACACTCAGCGCTCTTCATCCAGCTGTTCCTCTCCAGGACGCACTGACTTGGCTTTCGCGCGCTCCTGACTAGAACCCGTGCGCTGTCTCGCGGATATTCCGAGGATTTGTGGTGATATCACTGGACCCGGGATCGCTTGTGTCTCTGTCGCCTGGTATTCAAGCTCGAACGTCTGTGCCATCATGTCCGAGGTTCTGCCGTACACAGAGGGGAAGATGAGCGGCTACGGAGCGGACAACGACGTCAGCCAGATGTCCTTCAGCTGCGGGCTGCAAGACACGAGCTCGTTTTTCGGAGCGTCGCAGGCAAAAAGACCCCCAAAACTCGGGCAGATAGGCAGAGCAAAGAGAGGTGAGAAACAGATTTTTATACGTACACATATAGTGAAGTTCTGTGTGTGTGCATTAGTGCAGGACAACATTTAGACCAACGAATGTTTTCAAAACAAAATCTCTGGACATGCAACCTGTACACCTGCTGAATCCAAAATATTTTTTTTTAAAAAGACGTTTTCTTTCTGAAACGTGAGTTTTGCAACTATCAGTGAAATTGGCATTAATCAAGGCTAAAATGAAATCAAGCAGAAGAGAGCTTTTTTTTTTTTTTTTTTAAGGTTATTTTTCTTGCACCATGAATAAACCTGACTGCGTAGCAGCAATACCGATATTAATCTCCATGTCATTATTTTTCCTCACAGTGGTCATCGAGGACGACCGAATAGACGAGGTCCTGAAGGGAATGACGGACAAAGCGTCACCGGGCGTCTAAAGCTCCAGCGGCGCCTCGCAGACATTTCAATTTTAAAACATCACCGGTTTAAAGCAGAGGTCGGCTGTGTGTGGATGAGGGAGGACGGAGAGACACGACGCGCTGCCGAAAAGGCGACACAAGAGTCAACTAGAGAGAGAGAGAGAGAGGGAGAGGGAGAGAGAGAGAGATGTGGCGACAACGAGATTCAGTCGGCACCCGGCAGACATTCTAGCCGATTTATATATTTAAAAAAAATAAATAAACACATAAAAGCATAGCTGCGCAGAAAGTCATCGCCGCCGCGGGTTCTCATGTGGCTCCATTAGCGACCTCTTGCCCCCGCTGCTGCTGCTGCTGCCCCCTGCTGCCCCCTGCACCTGCCCCGGGGGACGGACATGCCATTACTTCATTTTCTTCCACAATGCGCTGTATACGCGTTGACCTTCGAGCGCAGGACAAAGCACATCTCGAGCTTCATCCTCTTTATTATACCTGTACAGTATCTCTAACTCGTCCTTTAAGCCTGTACGCGCTTCAGAAACCTGAAAAGCCTCGGGTGTGAACTGAGACAGCACCTGCTCCCCCCCGTGTAGAGTGCATTCCAGCTGCTAGTAGAGATGTATAGAGTCTAACACACACACACACACACACACGAGACATTTGAGAAGCAGTAAAATGGTGCGATGTTAATATCTGTATTTAACCGACTGGTATAAAATGACTGCTGGGGGTTTCAATGTATAGCTTTCGTAGACAATCCGTGTTGATAAGATTAAGTGTTTTCATGGTGACGGGTCGTGCGTTAAATCCACGCAGTCAAACAGACCCGACATGAATAATATATACATATATAATAGCCTAGAAGAAAATGGCCCACATGTAATTAAACCTCTGCAAGTTATTTTTATCTTTTAAAAAGATAAACGGCGTTGTATAAAAAAGAATTTGACTTTTGTTTCTCCACCTCTTTGCATGAACTTTTGCCTTCGGTGCCAATGCAGTTGACGTCATACCTTTCATGCCGTGTTCACATTACTGCAGAAAAATCAACGTAGCGCATGATTTCCTCAGTCCAGATTTCTGTCAGTGTCAGTGGAGCTGCATGGAGTCTTATGTCCAGGTTTGTCAACATGGCGTGGAGGATGAGGAGGGAGGGGGTGTTGAAGGGGGGCAAGAGCACACTATGGGGTGGCACCACTCATGTTATGTAGCTACAGAAAAATGGTTCAAATGTTTTTGGTGCAAAGTCAATATCCATGTAATGAAATGGCTGCAGAAGGGGGAAAAAAACTAATTAAGGACGAGAGATTTTTCTGTAATTTGAGGTCAGAATTGGTGTGTCAATTTATTTAAAGGGTGGCAAGTGCTACAGCTTTGACCTTCCCTCTGACTACATTGTAAACAGATAACATATAAAGCTAACATCATGTATGAATCTATAACAAGCCTACTTTTACATATACATTAAAAAAAAAAATCTTCAGGTTAACTAAGTAACCGTACAGGTTGTTGTGGTGTTTAAATACTGTAATACCAGACAAGCATCCAAAGTATATTTTGAACCTTTGTCATTGCACTCAACCAGCACAGGGTGGAAAAGAGATGCGGACAACACTCGATTCAGGTTAACGTCCATGCACAAATCTTTCCACAAGGATATGAATACAGTATCACTCATGGCATGTTTCTTTTTAACGAAGTCAGTTTTGTATTTTTTTCTTCATCTTAGTATATATTATATATATAGCCTCTGCTATTTTGTCTTAAAATCTTACAATTCAACACAATTATTTGTAACCTGAAAAGGGATGAGAAGACTGCACACCTGAGAGGGTTGTAAAGTCATTTATTATTAGACATGGGACTTCTTTCTGTCCTTCTTTCTCTCCCTTCAAAGGGAAACGCCGAATGTGTTTCGGGGTTTATTTGCACAAATCAATGTTACTACTATAACTAAGAAATTGTATACTGTGACATGAGCTTCATTGATTAATTCATTAGAAAATGGCGACTTTAGACTCTGCTGCACTGTTTACGACTATCCTCAAATAACAGTGTTATTTGATGAGTTTCTGAGCATTATATCTATGCGTTTTGTTGTTTATTTTGTACCATTCTTATCTTTAAAAAAAGATTTTGGTTTGTTGTGCATGAAACCAACTTTTCAACAACTGGCATTGTTTTATGAAGCAAAAAAGCAACAAAAATGTAATCACATTCTGAGAATGAATCATTGTATAGTATGATGCCATTTTCACTGTACTTGGTGAATTAATAAATGGTGGGAATAATCCTGGACTTTTTGAGTTGTTTGTACTGTAGGCTTAATGTTTCTTAGGGTACAGTATACTTAGGGTTTCTTATAAAGCAAAGTCACTGCAAAGACCATCTTAAACCATATTGTAGACAACACATCCATGTTACTACAGGGTTGAGTTTGCGTTCCAAGAGATACAGATTGAGAAACTGTCACTGATGAAGTGCTAGATGATGATTAACACTGTGAATAGAAAAAGATGAAGAGCTATAATGGTACACTTATAAGATGCATTAACAAGGTAATAATGTTTAACATAGAGACTGGTAAATAAAAAATCAATGGTGCATCATCTAATACACTCATACAGACATAATACATTTTAATCTACCTGAATTTTTTTTCCCATCAGCAGCCAGACTGAGTGAGTGTGGAAGGCAGTGGGATTCATGTCATGGGAAACATTCAATAAAGTAAAACAGCATCAAATTATGATATAGTACTGTGAAAAACTCTTGAGCCATCCTTCTTTTCTTCATATTAAATGAAATTAAATTATGTAGGTTAAGTAAATGGAAATAAATGTTTTACTGCGACAGGTTGCAAAGTGACTAAAGATAGATTTTTTTTAAATGGTTGTTTACGTAACAACCACAGCAGCAACCTCATTTCCCCACTCGTCTGTTCCAACCATTCAGCATCACCAGGATACTAATCACCTAGGGTTGATCATCTGTCATCATCTGCACCTGTTTCTTAGTGGCCCTGCTTTAAGTTTTTTTGAAAATGAGAACCAAAAACTTGTCAAAATGAGAGCCAAAAAGTCCTTCAGGAAGCCTTGAGACCTATTCTCTTTGGAAACAAAATATGAAGAAATGAGGGGCAGCTCAAGACTTTTGCACAAATAGAGGTTGTTCAACCTACTTGTTCATATGAAATGAAAAAAAAGAATTACATGCCACTAATAACATAATGATTTTTTTTTAATTGTTACATGACTGACTGAATTATTAACATGCACATACACAAGAAGTACAAGAGAAAAAAGCCTAAGTTGAGTCATAATTGAATTGAATAAACTGAATTGATTATTTCAGTACTGAACACATACATTACAAATCCTTAGCCAAACTAGCAGGTATTTAAACATTGAGACATTTTTCTTAACAGTAAGACAAAGAGCTAAGTTTCAACATTTTATGAAGGTTGCTACAGAGACAAAAGGCTCATCTAACCTCATTTTAAAATTTAAGCTTTAAAATCTTTTTTTCATTTCATTGCATTATTACTCTTTATACAAAAGGTACAAAAATATTGCAACTGGAAAACCATACAAAATAATCATCAAATTTGTGTTTTGTACTCATCAGCATGTGCGAAGTCCTTCACATGTGCTGTCAGGATCAGGAAGCTGGTACACAAAACTTGTACTGTGGCTGGCCGTAACTCGAGAATGCACATCTCAGCACTCACAATAATTCTCTCTCTAACCCTCATATCAGCTTTCCTACATCATGTCCCACCTCCCACCCCTAATTCAAAGCACCAAAGCAGCCAGGTGAGTTAGTAGAGAAACTAACAGGATCAGCTGATACATTATACCTGCAGCTCACCTGATACTCCGCCATAGCTCAATGCTGTTGTACAGAAGATGAAAAGACCTTTATGCAGCTTAATGAACCATAAGCAACTCTGACTGCTGGCCTGCTCGGCACCGCTAAAACATTTATGAGGCAAATCAATAGCATTTGTTAGAAAATCATAGCATTGTGGCAACATCCAGTTCAGTACTATTTTTAACTAACAAAAGAACTTTGTTATAGTAGAACCTGGTTAATTACTCAAATGCTTAGGTACAATTTAGGCCACAGAAAACATGTGGTTAATTTAGGACCAACTGAGATACTCCTCCACACTGGGATGGTTAAAGGGGAAATAGGGCCATGTTTAACATATAAGTGTATAGTAATGATTATAGCTTTTATACTGTAATAAAAACCATTTACTATAAACTAACATTCAAAGAAAAACGACTTTTAACATTTCACCTTACAAAATCTGCAAAAACTAGTCTATAAAAGATTTAAAGATTACAAACCATCCCTAATGTGATGCAATTCAAAAAGTCACCTTGAATAAACCGGTTTCAATTTTGCCGAAATACTCTGTACTGTATATAACACTGGAGTTCCTCTACATGAGTTTGTATCATGAAAACACATTAAAAGTCCATTAAAAGTGTCATCTCTTCAATTGAAAGATGAGTTTAAATTCAACAATCCTGCTCCAATCTGCAGTACATCAGGACAGGAAGCTCTGAAATGTGGGCACCTTTTTCCAGCCTTTAAAAATAGCTAGTAATTAGATTTCAGAGCAAAATTAAAAATAAATGATTTCTGGTTTATTAATGACTGAAGCCAAGTCCTGGTGGCCAGTACAATATTTAAACCTCATTTACAACAGGATGTGTCTGCACACACACACACACACACACACACACACACACACACACACACACACACACACACACAGTGTTTCTTCAGAAAACAAATGAAAGAGTTTGCTGTTCGGTGATTAATCTATGACAGCGCCGTCTCTGTGTGAATGGAAATGTCAAATTAGTTCAGCTTCTTTTATATCCACAACACAGTATGTAGGGAATTAGGACAGACTGGAGGAAAGATGAAAAAGTAAATCAGACAACTGAGGAGGATAGAGGGAAAGAGAATTAAAAGTCAGATTATACTTTACTTTTTTTTTTTTTTTAAAGCATGCATGTGACAATAACATTATTTTTACTAAAAGTTAGGGGGATGTTCATTAAAATTCCATAAAATATTATAATTACCAGAAAATTATGTCTCAACTTCTTATCAAAAGCTAATAATATTTCACATTATATACTGCATTTGTATAAATCTGAAATCACATTAGTTGATTTTCTAAGATAAAAATAAAACATTCTATGATATCTCATGTAACATTACCAAAATAAATCCCTAATAAAACATTTAAAACAAATAGATGTTTTAGGAACTTTTAGGAACGCACAGGTCTTTGTTTGGTTTGGTGGGCTTCCAAAAGGTGTTGCTGGCTTTTACAGTCCAATGTTACTGAGGAAATCCTCATTTTCAGCTTCCTGAAATGTGACCACAGTGGGTGGGTCCTCCTTCTGGGAACGCACTCTCCTCTCTATTGCAGCATCTTCTGGACTAAGCGCCTCCCCCTTGGTAAGGACGTAAAGAAAGTAGTGGAAGCTGTCGCCGTAGTGATAGTGGTTGATGGACCAGCCGTACTCAGTACGAGCATACAGGTTCTTCCGGAAGTGTGGCTGCGCAAAGGTCACCGACACAAAACGACCTCCAGGCTTCAAGACGCGACTGATCTGTAAAAAAGGGCAATCAGAAATATATATAAACATCTACCTAACTATACTTTTATAACTATTATACTATATATAGTAGATACACAGAAAGGCAGCCAGGCAGAAAAAAACGACAATCTTCACAAGAAAACTATACCACCATTTCATTCAACTACATAATCCATACAGAATGAGGCATTAGCACATTTGCAAATGGTGAATGAAAATCACTCAATCAGCTTGAGATAAATTCATAGTTGGTTGTTTGTCATGCGACAATAAGCTATGAATCATCTAAGCATCTCCCATAAGGGACACACAAGACATTGGATGAGGACAGGAATGACAAGTGTATGTAATAGAAAGATAAAAAGGTGTAAAATACCATTAGACTGAAACAGAACAAGTCATCCTCTGGCAAAAAAAAAGAATGCCAGCTGTCCAAACCTGGATTCCAATTAAAATAAAGTCCAAAATGTTCCTGTATGGTTATAAAATCGATAGATATTTTTCTTTTTTTAGGTCAGTAGATATTCAATGTCTGCCTTGGGAGCCTTTGCTGTGAAATGGAAATGGGAAAAGGAGTTCTCTAAACCACAAGTGTAACATCTGTGATTAATCATTTTTTGTATTTATAATAGATCACCATACTCAAGGTCAATGTATTTACCCAGAGAACTAAAGAAATAAACACTTTGACCTCCAACTCCTCCATAAAATAGTTAAAAGTGTAAAGGCTGCATCTGACTGGAACAGTGAGAATAACTATTCTGCATGAAACCCCAAAAGACCACTGCTTCCTTAAACAGCAACAAACATCTGTATCATCTAACCTAATTACCACAACACTAGATGTTTCAACAGTCTCCTCGAAAGGAACTGCAATGGAAAGGCTAATGTTTTTGTTGTACATTGTGGTAGGATTGAGATCAGAAGATAAATGTGAGATGACAGATCAGAATGCATGCTCAAGGGTCATTCAAATCAAACTGGGACTTTTGTTTTTTCTGTAAATGTCAATTGGTTTTATGACTTACATGGGGAATTTTTTATCACAAGTCCCGGTTTGACTTGAACACCCCTCATATACATCTGGGTGTGTTAAACTTTAAACATGGCACCTTCTGTTTTAACGAAGGCTTTTTCAAATGTTGATAAATATTGGAAAATATGACAGGCAAGCACAGTTACCCAGGTTTTCCCTGTTGTCTGAATGTGTATATGTGTGTAGGATGTGTAGTGTGTAGGATGTGCATTGTGTGTATTTATTAGTGCTGATTTCATACAGTAAATGTGCATTTTGGAAATGATCCAAAATATTTGACCTTATGTTGAGCTGAGCCCATGACATGCATAGTGAATATTGTTCAGCTCAATGAGATCTAGATGTGTACCAGGCTTCACATGCAAACGTGCAAAAGTCTGTTGTGAGGGCCCCAAGAGCCCCAGACTCTCAGGCATTCTAATGGCAGCAGATCCCAACCTGCAATTTTCATGAGTTTTTGACTCTTTGGGGGTGTGTTAAGACCTCTAAAAAGCCCCAGGTGGTGAAAAAAAAAATCTTTGGGAGAACAAAAGGGTCCTGTGCACCCTATAGTGCTTAGGCCCTAGAAGAACAAGAGGGCCCTCGCACATTTATGACATCAGCAATATTAAAACTGCACTATCGGAGCGATGATGGTGATGACGTCATTGTCATGTCGTCATCGTGCAGATGTCAAAGTGCTTGGGCCCTAAAAGAAATACAATAAAATCCTTAGAAGACCATAAGGTCTCTTGCACATTTATGACATCAGCACTATTAAAACAGCATTATCAGTGCGATGTCATGCCGTCATCGTGCTGATGTCATAGTGCTTGGGCCCTAAATATAGTTGCAAGTAACAATGACCGAGCCCAAGCACCTATGCCATCGCCATGCAATGAAGAAAATTGTTCAGCTCAATAAGATCCAGAAATGTATCGAGTTTCACATGCATCTGTGCAAGTGTATATAAGCTATGCAGCAAAATCTTGTGCGAGCTCCTACTCAGACGCCCTAATGGAAGCAGATTCCAACCTGTCTGCACACCTGCAAAGCATGATAAACCCCCAAAAACACCTGGATGCTGTAAAAAAATTCTTAGAAGAACAAGAGGGCCCTTCCCAGACTGACGTACTGTAATAGGGATGATGTCATAGTGCTTGTGCCCTAAATATCCTAAAGTGTAAATTACAAGGATGACAACAATATGCTGTATTGGTGTATTGCTTAATCAGTTAATATAAAGCTTAATCAGATATTGCTTACATGATGACAGAACAAAATAACTCATATATTCCTCAGTAAAGGCAAGAATGAACACACACACACACACACACACTTAAACATTTGTAACCCACCCCCTTATTATATCTTAACCTTGACTGTACAGCATTCACATTTACACTAACGATGCAATAGAAGTAATTTCCCTCTTAACCCCTCATTATGGACGAGCGACAAAAAGAGGGAGAGTGTGGAACAGCACTTGACAATTACTGGCTATTATTTTCATTAACCTTACATTATCATGTTCGCCGAGTACCATTTAAGTGTCAACTCCAAGTATGACTTCCAAATGCACTGACTCATTGCCAGTATGTATGTATGTAAGGGGACATTACACTTCTATTGCCTTCCATTTGATTTAATGTCACTCATAAAATGTCATATTCCAAATTACCTGGCCAACTTTATACTGCTATCCTAAATAATATGAGGAAATACTGCATCAACCTCAGACTATTAAATCTGTTTAAATCGGTCCTATGGTCCGATGAGTCCAGATTGAACCTGTTCCAGAGTGATGGGTGCATCAGGGTAAGAAGAGCCACTATACAGTAACTATCATACCTGTTGCCTACTGTATAAGACTGTGGGGGCAGTTGTAAGATCTGGGGTTGCTTCTGTTGGTTATGTGACCAAAACAATTGGTCTCAGCAACGTTATGTGGCCAAAAAATTAGGTCAGCTGACTTCCTGAATATATTGAATGACCAGGTTTTTCAATCAATAGATTTTTTTCTTCCATAATTCCCTGGGCAAGTTCCAATAAGACAACGCCAGGTTCATCGGGCTCAAATTGTAAAAAAAAAAAAAAAGTGGTTCAGGAAGCATGAGCCATTATTTTCAAACACGGATTGGCCACCAAAGTCCAGACATACAGTAACTGTGCTGGATGTGCTGGAAAAGACGTTACACAGTGGGCCGTCTCCCCATTCTGGATGTAAATGAATGTTGTGACATTGAAAAACGGTGCCGTAGATGTCATCAAAGCAAAACGTCGTCCAATGAAATATTAGTGTGTACAGTAGCATTTTTTTTGGTCTTTATATACCAGTCTAAAGTCTTTCTCGATTTTTATTTCTTTCTACATTGTAAAACAATACTGAAGGCATCCAAAATATATAACAATCTCCTTTGAACAGTTGAGATGTGTCTGCTACTTATGCTCTGTAAAGCCTTCATAACTTAATTGTTGATTTTTGAAGCTGGTAACTTTGAATAAAACTTCTCCTCTGCAGCAGAAGTAAGTTTTGGTCTTGCTTTCCTGAGATGGTGCTTGATGGGTTTTGCAAATGCACTTGACATTACTGTTGGCGCAAGGACTAGTGCAGAACAGCTGACCTTCGTGTTTTAAAATAACAACTGACTGGATGCCATATGTGCTATTTTATAGTTTTGAAAACATCCAGTATTGTTCTAGAACTTTCGACTGGTACTGTGTGTGTGTGCGTGTGTGTGTGCGTGTGTGTGTGCGTGTGCACGCGCGAGAGAGAGATTCATTCTAAAACTGTAAGGTTCCTTTTTAAAAATTCATTACAATAACCCTAAAAAAACAAGCGTCTTTGTTTAAAATTCTCCAATAAATAAACTTCTTCAAAAAGCCAAACTCTGGCAAACTGTCTCTGAAACTTCATGTCTCGTTGCAAATTATAGCAAACAAATTTAATATTCCGTCAATCTGCTCTCTGACTGTGGGTTACATAAGATTAGTATTACACAACTCCACCATCCTTCACAAGACAACACAGACTGCAGGACCAGATAAGCTGCAGCAGTACAGCAGGGGATTTATCCCTCAGCATGTCTGGAACTGGATTCAGGTCGAACTGCAGATACAGACGTGGAAAGATGGGGTTTATTTATTTAGATTAAAAGGCTAAACCAGGGTACATTTGGTGTCTTGCTGTTTCTTGGTATGATGTGTTTCAAACATTCTGTCTTTGCAAACTCTCTGAAATGACCCGGAAGAAACCTGCCACCTCTCCGCTTCCTACGCAATGTTACCATGGAGACTGAAGTTTCAAGCTCCCTATCTAGTCAAAAAATAATAATAATCTAAAAACAACATCAAGCTGGATCAACAGTTTCTGTCTGTCACTATTCATATGTTCATTTTAGCAGCTGCGTTAAATACAGATGGAGTTAACGTAAAACATTTAATGCAAATCAATTCTAAGAGATTCATAAAAGCTTTAATTTTGACATTTGGTTTATTTTTGGCTTTAATAATCATAATGCACTGAAGATGCCAGATGGATTAGGAATTGAATGTGTTCATATATAAAGAACACATGAAAAATTGTGACTTTTCCACTGTAGACCTAAAGGTCAAATAAAATAAACGTCTTTAAAAAAATAATAATAATAAAAAATTTGATTGATCCATGCGTAGAAGGGGAAGGTCATTGTGATGTACATTGAATTTTATGAACTGCTATTATTTATTACTGTGTACAATGTTAAATCCTCTCGGCTTCGTATGCAGTAAATCCTACTGTATGATAATGTGCCAGTCCAAACAGTGACACTCGGGCTCATTTGGTAAAATTGAATGACCAGATCAGTGCTGTTCAGTTTCATAACAGCAAAGCTGCTTTTATGGGACACAAATGTGCAAAGAGTTGATTGCCGAGTTTGGCCCAATTCTGGCCATCTCCACTGACCATGGAGTGCCAAAATAAAATAAGTTTTACTTACAAAAAAATGAGATTTAATCAAGGATTCTATGTTATGTTTTAAACCTTTACTTTGCAAAATTATGTAAGACTTTTTAGAACCTCAGCCACCATATTAATATAAACCATGCTGCTTATTATAAGGCATTAGTCGCTTTAAGTGGTGACTGACAAAAGTGCATTTTGGTCATAGAAATGCTTATTATAATTGCATTTGCTTTTCTTACATGGTCTCCTTTTACATACTAAAAATACACATCGTATAACAATTAAACAACACTTCAACTCAAACAACAATTGGTCAATTACAACATGTTGATCCTTCCACCAAAGAGCGTCTGTAAAGCATTTAAAAAGGTACGGTTACAATTAACTTTAAAGACATTTTAGGCAGATTTTCAAATTATATTATTGACGAAAAATACAAATGTAACCGGTGAAATTGGTATGATATTTGGTTTCAGGGGATACGGAAACTCCTTTTGTTTTTTTGGACCACGCTGTAAAATGCTGCTGGCTAATTTCCCTACAGTAATAATGAAACTTGTCAATCTGAAGTCTAAATTAATCTAAACTCTAAATCTATATCTAAAAACTGTTTTGCTTCTTTACAGGGAAGAAAAACACCCACTTGACCAACACGATCATGTGATAACCATCATAATAACTCGGACTGCTCTAATGTTTGTCAATTAATTCACTGAAACAGCAGAAAAGAGAAAAAAAAGTTTAAATTAATGCAAGTGTATAAATATGGAGAAAATTTGAAAGTTCCCTAGCGCTCCCAAAAGGCTGCTGTAGTAATATGTTACCGTAACTGCTAGAAAATGGGCCAAAAGCGTGTGTGCGCGTGTGTGTGTGTCTGCATGTATCCCAGGTGACAAAAGTAGTAGTCAGGCAACTGCCAGAAGCACTGGGTATATGGGCCAGTGGTTGTGTGTGTGTGTGTGTGTGTGTAACAGAGAAAAACTAGTTATATAGGCCAGCTGGAAACACACATTTTAGCAGAGCTTTTTGTCTTGGATATTCCTGTAGAAACCATGCAAATCTACGGTGGCCGTGAAGTGCAAAACAAATTAACAAAACTGAAAACAAAATAAATTAAAATACGAAATAACAAAATCAAAAACAAAACAACAAAACGGAAAACAAAATAACAAATTCAAAAACAAAATATCAAAACCCAAAACAAAATAACAAAACCCAAAACTAATTTGTTTTTTTGTTTTTGTTGTTTTGTTTTCGGATTTGTTAATTTGGTTTTGAGTTTGTTATTTTGTTTTCCGTTTTGTTAATTTGTATT